>JAWNPC010000563.1:0-393657 GCA_035045365.1 Drosophila leonis
TTTTTTTTTAAAAGGGTATATATTATTATTTTATTTAAACAGGCTTTTTACTACCTAATTGGCAGCTTAACAAGTTGAACATAAAGGCACGATTATTTACAGTAGAACACTACAGAAATTTCAATAACAATTTACATAAACATCAATAACAATTTGGTTAATTAAATCACATTCAATTTTTTATGATACATTATTTTATAGGAACCTCGCTGGGAGGTCCTGTGGATGGCACTTCTTAAGTCTTCTTTTTCTGGCTTCTTTGTTAAGTCTTCTCGCCAAAGGGTTAGGGTGGCCTTCGAGTCTTGCAAGGTAGCTAGCAGCTACCTTTTGCATTACGTCTCCAACTTTGGGGACCTTGAGATCTTTTTCAATGTCCGTTGTACGCATGTACCAGGGAGCATTGCAAATTTGCCGGAGGATTTTTGCTTGTGCAACTCTTATTTTATTTAAGTTTGATTTTGCCGCAATTCCATAGACTTGAAGCGCATATTTCCATATGGGACTGAGTATTGCTTTATAAATTGTCACTTTACTATACAGTGACAATTTATTGGCCGGCTTAAGAAGCCATGACATCTTTGCGCTTTTGGTCATTACAGTCTTTTTGACCATCGTGGTATGCATGTTAAATGTAAGCCTTCTGTCTAACACTACGCCCAGATATTTGTGGCTTCTTTTGTGCGGTAGTGTTGAACCCTGCATGCTGATGCGACCACAGTTTAAAAGCCTTGTGGTAAACGTAACGTTTGCGCATTTGCTCCCGTTGATGCCAATGTTCCATTTGCGGGCCCAGTCTTCAAAACTGCTCACGTACTGCTGCAATGACTCTGTAGCTTTATTGATGCAGGTACTACTTGTCAGTACGGCTGTATCATCGGCATACGTGGCTATCAGTCCATTGTTCCGGTTTACTCCTCTGATGTCGCTATGTGAGGGCATATCGGCTGTGAACAGAGTATACAAGGTAGGGCCGAGAACGCTACCTTGAGGCACGCCTGCACATATTGGCCTTTTTGACGATTTTATACCATCAACGTCAACCCTAAAGCTTCTATCTCGCAGGAAGCTGCTGACAATCTGGTACAATTGTGGAGTGAGAACGCTTCTGAGTTTGAATAGTAATCCGTCATGCCAGACTCTGTCAAACGCTTGCCTTATGTCCATAAAGACAGCAACTGCATACTTCTTGTGTTCAAAAGCGTCCAGGATAAAATTGACCACACGGTGAAGCTGCTCCGGAGTACCATGACCTCTCCTGAATCCAAATTGCCAGTTTGGGATTCTTTGCTTGACTGCTTCCAGTTGCAGGATCCGGTCAAGGATTACTCTTTCGGCCATCTTTCCTAAGGCAGGAAGAAGACTTATTGGCCTATACCCATCTACTTCACTAAAACTCTTTCCAGGCTTAGGGATCATTTTTATCTGCGCTGTCTTCCAGATATTTGGGAAGTGTCCCAGCCTGAGCATACTGTTTAGAATCAGCACTATAAACAGGAGAGCTTTTTTGGGTAGGAGCTTGAGTGTTCTGTTATCCAGCCTATCCTCTCCAGGAGATTTTTTAACCTTCAGGTTTTTAATAATAATTATTACCTCTTCCAGCGTGACAGGCCGTACAGGCAGAGTCATCTGGAACGGCATATCCAGCTGCAGTTCAACAGTTCTTCGCGTTGCATCGTCGGTGTAGTTGAACGGCATGAATCGCTGTTGTAGGCTGTCTGCAAATGTATCAGCTTTTTGCTGGCTGGAGTAGCACCATCTACCTGCCGGATCCTTAATCGGTACTTTTGGAGCTGCAATTTTTTTAAAACGACTTGTAAGTTTCCAAAGGGAGTAGTTAGAAGACGCATCCGGGCCAGCATTTTCCAGCATTTGATCAATACTGCGTTGCTTGATTTTAGCGAGGACTTTTTGTACGCGATTGGAGATTCTTTTATAAATCTGGTGGACGCGTATATCTCCCGTTCTCACATACTCTTTCCTCAGCCTTCTCTTCATTCGCAGTAAAGCAGCAGCATTTGGGGGCAGCATATCCTGGGGGTGCTGTCTTGTATGACGTACATATTCTGAGGTCGCGTATGATGCAGCCAAAGATATGTTTCGCATAAACATTGCAATAGCATCTTCTACGTCAGCCTCACTATCTATTTGAGAGTTTAGATGAATTCTGCTCTCTAAGTTTTTCCTAAATTCATTAATGCGAGCTCCAGGTGTAAGGATGGATTTCCTCATAGGTCTTAGCTGTGGTGATTGATGCAAAGTCGCTACGACCGGCAAATGATCCGACGAAAGCTCATGATGCAGCTGGACAGATAGCTTGTTAGCAGCGAACCCATTAAATATGAAAAAGTCGAGTGCAGAGGGAGTAAGCAGGGTGTTGAATGAATAAAAAGTTGGTTTTCCCGTTGCTAGGATTTGCCACGTACCACTTGCAATGGCCTCTTGCAGCCGCTTTCCACGATAGCAACTCCGCAAATTACCCCACCATTGGTGCTTTGCATTAAAGTCTCATCCTGCAATGAACCGGTTTCCCAGGGACCGTAGTAGTACCTTAAAGTCATTTTCACTCCAGGGTTCGTTAGGAGGAAGATAGATTGATGCTATCTTGACGCTTCCGATGTTTGTCATCAAACTCAAACTAGCCGATTGAATACTATTATTTAAAATGGGTTCATTGGCGTCATGAACAATGTTAGATTTTATCAACACAGCAGATCCGCCTTTCGCGGTGCCACTGGGGTGATTTGCGTAGTATTGGTCGTAGCCAGGTGTAAAAATTTTAAGGCCTGGGCGCATGTGCGTCTCTGTGACCAACATCACATCGATTGATTTAGCATCAAGGAAAAGTCTCAGCTCGTTATTGCTTTTAACCAATCCTCTTGCGTTCCACAATCCGATTTTTAAAATCGAATTGATCATTTTGAAATGAGCTTCTGAACCAGGTCACGAAAGGCTTTGTTTGCTTCCATTGTTTCCTGGATAAGTTTGAACATTTGATCCATTCTTGCATTTAGATCTGATATTGCTTTTTCTAAAAGGTTAAATTTGCTGCCGTATTCTCGGTCATCGGCATTGTCGTTCGACCTGGACACTTGTGTTCTGGGAATATTTTGCTGATTTACTTTGGGCCTGAAATTATCCGCATAAGAAAAGCCTCTCTGAACAGTGGCGTTTGAAATAAACTGCGCTCTAGAACCCTGAATGTCTGCATGGTTGTTATTGTTTGGCAGTCCGTGCTTGGGCAATCTTGCATCAGGCTTTAGCTTTCTGCTTAGCTTGACTCTGACTGTGCAGCCTTTAAAGCTGGAAATATGGTTGTCTCCACAGTTGGCACATATGGAGGTCTCACTAGACTTTAGCTGGCAATTCTCGGAGCCAGTAAAATGGTCACCTGAGCACTTACCACATACTGGGTTTTTGAGGCAATAATTCTTCGTGTGTCCGTAGTCTTGGCATCTGAAGCACTGGACTATTTCCCTGTTGGGTTTTGCCTTTAAAACTGTAACTCTGTGCGTTCCGATATGAGTTAATTTAAAAGCCTCTGCAACATTTGGCGTCTTCTGCAAATTAACAAAGAACATGCTTTGTCTTGTTTTAGCATCATTTAATTCGTCATCATCCTCTTTACTGATCTCAATATTGCGCCAGTCTCGTTTCCTGGGACAGTAGATGTTCAGTACTGTGAGGTTCCGATCAGCAAAAGCACGTTCAATTCGTTGTTTAGAGACGTTGGGGTGTAAGTCTTTAATGACCACTCTAAATGGTGTATTTTCCCTTAGTTGGTGATGCCAAAATTGACAATTTTGCTTCGATAATATGTCAACGACAGATCTAAATGCGTTTGAGTTCTTTGTATAAATACGCGAGATTCCAGATCTGGATGTGCGTATATCATACTCGGTATCCGCGATAACAGAGTTTAACGCTGCCTCAAATTTGATCATATTATTAACCTGCGGCACGCAAATAGCTGGAGGCTTAGGTATTTTGTTTTCCTGTTCCTCCCTATTAGGTTGACGGTTGCTTTCATTTTCCCTATCCTGAACTTCTTCGTCCATATCCATTAGGGATTCGGCTTCTTCAGCCAGAGCTGCAAAGCGATTGCTATAATTAGCTGCCGAGGAGGATGAAGCAGGGCTTTTGGTTAGGCTCCCGAAATTTGAGCTAAGTTGGGCTGGCTTCATTTTGCGGACTGTTTTTGACAGTTTGTCCTCTTTTTTTGCTTTTTCCAGACAGCCAGCTTAGTAGATTGGAAAGTGCAGTCTTTTTTTTGTGAAGGGCTAGCAGCCACACTTGCGCAAGAAGATGCGGCGCTAGAAACAAGGGCAGTAGAACATATGCTCCCAGTAGAGTAGCTAGCAGTGCAGCTAACATTAGAAAATGTTAGGGTGCTCGTAGTAATGGTGCTTGTGCTTGTTGCGACCAAACCCAGTCTACTTCTTGCCGCTTGAATTTTTTTCAGTTGCTCTTCGGCCAATCGGGTGCGCAGCTCTGCAGGCGACGCACCAGCTATTTTCCTCATCATCTCAAACCTGTCCTGCTTGATATTAAGCTGGGGTTGATTAGATGAGCCTCCATCCATTTTGGGCAAGATTCACAAATTTGTTGCTGCCAAATTTGCGACTGCCCAAGAGTATGCAACACTGATTGTTAACCTTCCTTGGACAACAACCAGCCAGTGCGACTTCTGTGGACACCAACCAGTGATCAGCTGTTTTGACACGCGATCGCTGGCAAGCGGCCGGAGCCCGACTTACAAATTGCACTTTAACAATTAATTTGCAAATGCACTGTATTATTGTCTTCACCGTGTCTTTAAAAAGACACTGTACAAGTTTTTTGCCACTAACGCGGCCTTTGTCCAATTTTTAATTCACGATTTAACAAAAATCACAAGACGAGCTTCAGATCAGCTGTGTGCTTATTAGCAGTCGCGACGAGACTGAATGAAAATTATTAACTTGAAATGTTTTGCTGCGGCGCATAAAAGTATGCAATACTTTTTGATATAACTTTTACAATATGAAAAATACCAGTTCAAGTTTTACGCGGCTCCACCCTCCATCGTGGCCAGATTGAAAGGCACACTAGCAGATATAGTGATAAACTGGAAAGACAACGCATCACGCTCACGAGACGCCAGGCCTTTAAAGCGATTCGATTGAATGGGTTTTGCTAAAACCTTATAAGAGAATATTGTATCTGTAATTGTTTCATGGTTATTGTTATACATATTGTTATACTGTCATGTTGTTGTATTATTGTATTGTCGTATTGCTTCATTGTTTAATATAGCCAGAGGCTTGGCCAATTACAACATCAATATGCTAAATTTGAAGGGCATGGATTCCACACTTCTTAAATTCGACAAAAAATAAATAAAACCTGTTCGACTTTAACAACGTCTGATACTGTTTAATTTTTCAAACCACATGAAATACATCGCAGTCGCTTTGCCCACGTCCACTCGATATCAGCTCAAGGATACGTTTCTTCCTTTGTTTATCCACAAATAAACTGCTGCCGGAGCCGAGTGTATTTCGCTGCCATTTAAAGTACAATTAAATGAAAATATACCCGACAGCTGTTATGTTAATTTGCTACTAGTCGTTGAAAGCGAAGACGGGCGCATTCGCATTGTCCTGGCCGGCAGAAATAAGCCAAACAGTCGCTTCCAGAGGACAATTGCGCAAAATTGATTGTAAATACGCGAAAATACCTAGATACATATATATACATATTAAAGCGACGAATGAAATGCCATATCCAGCTGCTTTGCGCGCGCTTTAAAATGCAATTTTCAGCAACTTTTTTCATTCCGCAAAATTTTTGCCTTTTTCCTTTTTGGTGCCACGCCCATTTTCATTTTGCAAGCATATGCAAAAATAATTTTTAATATGCGCATGTTGGATGCCAAGCAAGGACACAGCGGCTGCTCTTGCTGCAGCTCCAGCTCCAGCTCCAACTCATGATGATGATCACAAAGATAGTCATCATAATGATACCGCTGATGAGCGCAGAGAACTGTTAGTGTCTGGCCACCTACATATCACTTTAATTACGTACAGACAATAGCAGACAGCATACGTTAAAAATATTATAGTTGCGAATGCTCGATGAAGAGATATCCTATAAAGTGCACCAAGCCAGGAAATACATATGATAAGCTAAAAGGTAAAGAAGCCCTGGCAGAAATATTTAAAATTGAAGCGAATTTGATGTGAATGTTCTGTAAAGGGAAACTAGATAAATTATTTTATTACTATTATTTTCACAAATCTCTTTGAGCACAGGGTATAAAAGCCAGAAATAAAATTGTGCATGCAAAAAGCAAAAAAGGTGGAAAGAATATTGAGTATGCGACTGAAGTATTGATTGTTTAATCAACGTTGCGTCAATATTGTTTGCTGGCCATTAACTGACAGCCCTCATAGATGTTTGCCGGATGTGGCCTGGCGTTAATGTCTCGCTTCAGTTACAATAAAGGAAACGGGTTTTAATGCGAAAATAATTGCATATCATTACAGGGTGCGAGGACGAAAATAAAGCAGCCCAAACCAAAAAAAAAAGCTGCGCAAAAACAATGCATCAATTTTGCTATAATAGCATTAAATTTTGATTCATTTGATTTCATTTTCAATTTGGCCTCGACAAATGACTGACAGTTGTGTCTTTGATATTATTAAATTGAATAAATCAAACATATATTATGCAGCAACAGAGCGTCTTCCTTTGATTTACCATATTTTTCTTTCATTCACGTTTTTTCCCTTGTACGTTTTGTTAATTGAAAACCGAAAACCACTAATCCATTGAATTACATTTCCTTTCATCGGATGCGTCTTTCACTTGATCAACTTCAATTGCAATTGAAGTCCATTCCATCCATTCACTGACAGCTGCTGCTCTTGACATATTCAAATTAAAGCAACATTTTTGTGGCTGATGCATATTATTTTTGTGAAAATAAATGATAAAGTCTAATAGAGTATTGGAGCCACATGTGAAACGAATTTCTCTGTAAAATGTAAAATGCCAGACATCAGTCAATTCTCAACTTTGACTATAAATTTCTAAGCAAATTCGGCAAATGACAAACTAGTTTGTCATTCGATAAGGGAAATGGCTGCAAGCAAAAATAAATGAGTTAAACGAGGAACAACAATCAGTTACAGATCGCACTGGCAGCCTGGCCAAAATGTTTGCCATTAAAATAAATAATTCATTGCTTCGATGAAATTTCCCAAAAGTCTGCGTTCTGGGGGGTCTGACTCGACGCGTCATAGAAATTATTAATAATTTATTTTAGAACATTTCAGGGATTCTGGCGCACCGGCCACACGTTTCGGCAATTTCCGGACAACAAAACCGGAAAAATACTCGAAAATGTAATAAATTTTCAAGGCGATGAATCTGAGCAACTGCCACACCATGACCCGACCGAATTGCGGCTAAGGGCTCAGTCGGGGTCAACTGCACTAAGTGCTCGACAAACTGTTGCCTGGGCGGGTCAAATCAATGACAAAAATTACACACGAACGGTTTGCGTTATTTAAGTTGATGTTTCTTGCTCTCGGCAGTTATTTAAGGGGCGGGCATTAATTTGAATGCCGAAAAGGAAATGAATTTTCGGCTGGTAATTTAATGTTTACAAACATTTTACATAATTTACAAAATTTGTTTGCCCAACTTATACACTAATGAATGAAGATAAGCTTCATCAACTTGGAAAATATTAAAAGAAATGCTTTTATGAGACGAAGCTTAAGTCATACTCTTTCTCAACTTACATTTAATTAAATTAAAAATTCTGAAGCCCGACAATGTTTTTGTCTTCTTTAAAATAAGTTTGAACTCTGTAATCAGCTTATTAAAACTAAAAACTTTTCTAGCTGTTAAACACTGCACGTAATGAGAGTTGATATAAAGCACAAATATCTAAGGTTTTAGTTAAAGAATTCTTCTATTAAGCAAACAAATTGTCTTTTGCTGAAGAAAACAAAAAAGTATTTAACAGAATCAACAAATCAAAGGAGGCGGCGACTGGGGCGTGGGATAGCAACTTTCTGTTCCGCTTTTCCGCTAGCCCATTAAATATCGCATTGTAACAAAAGCAAATGAAATCAACGGCAGCTTTGTATAAATTATTTTACGCATCGCAGAAGCACAGACAAAAAAAAATTATATACATATATATTTTTATGTATATATGTATATGTAAGAAGTCCTTTTGCAGGACTGGGACAAATCAAAAAGCTTCTCAGTTTTCAATGCCGCGCTTTGTGGGTCAAAAAAAAATGAGCAAAATTTCAATGGTTGGTCGTGATGGTGCAGTGAGCCGAGCGGTGTGGCAGGGGACGCGTGCGACTGACAAGCTTAGCTGAAAAAGACCATTAACAAAGTAAACAGCTGCAAGAGCGCCGTCGAGTAACTGTAAATAGGGGCCAAGAATCCAGTCGAGTCAGCAAAAAAAAAAAGCGCGAAAAAAATGTGAAGAAATTTTCTTTGTTTTGACACCTCATTGTTGTGTGGTGGGCTTGGGCGGAGGCTGTCAGGCCAGCTTTTTTCCTTGGTAAATTAAAGCACATTTTTAAAGTCAAAGTGTCTGTGTGTGTGTTTGTGTTTAGAGGCACTTCAAACTGGCAACCAAAGAATGGTAATAGCAGAATGATAAACAAAATAAAATATGCAAATTACCAAAACCCAAAGTATTTCTTTTTGTATTTCAAATATTCTACGTAGCTGATTTAATTAAAATTAAATATTTAACATTTTTAATGGAAGTAGTTAAGTGTGAATCGAGCCCTATATATCAACATATATAGTGGGTAGTCGAAAAAGTCTTTTCGTATTTCTAATCAAACTTCAACTCATTTTTTTTTAAATATTTATAATGGAATTTTTTTATCCGAATATGTACCATTTTGGTCGACCACCGTTGGGCATTTTTCCGCTAGAGACATTATTCCATCAGTGTAAAACTTTTGTGGTTTCTCCGCGAAAAACTGCGGCTTCTCTTGAAACCAACTTTACTCCATTAAGGGAGTTCTGCATTGACCGAAACAAATGGAAGTCCGATGGTGCAAGGTCAGGGCTATATGGTGGATGCATCAAAACTTCCCAGACAAGCTCTCCCAGTTTTTGCAGAGTCATCAAAGATGTGTGTGGTCTAGCGTTGTCCTGATGGAAGACGATGCCCTTTCTGTTGATCAGTTCTGGCCGTTTGTTTTCGATTGCTTGCTTCAATCTCATCAGTTGCTCACAGTAGAGTGTAAAATCAATGGTTCGACCAGGCTGGAGCAGCTTATAGTGGATGATTCCTTTCCAATCCCACCAAACACACAGCATAACCCTTCAAGGCGTCAATCCTGGCTTTGCGACCATTTGTTGAGCACATTATTGTCGTATTTGATCCACTTTTCGTCTCCTGTTACCATTCACTTCAGAAATGGTTCGATTTTATTTCGTTTCAGCAAAGAATCGCAGATGTTAATTCGGTCCATTACATTTTTCACAGAGAATTCATGTGGTACCCAAACATCGAGCTTCTTTTTGTAGCCAGCCTTTTTTAAATGGTTCAAAAACGTTTGATGATGAATGTTTAGTTCCTTGGCGATGTCATGGCAGCTTATGTGACGGTCCTGGTCAATGTTTTCCATAATTTCATCGACTTTTTCAACGATAGGTCGGCCAGAGCGAGGTGCATCGAATGTTCACATCGAAATTTCCAGAACGGAAGCGAGCGAACCATTGTTGTGCTACAAGAACTGATACAGCATCGTCTCCGTAAACTTCACAAATTTCATTGGTGGCTTGCGTGGCATTCTTCCCTTTTTTATACAAAAATTTCAAAATATACCGAATTTCTTCATTATTTTCACTCATTTTTGAACACAGCAACTTTTTTCCGACTTCTCCGAATCTAATTTTTTTTGGTTTTATGAAGCTAAAAATGTCACCTTTCCAACACCATATGGACCATATGTAGAGGTCTCATTTCTTCCCTTCTGAGAGCAGAGTATACCAAAATCACGACAACGTTTGCCATGCCACTATTTTTTTCGTCGAGAATGTCCACTCACTTACAGTGCCTTGCTCACAGTGAGAAACTCTAGCTGCCTGCGGATATTGTTGGAGCCTCAAGTTTGAATTTTTTCCATCTTGTGAACTACACACAGTACCACATTTCTATTAATAGATTCAAATGTTGTCTGCAGATCAGACAATATCCATCTCAGGGAAGAATTTTCATTAAATAAAGAATACACACAGAAAAGAAAGTCAAGTTTCAACAGCTATAAACTTGCCTAGACATTTTACTCACGTCTACGACTACAATTTATATTGGCAACAATGTTACGCATACGCCTTGAGGTACACACAGTTTACGCATATAAATAAAAGTGCGGCCATCATCGATTACGTAAAGAGCCACCGCAGGTAGTTGGCCACGACGATTCGCAGACCCCAAAACGGCACATATTGGTTATTGAAATTGTCTCGCAGGTGTCATTAACGTCTCTCGCAATTTGCTGGCAGACGGAAGCACCAGCCGTAGCAGCAGCAGGAGCAGGAGCAGGACGAGTAGCAGCAGGTGCGTCCATTTGTGGTCGCTCGTAAACGAAGGCAGCAGGCCGCGAGCTGCTCTGGCTCTTTCCTATAGCCGGGGATTGGCCAGCAACAGTGTTTGACAGTGTCATTAATTTCGATTTATGGTCATTAAGTTGAGGCGCTGCCTTTCTATATAATATGAAAATATTTAATGAGCGCTTTTAATTTATGCGCAATTTGCAGCGAGCACTTTGCCAAACATTTTCCTGCTGTCGATTTGTGTTTGCACTTTTAATTAATGCCCGCCAAGCGGCGCCGCCCCCTATTGACTTAAATTTTATGCTTAAAGCAGCACATCATTTGCACCCACTGTTCGCGTAAGTGTGTGCAAACTTTTGTTTCATTCCAAAAGGCCAAAAAAAGTAGCAGCGTCGAGCAAAATTATGAAAGAGTCGCAACATATTTTCTTGCATACTTCTTCCTTTGCTGAAATAACAAACCATAAATAATGTCATACGCTCACAAATGGCAGCCAATGTTTGCCCTAACGCTGCCACGCCCCTAGCGTCCATTTCTTCATGCTATTCCGTACACATATATAAATATATATATTTTTTTTACTCGCTTCGGCTTTGGGCCAAAGTTTTTGAACTACTTGCACGTTCTTCTTTTTGGGCACGGCGACGTTTTTTGGTTTTTTTTTTGGGTTTTTTTTTGGGTTTTTGGCTATCCTGCTGTTTTGTGTCTTCGCCTGGGCAGCGCGCCTTCTGCTTATGGCTGCCACGCCTACTCGGCCTCGTGCCAGGCACTGCCTCCCGCTGCTGTCGCTGCTTTATGTCGCCGTCGTCGTCGACGCGAGACTGAAACTTCAATAGGGCGAAAATGATAAATGGCCACGCTGCGTTTTCCCTTTGTGTATGTGTGTGTTTGTGTTTGTGTCTGAGTGTGTGTATATGTCTGTGTGTGAAAAGCGTAAGAAACGCCGCATAATGTGTGAAAATAAAAATAGCCAAAAATTTGTAAATAAACTTATTTTTGCCTGCAGCACATTAGCGACACAACTTTGCCAGCCATACAAAAGTTGACAACAAAAATAAATAAATAAATAAAATATACGTGTTTTTTAGATACCAAAAACGAAGAAAATAACTAAGTAGAAAACTGAAAGACTGAAAGAAAACAATCTAAAATATAATAGATAAATTATATATTTAAATACTTTAATAAAGTTAAAAGTGTAATTAAAAAACAAAAAACGTAACTGAGCTTCAAATTTAAACAAATTCTGTTGCTATTTAAGTAATAATTAATTAGAGGGTATCTAAATTCAGTATACATTTATAGTTTCTATTCTACAAAATCAAATATTATTAGCAATTAATTGCTAGGGAGTATCTAATTAAGATACTTCTACCATTTCAAGTCAAGGCACCGTTTAAAATGGTTAAATGCAAGCTACAAAAATATGCTCAGCTCTCACAATGTGTGTGTCTGTGAGCGTGTAGCAGCGAGTTGAAAATCCATCCAAGCATTTGCCCGCACTGTTTACACAATTCAACCGCAAAATCCTTTTGCTTGCCAAATATGCGTCGAGCATCTGAGCGTGAGAGGGAGAGAGCGAATTTGCAGAGTTGCATTGTTTGGTACACCTTTATATGTATGTGTGTGTGTGTGTGAGTGTGTGTGCATACCTTGTACCGTCTTAGCGATAATGATGTTTATTTAATGCATTCCAGGTGCAAGACGTTGTTTGCTATTTGACGTTCCGTACTTAGGATTTCGAGCCACATCTTCATCCACATCCTGCCATACTACATGGCCTGGCACGCTAATGCTCCACACAGCGGGCTGCAAACTGCATGTGGCATGGGTGAGAGTGGCGCTCATTATGCCAAACAGGGCGTCATTCCAGTTGCCATTCGCTGGAGCAGCAACTGCGACGTGCATGCGATAAGCGCCAGAGCAAGCGTCGCTCAATGTCATCCGCTACATATACGTAATGCCCGTTGCCCCATGCACTTTAGATGCAGCACACGTTTTTCTGGCGCCGCACTTAACTTGCCCTGCCCCTTGGCCGCACAACTCGTAAATAATGCGCATAATCACATTTAAATAAGTAATTTAATTTGTGATTTTCACATACATATGTAGCATTAAGTGCTTAAGCCACGCATCGAGCTGCTGTCTCAGCTGCAGCATGTTAACTGCAACTTTCCCTTTGACATGTCCGCTGCTATACATCTGCATGACAGCGCAGCTTATTAACTTTTTAGCTCCGTGAATAAATGTATCAAATGCCGAAAAACATTTGGAACAGACTCTGATCTCTCACAACTCTGTGGATCTCTGCTTTGATTTGCTGATTTATTTTATAAGAAATATTCAATATTTTTTTACTTATTTTCTTTTTGACAATATATTATATTTACTTTCTCTTCTTTTTTTACTCTAAATAATATAAATACTACATTTTCGTCAAAATTTATTGGATTACAGCATATACCTTATATATATCTTAGCTTGTTGCAGCTGCCGTTGCTCAGCAGTTTCCGTAGTGTAGCGGTTATCACGTGTGCTTCACACGCACAAGGTCCCCGGTTCGAACCCGGGCGGGAACAAATTTTATTATTTTATTTCTTTTCTTAAATTATTTAAAATATTATTTATATTTTTATTACTTTATTTTTTAAATTTTGTTTCTATCCAATTTATTATTTTAACTAATTAATTAATACCAATTATTTATTTATTTAAGTAATTATATATATATTATATATAATATCTATACATAAACTATTATTTTTATTCTTAATCTTTATATATAATTATTATTTTTTATTTATTATTTTATTTTTAAATTTTGTTTCTATCTCAATTTTTTTGTAAAATTAATGAATATTAATTATTTATTAGTTTGTTGTAACTTTTTTCATCATTTATTTTTATTTTAAGCTGAATCAAATCAAAGTCATTTTTTAATACCTATGGCATTATGGCATTAATTATGATATAACTACAATATTTCGAAAGTATGTTTCACATTCAAAAAATCGCTCGCTGTAATACTATAAAAACTATTAACTGAATATTTTATAATATTTATTGCTTGTTCGAGTCAGTTCTCTTTTACTTATCATTTAAAGCATGCATAGTCGTAGGGAAACCTTATCCAAATGTGTTCTGCAGAGAGCCCAAGCAGCCACAGCATTTCGGCCATTCAGCTCTGGCATTGGGGAGAAACTTTTGCATACTTTGCATTTTTATTGCACAACATCCGGTAACAAGCACTTTTGCCAGTAAGCATTCAACTCTGATCCCCCAAGCACGCAGCAGCCAGGCAGCCAACCAGCCAGCCAGCCAACCAGCCAGCCCTCTTAGCCACGAGACCCAACCGCAATATCAGGGCCTGTTGTCCTGTTGGCTGCAATTACAAACAGTTGTTTAACTGCTTGACTTAAAATGCAGCCGCAGTCAGGATCCCAAACCGAAGCCAGCAAAGTTGTAGCTGCGGCTACAGTATCTATAGCTACAGCTACGGCTGTATCTGTAACTGATGCCAAGAGCGTGTGGCTTACAGATTAAAGCGCGTACATCCGTGGCGACGGCGGTAAGCCGGATGATGAAGCGGCTCACAATGCCGCGCATGCGTTCCAGCTAACGGGACCGGGACCTGCTCTCGGGCCCGGTCAATGGCGTCCGGTGTCATTGCGTTTCCGTTTGAGCTGGCAATTTATACAGTTATTCACTGGGCGCGGTTGCTGGCCTCGTAATGGAAACTTGGCCGCGCATTTACTTATGCGCCTCGCAGTTTTGTGTCTGCGTGTCTGTGTGTGTTGCCAATGTTAAATTGATTTATAATTTTCCAGCGTCGCATTTTAACTTTTCCTGTTGCCAACACCGCGTCCTGTTTGCTTTTCCATTTTAACCAGCCACGCCCGGCCCGACCCTTTCATCCAGCCACACGCACAAACTGTATGCATTTTTCTCGCGGCATTCGCCTGATTTCCATGCCATTTGTGTGTTTTTAAGCCAAATTGCCAACGGAGCACAGTTGCAAGTCGCTTGGCGTACATTGCCTGTGCACGCTTTTTAATTAAAAGTCATGAATTCAGCAATTGATACTGTAATCAATTTATGCATTCGCACTTTTTGTTTACTGACTTCGCTCATTATTTTAATCCGAGTTAAGCGCATCAGCGGCCCACTCAAACTTTGGCTTAAAAATAAATTTTAATTAAAGTAATATGAAAGCCCGAGAAATAGCACTTATTAATGAGAAAAATATTGGAGAAGGGATTAATATTATTTGTTTTGCAGTTCTATATTTCACTTTCTTTTCAAATTATGCATAATACATTATATTATAGAACTTTGAATCAATTCAGTTAAACAGAAGGAACTATTTATTTTACTCTCATAAGTCCCTTTCTTTAAGTCCACAAGATCTTACTGTATTCCATACGACACTCTAAGTTTCTTGAATAGCAAATTTAGGGATCAATAAACTGGTTGAGTTATCGCTTATGCTTAATTAATACACAGATAAGCAAATAGAAAAAAAAAGTACTCAACATCAATAACAGATATTTTTCGCCTAAGCCGAATCATGAATATTTGTGTGCCATTAAAATAATCTGCGGGCTATGTAAATCACAGCTAAATACTAAAATGCGAGAACACCAAAAGCAAGTAATACACGATGTTGGCTATTAAAGGCGCCTTGGACGGAATGAAACTGTAAATGAAAAGCGCCATCAAAATATCAACGAGTCGGAGTCACAGCATAATGTGCTGAAAGCGTCCATTTACAAGGGAAGTCACAAATAATCAAAATAATGCAAGCCAGCGAAGTGATCAGGGTGTTGGTAGGGGCATTAGGAGAGGGCAGACAAGGAGCTAAGTAAATGACAATAATGACATAATAAAAAGCGCTCTTAAAATACACAACAAACATGATGGCAAACAGCGAGTGGCTGTGGCAGGACACGCAGTGCCGAGCAGCAGCACAATAAAACGAACGTTAATAATGATAAGATAAAAGCGAAGACAGCGTCAAGCGGGTCTGCAAAATGTTAAAACAATAACCAGCTAAATGTGCCACAAGAGCTAGCATGATTGTTGCCAGGAGTTTGCCATTGACATTTTACGCTGCTCACATCCAATGTATCTCTGTGTGTGTGGCGTGTCATCCAAAGCAATTTCAGCTCTAATAAATTAATGATAATACGAATAATTGCCAAAATAAAACTACAGCTCAGCTTAATGCGCCATAGCTACTTTTGGCAGCTGACACATACTTTTACCACTTGCTTTATCAGCATTATAATTTCATCAGCCCGCATTGTAAATATCTAAGAACAGGAGCAGCGAGCAGCAGGTGTAAATGTGTTGCGAGTGTTATGAGCATCAATAATTTACAATTCCAAAAATTCATTTAATTTTCCTATTTGCATTTAAAGCGAGAAACTTGGCTATAAAATAACTCCTAAATACATGTGGCAAATCGAAAAGTTTTATATTTGTCAGCCCTGCACACACACACACACACACACACACACACACACATACATACACGCAATCCCACACACAACACAACTTTGAGTTACACTCGAATGATTTTATTTCTGGTTGGGTCGTTGCTTGTTTTAAGCTACGTAAAACTTTGTTTGCTGTTGCTACGGATTTAAAGTTTATGGCGCAGGTGTTTGTTCTGGATTAGGGTGACCAAAAATAAAAGAAACATCCAGAAAAGGTAGCGCGACACCTTACCCTTCTCGCTCTCACTCTTTATACCTTTCAGCTTTGCTTAAAATCGATTAAAATATGAAAATGTTTGTAGCGCATCTGTATTTATGTCCGTATCTGCAATTTAATATTTATGTATATGTGTATGTATATGGGTGTCTCTTTATCTCTATGTCTATCTTTATTTACTTAACTGATCCCTAGGTCTAACTGTATACATATGTCACCTTACATTCATCTAGGACGTCACAACGCATATATCTCAATCATTTTTATGTTTGCATCAGCATCTGTAGAGCCTACATGCGTTCGAATTCTTTGGCCGTAGCTTTACGCATTTTCCCATCCGTGTCTGTATCGAATATGTAGCCGCTTGGCAGCTCAGTCAAAACCGCACTATTCATTTGTCGGCTTTTCAGCAGGACAACCACAACAGACAGTCTACATGCCTTGCACAGACATGGACAGACCCAGTCGCATCCGGACTCGAATGCGCACTCCCGCAAGCACTCAACAGGGGTCAGTCAAGTGGAGAACCGCATACGTGCAAACAAATTCAGAATGTTGACGACATAAATGCATCCCAAACATTAAAATTGTTTTTAAATTGATGTTGAAAAACAAAGCCCGTTGTCAAAGTGTCACTTCAATTCGATGGCAAATACATAATGTATGTCTGTACATACTAGATGAGTGACAAATAAGCCAACAATTTTGAAAATATATTTTGAGGAAGACTTGCAAATGAGAAAGTACTTAAATAAAAACAGAATAGCTTTAATATTTGACTTAATTTATTTTATTCACAATATTTCTGTTGATCCGCTTATAAAAGTTATTTCATTGTTCCGTTTATCGCACACATTAATTTCACACACATCATTTGCTCATCCTTTTATTGACTTTAAGCCATTTGCGGTCTTTTTCATGTATTCCATTTCATTTCATTTCATTTTATTATTAATATATTTCGCTTGTTTGTTAAGAAACACGCATTAAATATAATTTATGTACAATTGCATTTGCATGCGATGTTCCTCGTAGATTTATTTATGACTTTGGGGGCTTGTTAATAATTTTTACGTCATAAATAATTAATTAAAAAATACATTCGGTCGACAATGCGCAGATGAAGTGTGCTGAGCACCAGAGCAGAGCATAACAAATATCCGATTAACATATATATATATATATATATATATGTAATGTGGTTATTCAATACATATATAAGATATAATATATAATAAAAAATAAAAATATATAATATATAATATATAATATATAATATATAATATATAATATATAATATATAATATATAATACTTATAATATAAATATATATAATAATTAATATCTAATATATATTGTATAGTAATATATTTTGTAAGTAATATCTGTATATACCAGCAAATAGACAGCTTATTAATATTGTTAATGGTCTTATATACATTCATACATTTTTGCTGGTTTAATCTTTTTAATTAATAACAGTTTATGTAAATTTAAATGTATGATTAACCTGAATTCAATAACGGACCGAATTGTTATACTTAATTAATAGTGACATGTGTGCGCGGTGGCAGGCTGTTATTAATATTAATCATACTTTATATAAATATGCCAATTTATTATTACTATTATAGATATTTATCAATCGACGATTTCAATGGGTATCCCACCATGCCCACCGTGCATTTCCATTTTTATTGGCGAGCATTAAGCGAGCATCGTTAGCATTAATTACTTCATTTAACAAATTACTTCTCAATTGTCATCGAAAATCACTTGAGCTGACCCGAAGATCGCTTAAATATTCAATGAGTTTAGCTCTGCACTCTGAATGCGTAAATGAACTTGCAAAAAATGTTCTTGCAATTGCATTTGCATCTCCAAATTTTACATCTGCTAGTTATTTGTATACCCTGTACACAGATGAATGAGCGGGATGTTGTTGTTGTCCTTAACCTATATTTCGACAGCTAAGACATGTCTCAATCGATCATTTTAAGAAGCAGAGACACAAAATTGAAAGCACTCATATAATGAGATGTTGTGTGGTATGGAATACTTATAATTATATTTGATCACTTCCGATAGTTAAATAAACTTCCATTAGAATACCACTAGAAGTTCACAATGATAAGACAATGAGAGGGTAACTTGTAGTTGATTTCATTTTAAGTTCAAATCTGACACTTTCAGCTTCTTTTTTTGCGCTGCCAGCAAACTACGAAGAAAAATGTAAGAAGAAATAATGCATAAAAATGCTTTTATTGACAGTTTTTATCAGAGTTCTCAGCTAAGTCTCGTTCCCGAAATCGTTTTGTAGCTACTTGCTCAATGACTGCACAAAAAGCAACCTGCATTTGACAGGAGCACAAAAGTGATGCGAAGACAATGGATTAAGAGAGGGAAAGCTATAGGCAGAGTGAGGGAGATAGCAATGCAATTGGCAAGCAGCCCCAAGGCAAGTGCGAAAACAAAACTGAAAAACCATTCAAGATTTTATATTATCCATTTTAATGCGATTGTCTGTTGACATGCCGGGCACAATTTTTAGCTTAAGCCCAGCGTCCGTTCATAATCGATTTGATTATTTTTGCAAGTGTCGGCAAACTTTTTAATTGCACTTTATTATTGTGGACTTGTGAACTTTTCACAAAAGCTGCTATTTTTTGGGGCAAAGGTGAACGGCTATAATAATAAAATGCATTTTATGCATTGTCCCTATCATCGGCTTTATCACCGACAGCATAATCATTATCATTGTAATGATGAGCTCGCTCATCATTGCCTATGTTGCAGTTCTCAAGCACATGGCACAAGTTTGTGCAACACTTAAATTTTAATTGTGCAAAGTTTTGACCATGTCGCCTGTATGTCCTGTGTGCCTTCTCTCTCTCTCTCTCTCTCTCTCTCTCTCTCTCTGCCGCTCTGTCTCTATTCGTGTTTGTGTGCGTGCTGATAGATGGCATTCTAAATTTTGTGAATGGGGTCAGCCTCTGTCTGGGGCACAAAATGCATAAAGGATTAGAGCCACACACATACGCACACACACACACCGAACAACCTACCGCAAAACAACTGAAAACTGTGTGTGTGTGTGTGTGCTGCCACTTGCTGTCTTCAGTTTGCCAAATGACTTAGCACACTTATTGGGTGCCAGCCACAAATTCAATTTGCCCGATAAGATAGAGCTAGAGTGTTTCTCTTGCCTTTCTAAAATGAAAGGTACAAAAACACAAAGGTCTTAACCAATTTCATTATATAAATAATAATATAGTCCTGTTATAATCTAATGCTAAAGTTGAAGCTACCCCTTTCACAAGTGCCCTTTGTGCAAAGTTTAACAAAGAGAAGTTCATTTTGCATGAAATGAAATTAGGCAGAGCTCAAATAATTTTACTTTTTATTTATTTTTTCACGAAGACTTCCATGAAGCTATATATTTTTATAAATAGAATATTAAAATATATAAAAAAAAAGTATTCACATTTAAAGTATTCCAAATAATAATTAGGTAATTTTAATACACTGAACTTTTAAGCCTTTAATTTTTTGGAATGTCAGTCACGCTCTAACATAGAAATTAAAAGAAAAAACGACTTGTATTTTGTTTCTACCGAACTTATTTTACTTAAGTGAATAATGAAGCACAAATATTTTAATGACAACACCAATCACTTACACACCCATACCCACGAGCCCACACACACTTATGCACACATGCAGGCAGAAGTTCATTTATTTAAACAGCTTTTCGCCCACGCCCCGCAGCTCGTGTGCGTGTGCGTTCCCAAGTGAGAAATATTGTTTTAGTTTATCATGACAGCACTTTTACAACTTTTAACTGCTCATACATTAATTAAAAACTTAATAAAACTAAAACGGAAGCGAAAGCGAACAACAAAAAATGTACCGGACAGTCGCAGCTGGGTAAAAGCTGTTGCTACACTCGAACATGGAGCGTATGAGCAATGTGCAGCTTAGCGCATTTGCGTGCGAGTGTATGCTTATGTGTATACATATGTGTATGTGTGTGGTAAATTGGCAGTCCACTCGTTTGGCCTGTGCAAGATTCTCACATGATAAGGGACAGAGGAGAAATTTGTAATCATATTTTTGAGCGTATTGCTAATTGCGACGCGCAGTTGTTGACACTTTTTCTGCAAGCAAACAGCAACACCAACAATAACATCAGCAACAACAAGAAGAAGAAGAGCAGCAGCAAAGGCAAACAAACACAAATTGTTATTGCCCGAGCAGTGTCAGCAAAAGAAGTCAACAGAAACTGCTGAGCGAACCAAAGCGGAAAGCCAAAATTTCACTTTTGTGCATTTTTCCCAAAATGTTTTCACACGGGAAAAGGAAAGTTGTTAAAAGTACAAGCCAAAAGGAAGCGAATGTTGCAAAAAAGATTTGAAATGCTTATGTGCAGAGTACGAGTCTTCAATGTTTCTATACAATGAAGAACAAATTATATTTTTTGGATCATCAAATGATTAACATTTAAAATAAAATAAATATATATTGTATTTATAGAGTAATAAACTGAGCTAAAGGACATTTCATTACAAAAATACAATAACATCTATGTTCATACAATGGATAACAAAACTTAATTTGAATATTTCTATTTAAATATTAGATATATTTTAGTACCTCCTGGTAATTTTTCCATAATAAAACTTATGTTAAGGTCTAGAAAATTGTCATACACCATATGCATACTGCATGAGAGAGTTAGTGGAAAGCCGCTTAACATTTATTGAATTCAAAAATCGAACGATTTGGCTTATGTTTTTAATATCTTAGTATTCTATAGATAATCTTAAAACTACTTCCAGTCATGGAAATGGTCACACACACACCTGTTTGCACTTGTGTTCGAGTTTTATATGCTTATGATCTTATGGATCTTATGTTTATCCTTAAACATATAAATCATACATTTCAGTAATTTTTAATAAATTATTTTAAGGTATTTAACAGTTCCTACAAATGGGATCAGATAGGTAGATATTATATATATAATATATTATATATTAAAAAAACATCTGTTTCATAAATAAATATGTAAAAATAGAAAAAAAAACAATTTCAATTGAATATTTAATTTATGCCAAAAAAATTCTTGTTGAAAAAAAGGTTTTCCATCAAATACTATTTTGATTTCAATTAATTAAAGCATTTCTTGTGTATTTGCTTAAGCCATAAAATGGATTTTTTTTGTCGTAATTAATAGAACAAGTTTTCTTACTTGCTTCATTTCATATTATTCTCTACATTGTCGGTAACAAAAAAGAAATGCACAAAAACATTTTCTAATTTGCACACACACAATAATTGCAAAAACATCTTTTCATTCAAATCATTATTATTTTCAACTTTGTAAATTGTTTTTCACAATAAGTATATGCCTGATGAATTACGTTCTAGAATGTTGACAAAGAGCAACTCCTTGAAAAGGGTTCGCCATGCAGATTGTTGCTCTGCCCAAGCGAAAAACTGAATAGAAAGCAAGCTCTTGATTTATTGGGAAATGCAAAAGTGTTTTGTGTGCTCGTTGCGTGTTATTGTTTTCAGATGCGGACTTAAGATGACAACTTTGAGTTATGAGCTGTGCCACATGGAGTTCAATGCACCCCAAGAAGGGAGAAAAAATACAAAGGGAAAACAAATACTTACCAGGAACTGACATCTCAGATAGTATGATATGTGGCCAGCAGTCAGGCTGACAAATTTCTAATTTGTCTGGCAATAAGTTTTCGGTCAGTCTTGATGAGATTATGATCTGGACATATTTCTAAATGCGATGCATGCACATGACTCTAGCATGTGACAAACTCAAGCAGGAAAATCGTTGAGCTGCTTGCTTTGTGACCAACGATCCGAATGCCGGAGGCAGCCTTTGACTCCATTCGCTTCCTTCTCCCGGCATGCGTATTTGTACATGTCAAGCACTTGACTTCCGCAGACTACCACACACACAGACAAACATTCGTCTTGAATTGCATTTAACATGTAGCCACGCCCACGTTTGGCTACATTTTTATTACAAATTGGTCATTTCCGATCATTTTTGCAATTTTCATTTGTCGCTCGACCGCCTTCCCTTTAACTCTTGTCATCTATCGCTTGTCCTCTATCTCTCCAGGGCATGCCCTCCATCATGCAAGTGACTCGAAAAGCTGTTTCCGCTTGGCAGTTCAGTATATGCATATATATATGTATGTATATTTTCATATTTATTTGTCTGTGTGCATGCGCTCAAAACAAAAGCCGTTTTCCGGCATTTGAGTTTTCTTGGCTTGGCTTTGCTTTTAACGAGTCTTCAAGTCACATATGCAAGTTTCCTTTTATTTTATTTATTTTTATTTGTTTTCGAGTTCTGCCCCGTTCCTCACATTTGCGCTGTTTAATTTGCATTTTTATCGATTTCGAAAAGTATAAAAATACAGCTTAGCTTTGTCTTTGCCACATTCGCTCGTTACCCACATAAAATACCCATAAAAATGTCAGCGCATAAGTAACCCAAAGAGCATCAACTTTCCCCTAAGCCGCACTCTTAAAGTGCAGCAATCTTTTACGAGTATGCGTATATGCCACACAGACATCGCACAGGTTCCATTCAACTACGTCTTAAAACACAATCAATTTTATTAAGCAAATAAATGCTGCTCGGCAGCATGTGTTTATGCTCTGCTATCATACTACATACTTACATGGGAGAAAGAGAATATACTTAATATACTTATTATAAAATGGTTCTCAGAAGGAGGAGTTGAGTACTCATGCAGATGCAGAGATAAGCTTTAAAAGTAAATTAAAAAATATCCTAAGTTATATATTAAAAATGCTGTATGTAGTTTATGAAAGGCAAGTGCTTGAAACAAGGATACAGCAAAGCAAAACAAAGGCTTACAATACAAGCCTCAACTTATCACTAGCCATGCCTGGACGCTGCTCAATTTTCATAAGCTCTGCAGCTTTGATACATACAACTTTAATTAAAATAACATATTATATATAAATATATATGTCATGAGTTTTTTGGCAATCAAAATTTTAAAAAATAAATAAAATAAAAAATTATATTACAAATATTCCACTTTTATCTTTTAGCAAAATATTTCAACACATTCAGCTTTGATTGAAAATGCATTACTTCTATATATGTTATATATACCTATAGATAATTAAATTTGAGCAAACTTCATTCCAGCTAAAAATTTCCATTGTGTTATTGCAATTTTGAGCACTCATTGATAAATATTGACAAATGCCTGCACAAAGCAAATAATTGCTGGGCCTGTAACTTATTTATGCAGCAACCAATATACACTATGTCACAATGCGAAAGAGTTGGGCGGCAATAATAAACAGACCGGTGGATAGAGAGACAGAGACAAAGACGTGGTCAGACAAAATAGTCAAACAATGGCTGCAGCCATAATACGCATGCATATTTCACTAGCGTATAGAGATTGCATGCGAAAAACAATCATAAACTTTTTGATTTCAATTAAATATAAAACAAAGTCAGCAAGAGAGTTCGGTGTGTGGGCGAGCAGTTACTTTTGCTGCAAACAAGAAAATGGCTTTTGTTCTGCGTTGCGCAGTAGAGGCTAAGGGTAAGTCAAGTTAGTGGCTTTAAATAAATAAACAAAACAAAATAAAATGAAAACCTAAGCCCAGATAATGTCAGTACATACGGTTAGCATCCATTAGCTGCAGCTGTTATTCAGTAGCTCTCCATATCGCTCTCTGCCATTGCATCTGTTTGTGTGGCTGTCTGCTTGCCAGAGGCTTAAGTAAAGCCACTTCCGGCTAAAATGCATTTAAAGCAATTAGCAATTGTCTGCGTCACAACAACAACAGCAATCACTATATGACAAGGACAACATGCAACAAGCTCAAGGCAATGCAATTATGAATGCGCACAAAACACACGTTTAGAAGCTGAAAATCCAGTAGAACACTCGTATGCCAAGAATTTTATGATGCCTTAAAGCCCACAAATTCCGTCAGCATAGAGTCAGAGGATATACTCGTATGTACTATAAGCCAATGTCTGAATGTGCAATTCGTGCCTGAAGCAATTGAATAAATATATTTCCATGTATAGGTGTAACTTGCAACTCTCGAAAAGAACTGCATGAACAAATTGGGCAAATAACATCAATGTCGTTGCTTACATTTGTTGCGCGGACAGCCGAAAATCCTGCTGCAACTGCAACACCCACAACAAAAGCCAAACAACTGGCAGCAGACGAGCCAAAACGCTGGCAATTATAATAAGCTGAGCAAACCGGCAGGCAGCACTATAAAGAACTTGTTCTACCACTCAGATAGCACTTACCACACACACACACACACACACATGGATAGAAATATATACACACTTAGACAGTTGGGCAACGTATCTCGTCGCTTGTATTTGTCTTTGGCAACACTTTTGTTTACTTTTGCACATTTCAGCAGCGCCAGCCAAGCAGAACAGCAGAAAGACTAAGAATTCCACGTAAGACTTTCTACTAAAAATCTCTCAAATATTTTGTAATCTGAAGTCTAGTAGAACTTGCTTTGGCAGAGACAAATACAAACACAAATTTTACTATAAAAATTCTCCGAAGTCAGCTTAACTTACAGAGATTCCACAAAAAATACATTAGTTTGCTTATATTTAAAAAACGTTACTCTTCATAGAAACAGTTGACATTAAAAGAGATGCCAATTGAGAGTTCTTTTTGAATATACAAGAATCTTTAGCAGCATTAATTTATGTTGTAGTAAAAAATATCCAAACATGCAATCACTTTTGTTCAATATTAAATTTTACAAAGCTTAAACTTCGAACTAAACGATTTAAGTATTTTCCATCTGGAGATATTATTTTTTGGAACATAAAACACCCATTTGCTAGCAAATTTTTGGCATGTGCATGGAAATGCATGGAAAGGCGTGTGCACTGGGCATCCACAGGCGCACAATTATGTGGAAAAGTGCAAGCCGAGACGGACAGACAACAACTGGCAGCTAGTGAGTGCAGCAGCACCAGTAGCAGCAGCAACAATGCAAAAGGACAACCATTGTAATAACAATTACAACTACAGCCAAAGCAACAACAGCAACAGCAACAGACTACCAATGCACTTGTGTATCCTTGAAGTTGTCCATTGCTTGCAAGGACTTCAGCTAGGACTCTGCTCAGCTCTTCACACTATTTTGGCTTAGAGTCTGGCTGCATCGTTTGCTGCCAGTTTGTTGCTATTCAAGTTTAATTAACCTAAAAGTGCTTGCATTATTTAATTTTATTTTGTTGGCAACGTTGTTGCTGCTGCTGCTGCTGCTGCTGCTATTGTTGTTCTTGTTGTTTTCTGCTGAGATGGACACTAATTTAGTTGAAAGCAAAATTTCATTAGCACTGAAAATGTCGCGTGTGAAAATATTTATCTTAATTCCATTGTTTTTGTGCAGCGCAAGTTATAGTCAGCCCCATTGTTCTTTAACGCAGCAATATACACATAACTAACATCGTATATATATCTACGTCAAAATATTGCAAATAATTTATCTATTCAAATCTATTCGCTGCCGAGTTTGTATCTCTAATGTGCATCGAATTTTCAGTGATTAAAAGGAGATGAATTGAGTAGAAAACGAATTTAGCCATAGGAATAATGTGAAATAATTTATTAAAATACTTCTAGCTTATCAAAAGCATAACATAATGACTTTGAATGCATTGGCTCATGCTACATACAACATATAGAAAAATGTAGGTAAAATAGTTTAACTCTAGCCAAGTTAAACAAGTTCTGTATCCGTTTGCTGAGACAAAAAGGCCGTCAGCATAAAAAGTTTCAATAAGGAATTTCGATAAAAGTTTGAAAAAGAAATTGATTTCTATATATGTAAGTATATTGTATATTACTAGACTGCTTAACGTTATGATTACGACAAACGAATTGATTGTATCTGACCTATACTTGAAGTTCGGCTACTTAGTTATCTGCAGCCTGGAGTGCGTCCTTTAATCAGGCAACAAAGTGCAGTGTCCTTTACGCACGACAAATTGATACACTTGATAAAAGTTTGATTTCCCTTATGAGCCAATGATTGCTCAGCATTTGAAAAGCATGTGAAGCAAGCGCTGGCAGTTGCCAGTTTTCCCCCCAGTAACTGCATTTGTATCTATGTCTGCAACATGTAAATTATATTTTCGCGCTGACGCTTAAGAAGGAAATGAAATCAGCAAAAGTTGCACTAAAAATTGGCATCAAGTCAAAGTGCGTTCCGGGCCGCATTGCTTGACTGATACAAAATAGCAACCAATTGGCATATATAGTATATAAAGCTGCATTCAATTCCAGTATTTCTATGGCATGGCAAATACGTACGGATGTAGGTATGTATGTATGTATGTATGCCCCCAAGTATGGCACTTTCATGCTGCTTGGCTGCTCAATCATAAAAAATTTGATTTTCATGCAGCACTTGCCACACTTCACTCCAGCTGCTACAGGAAGTGGGTGTGCTGGGAGCGAAGGGAGCGATACAGCCGGGGCATGCAAAAGTGGTAAAATTTTCATATACATGGCAGCACATACGCACATTTTGATGACGAGCACACTGCATGGCACTGGGTCTTGTCAATTGGCAAGCTACTTGGCATCGTGCATTACGAGGGGGTACAAGGAAATGGGCTCATAAAAGCCAACGCTGAAATATTTGGCTATAATTCCCTTAAGAACTTATTGCAAGCCAAATAGAAAACTATTTAAACAAAGATTGTAAGCCAAACGCCGTTTAAGAGAAAGAACACAAATTGTATAAAGACCTTGAGAAAAATTTAGCATCATTTTGCGGGCTTCCAGATGAGAATTGATTTTTGATTCTTTTTTCCTTTTAATTAAAAATTTTTATATTTTATTGAACAAGTTTTCTACTATATTTAGTAACAACTTAATATAATTTTACATTTAAAGATTGAAGAAAATTGTTAAATCTAATGCGAAATATTTTTTTTTTTACAGATAGTTTTATTTATTAAAGGTGTTCATTCTTTTCGAACTTTAAGTACTGATTGGAAGACAATCATATTTTTTTGAAACGAATTAAGTATCAATTATATCATTTGTCTCACCTTCAACAGGAATCCAATCCAGTATAATATTTAAATAAATAATGACTAAGCAATTATTATACGACCAGCTTAATAATCGGCTTATTATTCCAATAAAAACAAAGCCAATATTCTATTGCTAAGTTGAGTCTCCTTTCCAATTAGCATTTCCAATATTATTGTTTACTTCATATAGAGCTATTCATTATATATAATTTTTGCATTTTCCACTAGCACATTGTGCAGGCAATACAAAAATTAATAAATATTTTATGCAGCAATCAACATTAGACATAACGATCTTAACAAACAACGGGGCTTGGGGCTCCCTTAATCACAGATACAGCAGATACTCGGATACTCGGAGCTGCTGCTATCGCGGATGCTTCTGCTGCAGCAACAGTCGCATTAGCAATAAGCAGAAATGGCTATAAAGCTGTGCACACTCAAATACACACACACTCACACACAGCAAGCAGACACATGCTGCATGCAATCTAGAAACGATTCTAAACAAAAGAAATCCGCTTTCATAATTTCCCTGTGGAATGCACATTCTTTTTATTGCCACTAAGCGACCAACGTTGAAATAACAATGCAAACAGACTTGGCACACGCACACTCACACACACACACACAATCAGACGCTCACATTTACTAATACATAGCTCCAGTCCGACTCTCGGCTCAATTACAATTGCAATTGTTTGCCTGAATGCGTTTTGGTTTCGCGCTGTTCACCGCACGGCCGCGTTCGCAAATGCTGAAGCCATTTTAAAAAATGATGTTCGCCCTGGCTTACCCGCTCTGCTTACGCCTCATCCATAGCCACTGTCGTTGCCCGTTCCAATTTCAACTATTTTCACTCATGTCGCAGCTCTTGCGTCACTTTACCACGATTTGACTTTAATCAATGTGATGAAGGCTGAAGGCTGAAGGCTGAAAGCTGAAAGCTGTCTGAACGCAATGGCATTGACTGCTTGAATGATTTGATTTTCAGTTTGTTGTTGGTGATTACATCTGATTCCCATGACAACAACACAAACTGTTAGACATTCTGCTCATAATTATCCATTTGAATCAAGAAAATGTTTGCCTCAACTAATTCGTGACTTGTTCAAAATCAGTCAGAATTTTTCAAAACTTTAAAGTTTTGTTTGTTAACGAATTTGAGCACAAATATAATTTCACGCTTAAGCCTCATTTTACATATAGTTAAGCTGACGCAATGACATTTCGCATGATTTATGCGCAATGGCGCAGACATCAAAGTGCATATGAAAATATTGCGCATACGTCGCGTTGTCAATCAAATGTTACTGTATTGACGCTGTTCTGTAATTTATGCAAATGCAAAAATGTTATAAATTGCACGTCTATGTCAGACACACACACACAAATACACACATTTTTATTAGAAAACAAACAGGGAACCACCAATAAATCAATTGGCTGCGTATACGCAATGCAAAAGCTGATTAGGGCCACCAGCAGCAATCAAAGTGTGTGAGACTGTGTGTGTGTGTCTGTGTGTGGGTGGGTGAATTTTTATCATTAGATGCCGTCGACTATCATTCAATGACCCTATGGGAATATCTGTGCCAGCAGATACTACTCAATTGCAGTTACTTAGAGGCTCGTACTGTGTGTGTGTGTGTACTAAGTGTGTTAGTCTAATAACTCTTTGGCTGCAGCTACAGTTATTAATAATCAACCCACTCGAGTCGAGTGCGGCTCAGACTATTGCTTCTGCTATATAGGCAGCTGGCTGGGCGTTTTAATTTTCCACAACGCTGCGCAAAGAAATAGTTTCGGCTTTTCCGCTTTTCTTTCGACTTTTTTTTTCTTCCTTTATTCTACGGGTAACTAGTTAAGTCGCTGCCAGTTGTTGTTGTTGTTGTAGTCAGTCAAGTGTCTCCCCTGGGACTCAAAGGTTGTTGTTTTCTTCTTTTGGACTCGCTTATGAAGCTTTTGATGTTTGCGTAACCAAAAGGAAACGCAAAAAACAAACCTTAAAACCTCAAGACAAAATCTGTGCATAGTTTCGCCTTACATTTTTTAAATTTATTCTCTGTTATTGTGCTCATCGAAGCGTCAATTTAATATTAACTGGTTCGCTGATGCATTCAATTTGTTTTCGTCCCATTAATAAATATTAAAATATCCCATACACAAAATAGCAGTCCCCACTCCACTTGTACTACATAGCCTTTCAAGGCTCATATAGATAATCAGCATAAGTTCAGTTTGTGGCTTTCTATGCACATGTGGCTTTTGTGGCTTGGCCACAGGTTCACACAAAACTCTTTGTTCTCTCTGATTAAATTGAAAATTGTATAATTCGTTCAAGCACAAGCAAAGTTCTGCCAAGCCATATGCATGTAACTCTATGTTAATCCGTCTGCCTGATCGCCCTTTGTTGAAATTGTGAAATTGTGGCTAGGCAGCTGATAATGGATTTGCATGCTATACGTAATCAATGGGAATTGCAATTGTTGACCATTTGCCATTAGAATTGTTGTTCAATTAAATGTATTGCATTTGTATGCACATGTTTGCCAGATCTGTTTGGATGTGCATTGCTATTGCTGTTCTTGCAGTCGCTAAAAATCCCGCTTCATTTGACCAGCAATTGAGCAATGCGCATAATTTAATAAGGCATCAGCTGTGCGACCTCTCTTCAACCACTCGTGATGACAAAGCCAACTGCATTCGGCCGGTGACATGCAGACAATGTATGTGGCTGACAATGCTGCTGGCATTGTCTGTTGTTTGTCTAGTCACAAAGTAAGCGTAATAGCTTTGCATTTTTCGAAAAGGTTTTGTTCGGTCATAACGGCACAACAGCGGGATGTTGATTAAAAATACCAGCGCAGAGGTTAAACAACTCCAAACAGCAGCAAAGTCGCTTAAATAGACATAAAGGACAAAAGAAGAAATTTATTTCAGCTAACAATAGAAAGTACTTCTCATATATATTAAAAGAGATAGAGTTCATGCAAATAGGTATTTATTTAAAATATTTAAAAACTTTTCTTGAATGATTTACATAATTCAGTTAAACAGAGTGGGAAACAAACCAGATGAAACACAAAACAATTTTCACAAAAAACCTGCTCAAAATGTAGAATAGCAATTGCAATGCGGATTAACTAGGTTGACTTAATATCTCAAGAATTATTTTTATCGATGAAATATTTACAGAGAAGTGTCTTGCTACTTTTTAGACAATTTTATCTAAACAGAAATTAATAAAATATATTTTTTAAAACTATGGAAGACCTTTTATTGTAATTATCACAGATAAAGCTAAAGGTGATATTTTCTATATATTTTAAGTCAACACCCGGTCAAGTAGCTCTTCAAGGTGGTAATATCTCAAGTTGAAACATATTTTATTAAATGTGTTTTGCTTTCTTTATTGCAGCAATAGCTCCTTCAGTTGATCAGCTGACCATCTTTAACACTATAAAGAAATACTCATGTTTTTTTAAAACCCATCCCCCAAGTGCCACAAACTCGGGCCAAACAATTAAAGTACTTAGGGGCGTCAGCAGTTGCATGGAACCCTGTAAATATTCAAAGAACAACTTGTCACTGACACGCAGCACAGCGCAGCACAGCTAACCCCATATGCTGCCTCCTACCCTGTAGATATTCATACTGTTTGTTTGCGGTGCACATGTGTTTTATGTGCGTCTGCCTGTCGGCTTGTCACTTACTTTTGATTTCCTTCCCGTCTCGACGCGACTTTTTGCTGCCCTAAATACCCTGCTAACCCAATTGAAAGGGAATGAAGACCCAATCGTATAAAATATATTTAATGCATGTATATAAAGTTTATATAAAATTTGGCAAGAAAATCATTGGGAAATCATTTATGAAATAGAATTGTCATTTTTTTACACATCCCAAAAACAATTTTAAATTATTCTAATTATCTCTATTCACAGGGTATTTCTAGTGCTTCTCCTTGAAGTCTACTTTTATCAATTTTTTGTTTCTTTGCAGTTCTTATGGTTCGCAGCTTGTGTTTTCCCTTGCCAAAATTGTCTAGCTTTGATTTATGCCACACACATGCATTGCATACTTTCTGGGGCGCAACTGTCTGCCGCTCTTCTTCTGGTTTATTGTTGATTATTATTTTTTTTAGGACTTTTGCGTTCATTTTTTTTTGTCATTCTGTTTGTTTTTTTTTTTGTCTGTTAGAAATTAGATTTGCTTCTGCCTTGTGCCTTTTGAGACTAAACAAACAAGAACAACAACAACAGTTCGCTTATTTGTTGACGACTGGGAATTAAAAACGTGTTTCCCATTGCTCACGCATACACGTGTGCACCGTTGCGTGTCTGTGTCTAAGAGACAGAGAGACAGAGAGAGAGAGAGAGAGCTAAAGATTATGCAAATTGGGCTTTTATGAGCGAAACAGTTAAACGATTTAACTAAAGCGTTTGCCATATAGACTAAGCACACTTGCCTCAATTTGGCACATTTTAACTGTTTATTTAATAGCTGGCAATGATTGCGTGAGCTTTTAGCTATTTAAAAGCAGTTGGCAATTTTGAGCATCCACAAAGACATAGGCAAGATGTATGCAAGGGTTTGACTCTTATGCAAAAGGCATTAGTCATAAACAAAGCTAACAAAGTTCTCAAAGTTTCAAAGTCCAAAGATGCTTAGGCTTAATAGATCATTAAAGAAATGTGCCCTCATTAATAATGTGTCTGTATATTTCTTAATTAAATTAACAACAGGCGAAGGAAATATAAAATAAATATATATAATATACATATATATATAATTAAATAAAAAATAAATAATTTAAAATATAACACATAACATATGAAGAGCTTGGAGCCATAATTTTGAATCAATTCAGATCTCTATATATAAAAAAAATTAATACTTTTTGTAGCATACTTTCGGGCACACTTAAAAAATGCAAATGAAGTTGAAGAACAGGAGAATACAGTGAATACAGTATAGTCGAGCTGGTATCACAGAAAACAAAGCAAAAATAGCAACAACAGAGACACAAACAACGCATTCAGATAACAATTAAATTACAACAATGATAACAACAACAACATCAACGAAAGCAGAGGGAAAAGAAATCAGAACAAGTGTTAACTGCAGCAAATGTGCAATAACTTTGGGAAAATAACGAGGCATTGTTTTAGAGCTCCCAGTGAAGCGATTCTGAAAATGGAGCACGTCTTCAATGCAATCGCCCCCAAAGCACGCCCAGCTCTAAGCTCGCATATTACGTATACGCCCGGCTGGCAATGTGCTAAAATGGTGGGGTCGAGGGGTTGGGGCTCAAACGTTTCGAGCAATTAGCGTGTGCCACAATCTCGGCAAAAGGCTAAAAGGAAGCTGCAAATGCCAGCTCGAGATGCACACGCACACATTCGAGCCGAGCAAATGAATTGCCAAAGCTGCGTGTTTGTGTGTATATGTATATACATATGTATGTGAGCGAATGTGATTCTAAATGAATGTTTCTGTAGTTGACTCTGTGTGTGTGTGTGTGTCGTATAGAGTGCAGCTAATGCAAAAGCAGCTTGTGTTAAATACTTGAATAACAAAAATAATTTAAAGCTGATTAAGAAATGCGAAATATTTGTATGTTAAATTCGAGATTCGTGGATAACTAAGTCGAAGCTTACATACAAATGCAAAATTCAATTCATTTTGAAATTTGAGTTTGTTTCATTATCTTTACTTAGTTAGTTAGTTATGCCCCATTACCAACCAGCCTTTACGTGGCAACCCCTAGAAAATTGTTACAAGCTGCATTCATGTTTTATGTAAAAAAAAAAAAACTAACAAGTGCTCACACCCACACCCATCGCTATGAAGCCACAGTTGGTTGATGCTGCTTCATAATGAAATTCAAGCCACATTGCATAACAGAAAACACACTCACTCACACACACACACTTATACACAGAGATGTGGCATTAACTTTTTCGTTATATTAATTGCCAACATTTGAACTTTTATTCAATTTACGAGCCAAAGCAGCAACTGCAAAGCCAATTGCCGCTGCCTGGCTGCGAAAAGAACAGAGCACTTGCCAAGGACCAGAAGACAGTGTGTGTGTGTGTGGGTATGTGGGTGTGAGCGAACTGCACTGGCAAGCATTTGGTTTCTCTTGCAGTCAAGTCTTGACACTCGAGCATCTGTCTGTGTGTGCGTTTGCGGGTGTGTAAAACAAAGCCGTGCAGGCAACATGCTATTTTAGCCATATATGCCCAGTCGAGGTCTACGGCCAGCTATAAATACATGTCATGTCTGCCAACTGCTCGACACCCTATACCCTTTGTGAAATTTATGTGGATCCAGTCGGGTTACGCGGGTTATTCGGAGACTCGTGATTTTAATTTTAGACACGCGAAAAGGTTAATTGCCATTAAACTTAAAATGGTTTATGGAAAAGGATTGGGGTGAGGTCGGGCAGAGGATGTGCTAAATGTTTTATGCATAACTAGTTTTTATGTTCGGTGCGGGAATTGTCAAGATTTTATGTGCATTCGGGGTGCCATAAAACTTGGCTAGGCCGCAAGAACATCAGCTCAACTACATTACTTCAGCTGCCAAACAACATCAGGTCCCAAGGCCGGAAGCCACATTTTCTTAACATAATTCCATATTTTCTTGTTCGCAACACAAACTGAAATAATAACAAATATTAAAACTTATAAATAAGCAGCGTACAATTTTAAGTCGGCTTATTTATTATTTTCAACTTCTGCAGCAACGGAATGCATAATTAGAATGCTACCAAGTGCTGTGCACTTAGTGGCAAAATGACTTTTGCGAGGGGGAGTCCGAAACTGTCAAGGACTATTATGTAGAAGAACGCGCTGCCATTATAAAGTGTTAAGATACAGCATTCAGTCACTTGCTGTGAAATGAATTATTAATTAATGAAAATGGACTTAAATAATATAGTAAGCAAACATAAACTGATTGTTGACATCAATTTATCACGGAGAAAATATCTATAATAATTAAGCTAAAATACGAAATGAGAGTTCAAATTTATGTAACAACCATATAGGAGGCCTGGCAGACCCAAAATGTATACATATACTCGTACATATTCTTGATCAGCAGCAACAGACGAGCCAACTTGCTCGTATACGCACTTTCGACTTTACATACGAACGGGCCTATCTCGAAAACTATCTATCTACTTATACAGTAAATGAAGGTAGCTCCTCTAGAGAATGCAGATTTGGCTTGTTTAATCGATAACTTTTCCCGTTCTCGTGATATCGATTAGAAACTTTATTGAGCATCAGTTATTAAATCAGGTCCCTTATATCTTAAGAGCCACAAAGTTTTGCATTTAGTTTCATCTATATACAAAGTTTTAATTTTTTTGATATTTTGCATAACGGTGTAAGAAAAGTTTCACAAAATCATTTCCATTGAAATGTAATTTGTTGCGATTTTCCACATATTCAATGGAATATCGGATATTAATTGAAATCGGTTAAGTATCATAGAAGTTATTATTGTGCGGCAATTAATGCTAAGCGTGTGTCTTCTCTCTATAGCATGTACACACATATGGTCAAATGCGTGCATTCTTTTTGAATTCCATAAAAAGAATCGCAGTTGCAATTGAGTTTTATGTGAAATATCACTTCACACTGAAGTTGAAGTAGCGAATTAATGACTGATGTATTATATGGCTGAAGGAACCAATGTTCGAGTCTAGACGAATGCAAAATCTTTCTTATGATACGAAAAAAGTGTTATGATTAGCATATAATTGTAGAGATGCAATTTTGAATCTAGCAGTAGAATTAATCTGTTTTAAGTCGGAAAAGTTTAAGGTATACACTTTTATATATTACATAAAAAAGTCACATGCATGTATATAGATCGGCTGAGTCGGGTACTGCCGAGTACAACCATCATACTTGGTGGTATCTTTAATGGTTTATTGAAATGAAATAAGTAATTTTTTATAAATGAAACTGATTCATTAAACATGTTTTCACTCTTGAGCCCGCATAAAAAATATTTTTAATATGTTAACTTTTTTGTTTATTTTTAGACCTACTACCAAAGCAACTTCGTAATGGCTGTGTTTACAATCACATATTTTTTATTCAGTTATATTGTTTGAAGCCAATTTTATAAAATACACTTCAAATATAATATGGCACAGTTCGACGTGTACAGAAGAAAAAAATTGGTTTTCATATCGGGTCATCTGTCATCAGTTTTTTGTATAAATATATTGTATTTCATTAAATTTATTTTCATTGTAAAAGAGTGAAATACGTATATATATGTAATTAGTTTTTAAATTTATATTTTTTATAAAATTTTATTGTAATTAAAATCGTGAGCATAATTCGCACTTTTTTCCATTTATAATTTACACACACATTCCTGCGGTTGTAATTTTAGACTATAATTAAACTAGATTCAAAACCGTGACAATTTTCACAATAAATGCGCAGTGAATGTACAGATAATTAAATTTTATAGAGTAGAACAAAGTGTCCAAGAGGCTAATCAGGGCATTTTTCATAGACCTCTGAACACATTTTCCATTCATAATTAAACTCGAATCGATGCGCATGGCCATCAAATACTAAAATACAAATTCTACATTTAATGCAAATTTACAAATGGCATAAAAGTGCATTTAATTGCACATTGCATTATGATCATTTTGTGCATATCTGTTGAACTGTCCGTTAATTGCCAGCATAAGAGTTATTTATTATAGTTAATAGAATTAATGCAAAGCCACTCAATAGCTTTTGTTGGTGTTTGCATTCACATCCAATCAAAGTTTATGAGCTTGCAATAAATATCTAAGCACCTAATTTAATGCCGCGTATTAAAAGCACATTAATGTATAAGTTTTCACCGTTCATTTAACACTAATTGAAAATATTTGTGACCCAACGCGAACAGAATTATTGAGCATTTATAAAAGTTACTTTAAATTTACAGTAAAATAATATGTTAAACTTGAATATTATTTAAAATTTCATTTATTTAAAAAATAAATAAGAAATAAATAAATATATATAAATAAAATAAATATAAATAAATATATATATCATATATATATATATATATATATATATATATATATATCTAAGAAAATTATCTTGAGCTATAAGGCAAACACAGAAAACTGGAACAAAAATTATTTTCTGTATAAGCAAAAGTAATTTTATTGCTAAATAAAGTGCAAGAGCAATGGGAAAAGAAATTGCAATAAAATAAAGCTGTTAAAGAGCAATGGGAAAAGAAATTGCAATAAAATAAAGCTGTTTAAGATATTCCGTTGCTTCAAGTTTCATTTTAGAACTACATCGGCCAATTGATTTGCGTTCGTTTTGCGATGACTGAGTAAGCAAATTTGTATTTTTTTTTTAATCTGTAAAGGCGAAGGCAATGAGCTGCAACAAATGAATCTAATTTGTTGCAGCTTATTGCCTTAGACTTTAAAGCGCATTTAGCTCTAAACTTAAACTAATGAATGTAAGGGCATGTAAGCCAATATATATATATATTAAATCTAGACTTTTTTTCGTTGTTTTATTCTATTCTATCGTGTCTCAAATTTATTTCACTTCCCGACGGTAGAGATGCTGTTGATAGCCAGATTAGATGAGAAATGGTTTGGATGCGTTGCCAGTGTATCCGCGTATCTGAAGCTCAGTCGCGACTGTAGGATTCCTTATATCCCTATGTAACACTGAGTTTCTCACAAACCAGTTAAATAAAAATCATATATATCTTAAAAAGCTTCCACACCTTCGACACATGCAAAAAAAATGAAAATGCAAGTGACAAATCTTTTTGCTTATTTCCACCTTTGGATGTTATTGATAATTCTCAAACTGTTAAAATATAGCTGTCGGAACTAGCATTGCTTCTGTATGCTCACCCTATATTTCAAAATAAAAAAATACATTCACATTCAACTAAAAAACATACAACAATACATCATACATAAGCTATTTGAAAATTAAAGCTCAGCGCATGGACCTAGCTCGAATCATAAGCCCTGGCTTGCAGTCCGAATTTCGACCCAGGAATAGTTCGTTTACTCAGACCATTTGTGCGCAAAGCAAATGATATAGTGGAAGAGTAGGTTTCCATAATATATAAGTCTTACTCCTTTTGGCTTTCGACTCACTTTATAGAAGAAATTACCCACAAACTATAGAAAAACGACATTTTGGTCACTTAGCACCATCAGTTGTGGGTGGGAGCTCACGTAAATCCAAGCTTAAATGTGTGTAATAAACAAGAAGCCGTTATTGCTTGTACCTGGGCGGTTGGACGCCTGCTCAAGTCAGCTAAAACAACTTTCACCTCGACCACGCCTCTTAACTTTGTTTCTCTTTGTTTTTTGCTTGCTTTTTGCTCTCTTTTAAATAACAGCGAGAAAAGAGCTTGCAATAAAGTTTGTTTCAGGTTCGCCCACAACAGCAGCGAAATGAGGGCAGGAGTGTTTGTAGAGACGCCTAAGCAAACATTGCATACTTTTAGGCGTGTGCCCAGCCCACACGTTTACCGTTCAGTTCATGTTGTGTTAACGTTGTGGTACCGCCGTGTTTGCCCTGCCTGTTGACACACACACACACGCACAGGGTAAGGCCGTATCTGCGGCCATGTTAAAAAGTATTTTGATTTAGAAAATGTAAATTTCCACTGACTTATGCACAAACAATACAAGGGCATGGGCCAGCTCCTGCTTAGCTGCTGGGCACACACATTGTAAGTCTGGCAACAAGCTCCATTTTTTATTGCTTACCAAATGAGCTGCAGCTAGGCTCCAACGGCTCTTATCAAAATGCAGTCTCACCTTCTCGTCTAGCCACGCCCACACGCCCATACGCCCACATGCCAACAAGGTGCGTGCGATTAAATGTGCCCAACGAGTGTTTATCAAAAACGCAAAACGCGCATTTCTATTTTCTAGACGTTACGTGATTTGCGCTTTTCCAATTGTTGCCGAGCGCCAAAAGTAAAGTTTTGCTCGTAACAAGACATTCAAATGCGGTTGTCCAGAAGCGAGAGCAGTAAAAGAGTAAAAGGCGAATAAGAACGTTTCCTATTTGATATTTTAGCGAGTTTATTTGATTTTCAAACACATTGCTACAGTGATGCCTAAATAAGAGAAATAAATCTACTATAAGCTCTAAAATATAATCAATATGCACAGTTCCGAAACGCATTCAAAAAGTTATTGACGCGAAAGGAGATATGAAGTTTGATTGAATTTGCCTTCAGTCCTTTACTTTTGTTAAGCTTAAAGTTTTTTTCTTAGTATTTCATACTTGTCAAAATGCCTATAGCATATCCTGAATTTTCTTTTATTTCATATTTTTTTAAGTTTCGATGAAACATATTTGTTTGCTTGTTTTAAAGCTTCTATTAGTTATACATAAAAAGAAAAAAATTTACAAAAATTCTTCATAAAGCCATTTAAAAGTTAAGCTCAAAAAGACACGACAATTTATTTCGTCAAAATACTTATGCCGACAAGCGAATGTGTTTTTTGTCTTCAAAATTGTTTTTCTTTTTCATAAAAAATACATTTTTTATTAGTAGTCTAAGTAGACTAAGTATCTTATTGACATATTACTTTCTGTCCTCTGTATCAGAGTTTTAGCAATCAGATCAGTTGAACTTAGCGAGTGTACACTGTACCGCCGTCAGCTGATTTGGTAGCAGTTTTTCTGGCTTGTTTGCACGCTGGCAGCGCACATTTGTATTGCATTTTATTTACGAGCTGCTGGCAATTTTGTTGCTCTGTGTCCCGTTGTTGTTGTTGTTGTTGTTGTTGCTGTTGCATTTGCTATACGCGATATGCGCTTCCTGTTCTGATACCTCAACTTTGTATATCCGTTATTTCTTTAGCATTTCTTGAGCATTTCCTTAGCTGTGATTTCTATTTTAGCAGCTGCCAGCGCTCCGCTGCAAGCCAATAAATATTTTTCGCGTTGCACGCTATTTTCGTAGCGTCTGCCCCACGCTTCACTTCGATTCCATTCCCTTCCCATCCACTCTCGGCACGAACCATTCGTCCTGCCGTGCGGCTGTACGTGTTTGTGCTCGTGTCTGCCGCCATTGTCTGGCACACAATTTAATGTGTTTACCAGATAATCGAAAGCTCACAAGCAAGACGCTTTCTCCGGTTTTATTTGTTGCATCCAGCCCGAATGCAGCTATGCTCAAGACATTGTTAGCCGCATCTTAAAGGCTTTGCGCTTATATATTGTAACTGATATTTAGAGTGTATAGCTATGTGGTGCACCTTCAAATATTCACTACGAAATTAAGTTCTCACAAATTGCTAACTTTTATAATTTATAGTGGTTCGCAGGCAGCCAGCCGGCACAGCTATTAATTAAGCACAGGAAATTTAAATGTTGCAGGCAATTTACAGCCCTTTAGCAGAGCAAGAATATATTGTAAAATGTTGCATTTTGTTGGAATGCCCTACAAAGTATATATAAAGATCGTTATTATTCTTAAAATGACTATATTAAGTATTTCGATCTTCAAGTGTCTTAACTTATACTGACCAGCAACTGACGCGCCTTTATAAGGCCGTTGTATATTTAGTAATATAAATATGGGAATTGTCTTTAAGATCTTTATACAGTCAGCTCACTCGATGCAGTTCATCTAATGTAACATTGCAACTAGGGTATTTCATATTCAGCTTTTCACACATAACTTTGCTCTGTGATTAACCTAAAAATGTTCAGTGGCAATTGCCGACTGGCAAGAGGCGAATAATTAGTAGAAGGCATAATAAGGTAACACACACGGAGCGCAACAGCTGCAGAAGACACTCGTGTGTGTGTGTTTGATTTGGTTAGCTTTATCGCAGCTGAGAAGTTGCTTATTTCTCTGGCTGCGACGGCAACAGGCAAAAGGAAATTGCAGCTGTCTGCACAAGTAAAGGGACGCCCAAAAAAAAAAAAAAAAGAAAAGGAAAAAGGAAAGTTAACACACGCTACGTTACATAATATGCAGGTGCCAAATGGTATAGTTAAAAAGCACTGCCGAAACGGAAACGGAAATGCCACTGCATTTGGCTAATTTGATTGCACAATGTCAGCGCTCTCCTTATGCTCATTGCATGCTAGTCATGTATATGTATATATATATATAAATATATATATATATATATATATATATATATATATAGTTATACGGAAAGGGTCTGCTGGGCTTTGGGGCGTTGCAACTTTTATCATATGGCAAATATTTTGCTTGCACTTTTATTGTTTACCATTTGTTTGCTAGCAAAAGTTGGCACTTCAAATGAAAATGGGCTAAAAAAAGGGGGTGGAGGAGGAATAAAGCAACTATTGAGCATTGTTTTACTTTTGTTTAAATGTTTGCTTGTTGCATTTTAACATTAAGCGGGGGCTCGCCTCTTGCCAACATTTTCGAAATGGGAAAAGTTTTTGGCATAGGCAAAAAAACGACTTCTTTCTGTTGTCTGCTGGCTTGTTAGCAGTTTTCCTTTGACTGAGCTTTAATCTGAGGAATTTCACTTTTAATTAGACTATAAGATTTATTGCAGTCAGGCACATACCTTTATAAAATAGTAAAAGCAAAAATTCTGAATGTAAATGAAGACAAAATTCAACCATACGTAAATTGAATTATTGCTGGAGACTCTGACAGTTATATTTCCATTACTTGGAGTTAAAATACTGCCCCAACAACTCACCTCTCCATTTATAAATTTTGAATTAAATTACTAAGTTGCAATTGAATCATGTCAGAAGCTCTTCATTCGATTAGTTTCTCAGCCCATTCAACACATACCACACACAATTGATCAGCTCTAGAAGGATATCACAAACAACTTACTGTCCTTTGAGTAGCAAACATATTAATGTCAGCGCAAGACATTTCGCATCCCGTACAGTTCTCTGCAGGTGTGACGGCTGCCATTAAACTGACTGCAGCTTAATTAACATGCAACGTGTTTGTTGTTGGCTGCAAAAGTTAAGCATATGAGACCGAGCAGCCCTATTAATATTGCGCATACGCGCCGTGGGCCACAGTTGCCACATTTTGAGTTGCAAATGAACACAAGTTGAGCTGCTTTTAAGCTGCAATGCTGTAGCGAAAAATTAATTTGCAGCCAGCAGCTAGCCAGCTTTTGCGATGGAAAAGTCGGAACGAAAGCGGGCGCTGTTCGGCAGTCCAGGCACAAGGACTTGGCAGCCAAAACAAGCCGCATTAATTAGTGGCCAAGGACACGCTGCTGCACATTTTTCTTGCTGCCAGGCGCCATGACAAATTAGATATGCGCTCGAGAGTGTCCAAGGCAAGTCCTTTGGCTGCTTTCGCTGCTGCTGCTGCTGCTGCTGCTGTTGCGTGTCCTTTTTTGGTGCTGTCTGCTGTTTTACGACATTTCCGCCCACAAAAGTATGCAGCACGCTGCGCTAAACTAACTGCTGATATGCATTGAGTGCGTGTGCATTACGCTCGTGTGTGTGTGAGTGTGCCAGTGTGTGTGTGTGTGCAAGAGTGTGCTATGTATTTTGCGCTGACACTAAAAGCTATTTGTAAATTTCGTGGTTGCAATTATGTTTGCTGTGTTGTTAGCTAACCGGCACGCCCTTAGTCACCCAACAGTTCCTTCCTCTCCTCCCTCTACTCAACACGCCCACCCCCTTCTACGCTCTTTTTTATTTTCCATGTGGCTTTGCTGGTTATTATTAGTTTGCAGCGGTTTGCTGGCTGCGGCCGCTTTGCCTCATGCACTTTCAACTGCCCGCCTGCTATCTCCTGTTACTCCACTGCTAGCCCCAACTTCGGCGCCTGTTTATAGTGTTTTCTGACCACAACACACAAACACACACACAGACACTTACACGTCTACATATATATGCATATAAATATTTCCACTATCGTTTATAATGCGTGTATATATTTTGGGATTTTATTTTCTCATTGCTGGCGCTGGCGCTCATTAAAGTTTCGCTTTTGGCTTCATTTTTTGGCACAATTTTTATCATAAAACGCAAATAATTTGGTTGCATTTATTACCAACACGTTAGTAAGTGCCCTGGGTCACATTATTGGCCCACTTGCTGCAAGCTGCCAAAAAGTCGAATAGGTCAAATACGGTCGATAAGTTAAGCAGTTTTAATTTGAATATTTGAGAATATTTTGTATATACAAGGTGCAATTCAGGACAGTTCCAGGCTTTTTAAATTTCGCGCTTTCTAGTGGCGCCATCTGTCTGAAAATCGTTTATCGTTTGATTGTCTATTTCTCTGTCATGTTGTGTCAAATTTTCATGACATTTGGACGTATAGAAGCCGAGATATCGCGCTAAAAGTGACAGTACTTTTGTTGTGTCCGTCGGCCAGAATACCGTGAAGAAGGAAGCTGGCGATTGTTGCATGATAATGCGCCATCTCACCGTTCGACGCTCACGACGGATTATTTGACCAAAAATCACATTTTAACCATCAACCATTCACCGTATTCGCCTGATATGGCACCCTGCGACTTCTACTTGTTCGGAAAACTTCATTTGGCAATGAAAGGAAAACGGTATGCTGACATTGATGCTATTCAAAAGGCTTCGACCGCCATACTCAACGCCATACCGAAGGATGACCTAAAAAAGTCATTTGATAATCTTCTTGATCGTGCAAATCGTTGTATTCAGTCCAAAGGGGACTATTTCGAAGGCGACCAATAAAATTTTTGCCAAAGAAAATCTATTTTTTATTTTTTTTATAAAGTCCTGGAACTTTTGAATTGCACCTTGTATGTCCTATCGCCACTAGATGATGACGTGATAATGATAAGTAGTCTGTTCCATGAAGTTCCCAATTCTCTACAATTTTGATGATTGCTTGGAAGCCTGCGAGCATCTATTGAGTTGTTGGTATACGAGTGAGTTTGCATCTTAGCTGCACGCTACTCATTTCTAGCCGTGAGAGAGAGAGAGATAAAGAGAGCGATTGCTGAATGTAGTCCCGTGTATTGCAGAGTGAGAGCAAGATGCACATTTAGGCCATTCGGACAGAGCCATTGTTATTTTCAGCGAATGAACAATTGTCAGTCTGAAAAATTACAGTATGAAAGACAGCACACCTAAACATTATTATTGAGAGCAGTTATAAAAGTATAAAATTAGAATGGAAGCTCACCAAATTACTTTATTACTTAATTACAAATTACTAACTAGACACCGACATATAAATAAAAATGTGAATGCCTAAAAATTAAATGAGTGAAACTGAAAACTCTTCTTCTTTGAATACTATTTATTCATTTCATACAACAATATAGTCTAAAGTCATTGTTATTTGTCAATATGCAAGCTAGACCAAAATAGAGATTGTCTTCCTTTCTATATATTTTTAACAATATATCTTATATAATATTTTAATAAAGTAATATGTCATAAATATTTTTAAGCATATTCTTTTTATTTTTATTATTATTTGTTATTTAAAATATATTTATGCATCAAATCTAATTGGATTTTATTGCATTTTCTTATGGAAAGTCATGTTATTTATATATTGTTCTACAGATAAAGAGACTATCAGAACATTAAATTGTTTTTTGTTACATAAATACTATGACGTCTACATATATAGAATAGTAATTTGAGCAAAAAAATAACAAATAAACCAATTAAAATTTGAGATTCTTCCATCATTTATGGCAGATAGACAAATAATCCTTTGACTGCAGACTGAGTAACAAAACTGCATCAATTCCTATCAGACTCTCGCCCAATCTGACGAATCCCAGCACATGATTTAGTATGAAGTCATCAGGCAGCGTGCCCACCATAGGGACATAAGCAGAGGGCGAGTGCTGTTGCTGTTCCCTGTCTCCGATCTCGTCTGACAACTGAGTCAAAATCGAGTCGAAGAGTCGGTTCTCTTTGGGTTTTGGTTTTGGTGTAGCATGTGGCAGATTCTCTGTCAGATAACTACTAAGTAACACTCTAGCCAAGCGGGAAAGAGAGCAAGAATATCGTACTTCGCAGGCAAGTCTCAAGTCCAGTAACACAAGCGCTGCTCAAAACCTTTGTCATTTTTGCCGCGACATTTAAACATCAACAATAGAGGAGCCTAGGGGCAAACGGTAGTTGCTTGGCAAGTAGTAGAGTAACAGCTGCTGTATCTGCAACAAGTGCAACTTGTTGCATGTATACTTAACATAAACTATGACATTATTTTCGCTTTGTGGCAAGCAAAATCTCTGTCTTCTGCCTAACTGTACCTTGTTTTCGCAAATTGATGTTGAGCGCTGTTTGAGGTGTGAATCATGTTGTGAGCATGTGCCTAGTGAGCTCAGTAGCACCTTCTTAGTGGCAATAAGAGTTATAAAATCCGATATTTAGACTATAGAGAAATAAATACCTGAGCCTCGCGACATCTGTAATTCAGAATTGCTGCAGTCGGTGGCAGTCGACTGCAACGGTCTCAGTTGTTTGTGGAAAAATATTTGTTGTTTGAGGCCGACCTAGGACATTATATATGTAAAGTTATTATTTATTAAACTACAAATTCTAGATTTTTTAATATTAAAAAGAACACACAAAACACAACTTAACATATGTCTTCTAAGTTTCTTATATACACATAAGTGCAGTCACTTTAACTCCTATATTAAGCATTCAGCCATTCGCCAGCAGCAAAATAATATAGTTAAATTCTTATTTATATAGGCTTTTTGTGAGTAAATAAGCCAAAAATATCGAATAATTTAGGTACACGGCAGCTGCTACGCAAAAAGGTGAGCCTAAACTTCACGTTTACCTTAAAATATGCCAACGAATACTCGAAATATTCACACTTCGATGCTGGGCAGCCGGGCAGCTAGGCCCGTTCGATGGGTACTCTCCACTTTGTACGTTGCGGTGGCTTCCACAAATCATTCAGTGGCATGAATTATTGCTGGCGCTTAGAACGTGCTCACAGCGCTAAAGTGTCATTACTGCAGGCTTAATGAGTCTGCCAACAGCATACACAAAAAAAAAGTAAAATAATAATAATAAAAAAAAAAAAAAAAACAGCTAAAGTGTGGGCGAAGCGCTGAAAAAAATGTGTAGAAGGCCAACAGACGCGGTACTTTGTTCTTTGTCTACGTCTTATTTATGTCGGTCTTTCGGTCAGACAATGTAAATAAATAATAGTTGTAAATACCCTGTACAACTGACGCAAAATAGAAGGAAAACTTCAGCCAAATGCCTGGTACTAAAAATACATATAAGTAATATATAAAATATACATAAATTTAATATATATAAATATACAATATGTGAGAGTTATTAAATAACATCAATAATTAATAATTAAGTATTGTATTTTATACTACTTAATAAGTATATTTGATTCTATTCTGCATATGATAAATAAGTTATATACAAGAATATAGTTTAATATATATAATAATAAAACATAATATAGCCTGAGCACAACGAAACAAAATTTAAATTCAAAGAACAAGAGCTTAAAGCCAGCCAGCGAACGGTCTCTGCCATTTAAACGCCTGTGCATTGCATTTTTCTTTCAAATAGTAAAGAGTATTTAGAATCTATATAAAGTAAGCAATTAGTTACCACTATATGAAATAGTTTTGCAGTCTGTTACGAGTTGCTGCTGCTGTTTCTGCTGATTAGTTTTTGAGGCTGACATGTTAGAAGTTATTAACGCTCATACGTCACGTCGCCTCCTGGCAATGCGATATGCTAAGCAGAGGGGAGCTGCAGTTGAAGCTGCTGCTGCTGCTGCAGCTGCATCAGCAGCAGTTGGCTACAAGGAATGCCAGCCACTCGGCAGTAGCCGAAGCTGAGGCTGAGGCTGAGGCTGAGGCTGAGGCTGAGGCTGTGGCTGTGGCTGTGCCAGTGGGCACCGCATAAATCGTGGCACCCAAAAAGCATAAAGCAAGCATGTCGCGCAATCATTTTCAGCTGCCACGTGCCTGGGCATACATTTTGTGCATTTTATGGGGCAAGCAGCGTGCTGCAGCTATGGCTACTGTGTGGCCAAAGAAACAAACAACTGCCACGCCCCCACTAACACCCCTTTCTCCTCAAGGCAGTTGAGAGTTTTAAAGCTGATTACTCAATAACTTTACTGGCGAGTGCATAAAATGCGAGTCGTATCCTTGGAGTGCATAATTCCCTGCCAAGTGCTGGGGTGTGTGCAGTGTACGTGTGTGTGTGTGAAAAGCGGCAATAAGGGGCGTGGTATATTTCAGACATTTTATGTGCACTTAAATTGTGTTTGTTATTAAAGCTGTGGCTCGCAGATCCTGTTCGTGTTGCTGTTATTGTTGAAACAAAATTTACGCTCAAATTGAGCTGCCTCGAAGTGATTTTGCAGGTGCAGCTCGCCGGCAGTTGCCTTTCTGCAGGTAATTCAAGACACTCAGCTAAATAATTTATGCCTGCAGCATAATAAAATCACATTGGCAGTGAGGCAGAGCTGCACTTAAGACTGTTAGCACGGCAACCTTCAGGGTCAGCTAGGTGGTACAGAAAAAGGCGTGTTGAAGGAGATATAAAACTGTTCGGGCGTTGCCTTTCAGTGCCCTCAAATCCAGCTGACTGCTAAGTACGCATCCATTTAGCATTTCTATATATATTTAATTTTAATCCACTTTGTGCTGCTGACACTTATTCAGTTTGACGTTTGCCAACACTGACACAAAGCGCTGTCGCCATCATTCAATTAATTTAACTACAACAAACACTATACAATTTGTATATAAATCGAAATTGTTTTCTAGTCCCAATTGTTTTGCACTCTTCATTTTTTATTTATTCAAATGTGTTGTAAATTCAATTAAGCCGCAGCGCTAACAAAATAAAAAAATAAAAAAAACTGGACAACACGCTGGAGTATTGCACTTTTATAGCTGAAATTCAATTACAACCGCTAATGCCACTTGTATTGCCCGCTTGCCCAAACCGCAGACAGTTCAGCTCTAAATACCTGTAATCCGGCAAATTTAATTTGATAAAAGTTGAACTTCAATAAATGCCAAAGCTGGCCAGGCCATTATAATTGTGGTTGTGCCGGTGCGTGCGTGTGTGTGTGTGTGTGTGTGTGTGTGTGTTTGCAGTTTTTGTTAAACGGCAACCGCAACGAAAAACCACAAACAAATATGATCAGACATCAGGCAGGACTTTGTCCAGCCCAAAAAAAAAAACAGTAACAGCAACTGCAACTGAACGTCAGCAAGTGCTAACAGGGCGGATGAATATGGCTTATGCATGCACAGCAACACAAACAACAGCGTACAACAACTATATTGCTGACATCTGCCAACAGCAGAGTGCAAGCGAAAAAGTGTTGCATACTTTTATGCGCCCGCAAAAAATCGCTCAACCAGCGTCTGCCAAAACGTGGCAGCATTTAAATATATTCAAAAGGCTTAAATATATATGTACGTATATCAAAAGGCACATATTTAAATGTTTTAATTAACAAGTATTATGTGTTCAAATAAATAATAATAAAATGGATATGCACAGCTTATGCACTCTACACTAAAAAATTTTAACTAAATGTAAGGCAACATAAAAAAGTTTGGTTTTTTTCAATAGGGACGTAGTTTCGACATATTCATTAAAAATTGAAAAGATTTTAAAGTATTTGCCTTAAGTTAAGTAACCATAGCCATTAAAAATAAATTAAAAAAATCAACATAAAGCATTTCTTAAAAAAACTGACTTTAGTAAACACAAAATGCCTGTAAAATATATGTTTATAAAATATAAAAACATATTTTTGTTTTTATTATCCGATTACATTAAATATTTATTTCTTAGACACATAACGCACCATGAAATCAATTATAAGATATTTTTCCTGCCTCCATTGAAGCTGACTTTTTCTAAAAAAAATAAATCCGAATAGCACGGCTTCAAGTTAATAGCATTTCAAGTTAAGTAAAAAAAGCTTTCGCATCATTTACTTATAGCGCAGGAGCCTTAAATAATAAAGAACTCACAGAAATATTTAATCAAAGAGCGCAGCATAAAACATTTATACCAATGCAGCACCGAAACGATTCAGAAAAGAGTACAAATAAAAAATACAAGGAAATCTTCCTCTAAAAAATTCTAATTTATTGAGTTCACGCCCATTTTTACACGCTGCGCACATGACCAACACGCGGCGAACACACCCAGCGGCATGTCCCAGCCATAACCCGGATCTAGAACTCGAAAAAAAATGGTTAAAAAATATGTAAAGCACGAAAAATAATAAAAACTGTGCACCCGCTACGACTCGCTGCACGGCGCGTCGACAAATGAAATTTTCACGTCGTGCAGGATACGCGCCAGGACCTGGGTCGACGTGAGCAGCCCTTTTGGATTTACCACACAAACATTTTGGCATGTCCTTAAAAAAAAAAACAGATTAAAAACTTGCAAAAATTTTAATGGAATTTTATTTTGTCCTGCCCCACTGATCTCTCTCTCTCTCTCACTCACTCTCTGGGGTCGTTGTTGGCGGTCGCGTTGCGGAAATTGTTGCCGTTGTGTTGTACCCTTTGATTGTCAAGCATCAGCTTACACACATAAATGTGTGACACAGAGTATGAGTGTATGTGTGTGCTTGCAGATAGGTGTGAAGACACAAAACAACAGCAAACACTGCGCGCAGTCGCGGGCTAAATGACACACAGTTGACTTAAAACTTAGTTGTCAGTTCAGTCGTAACCATAGAAAATTATTAAAAAGCAGCAGACAAATTTCTATCAATTAGCAAATGAATTGGAAAACTTATCTTAAAAACAATTTTGATGGAAACTTGTTAGCATTGGTTTACTAAAGCTGTTCGCTAAGTGAATTCAGAACATTTTACATTCTGTTATAAGTATATATCCATTATATATTAAACTTAACATATGCCTGACAGTCCACCATCAGCCAGTTAACATAAGCCGGTTTAATTTGTTTTTAACGTCTGATAGTTCATTCACAAAAAACTTATATTGAGACATTCCAGATAATATAAATTATATTGTATATAAAGATTTTATTGAGTAAGTTCTCTTGTATTTGCTTGAAATAAGTCAAGTTGTTACAATAAAATAAAAAATAACTAATTCTCGTAGGATATATTATATACAAGATATTTACATGCGTTAAAAGCAAGGTCTTAAATTCATGTTAGCTAAAGCTATAAAACCAATTACAACCCACAACTAGACTAGCTCAGAGTATGTTTCTGGCATAGAAACCATCCCAGAGGTGCAATTTCGCCAGCTCGGGCAGCGGTTTGACCTCAAAGTCCTGTCCAATGTTCAAGCACTCGACCTGCGTCTCATCCTGCAAAGGCGCAAATTTGAGCTGTTTGATGCTCTCGCAGTTCGGATCCCCATTTGCTGCAAAGCTCGTCCAGATATCGATCATGCCGGAGATGATTTTGTGCTCTGGCGAGCCAGCAGCTGCTTGATTGGACAGCATGCTGTGGAAGATGTAGCAGAGATCGTCGCCATGGCAAACGCCACGCATCTCATTGCCACAGAGCACAATGCGTATGCCATTGCATAGCTTGGAGTCGTGATCGAAGCGGTACAGATAGGTGGGAGCGCTGCCTGTACGCAGTCGTGAGAGGACTGCCCGGTAGATGGGATGCCAAAACTCGCGATGAGATTCCAGTTCGAGGAACTTCATCATGTTGGCCTGGTTGCATGACTCCTCTCCAAAGTAGGCGCGCTTCAGCTGCAGTGCATAGCTCTGGCGCAGCTTCGGGTCCACATTCTCACCCAGATCAATAGGCAACACATTCTGGCAGTCGCCCACCTCATCCAATGTGGCAGGACGACGCATGACCTCTGCAAGGCAAGGAGTAAGTGTAACAGTAGTCACGTCTAAGCCAATTCTACGCACCTGGATAGAAGAGCAGCCCCTCGAAGCTGGTGCCGCCAAACATCATAGGAATACGCCGGCTCCAGGTCTGTTGCATCAGCTCGTAGGGCGACTGCCCGATTAGCGTGTGGTTCGTTTTGTAGGGCTCCACGACGGGTCCGAAGGCAAACAGAACGCGATGGTGTTTCTCATCATTGTTGAGCACTTGGGCCGTAGCCTTTACAATGTCCCCGCCCTTGGCAGCACGCAAATACTGAAATATTTCGCGATCTTTCTGCTCGCCCGTATAGCCCAGCTTTTGTGCCAATCGATATGTCCACTGATTGTTTGGCGGCTGTGTCCAAGGACACAACGCGCTGCCGGACATGATGATGGCCTTGTGCAGCAGCCCCTCCGTAAGGGGGCTGAGCGAAAGCAGATGTGTGGATGCGCCGCCCGCGCTCTCGCCAAACAGCGTCACATTGTTGGGATCCCCGCCAAAGGCTTCAATATTGTCGTGCACCCAGCGCAGACCCATAAGCTGATCCTTGAGGCCGGCATTTCCAGGCACGTCAAGCGCCGGATCTTCGAGGCTGAGGAAGCCCAGCGCACCCACCCGATAGCTTATGCTCACCAGCACCACGTCCTTGGACATAAAGAAGTCCGGGCTGTACATGTCCCGCGAAGCTTCGCCCACCTGATACCCACCGCCATAGATCCAGACCAGCACGGGACGCAGCTTCTTAGGCTGCAGCTGTTAGACGGAATATCAAATATCAATTAGCTGCCGCCGACTGAAAGCTGCCTGCTACAACCACTCACATCCTTGGCGTACACATTCAAGTATAAGCAATCCTCAGAGCCAGCAAATTTGCGAAAGAATGGGTGTGTCTGCAGCGGCTTATCGCCGGGTGAGGTGCCATCCAGCTCACGCTCCCAGGGCTCCACCGGCTCCGGTGCCTTGAAACGCAGTTCACCCAACGGCGGCTTGGCAAAGGGTATTTTCTCGAAGCTATAATAGCTGCCACCCCATATGGTATTTCGCTTCACCCCACGCACTGTGCCCAGCTGCGTCTTCACCACCGAGTAGATAGCTGTGGTCAGACGGCGCTGCTCGTACTTAAAGCTGAGCACCCTGTAAAAGACATAAATTGAAGAGTGTGAGTAAAGTTTTTTAGCTAGTTTCTGCTGCCACAACTTTGCAGTTCAACTGGTGTTAGGAAATATGGAATCGAATTCAAGCCATTTCCAACTATTTTCATCACAATGAATGCATGTTGTTAGGGCATTCAAATGATTGCATTTGTATTTGACAGAATTCTCAATAGTGGTGAAATAAGAATTTGTTAGAGCAGGCATTTTAGCACACTCTTATCCTACTCTCCATTTGTGGCTGCTACCTTTTAGGAACTTAATCTATGCAGAAATTAATTACATTTTATCTTAGAGCTATTGATCAAACTAACTTAGAAAACATATCTTAGAGGGAGGAAGAGATTTTAGGCTTCAGTTAACAAAAAGAGAGTAGAAATTTACGAGATGATTGTTACATTACTAGGTCAAGACCCGGTCCAGCAGGTCTTGAGCGTGGTGACGTTTAAGTCTTCTCCTGGGACAGGTACAAGCCACCTGGCCAGGCTGTTTGGGTGTGAATTAAATCTCGAGGTATTTTTTTGAAACCTCTTGGATTTTTCCTCTAATTTTTTGAACCTTTAGGTCTCGCTCTATGACCCTGGTTCTCATGTACCAAGGGGCCCCAGTAATCTTCCTCAGCGTGTTTGCCTGTAAAGCACGCAGTTTGTTCAAGTGAGTCTTGGCAGCAATATCATTCACTTGAATGGCGTAGAACAAGCCAGGAGCTAGGATGCTCTTGAATATTCTCACCTTGTTGTCGAAGGAAAGCTTGCAAGCTACCACGACAATTTAGACAATTTAGTCCAAAATGAGTGTCATTGGTGTCGTAATAATAAGTACACTTTGACTTTGAAGCTCGAAACGATTCGTCATGGGCAGACGGAAGAAGCCGCAATTAGCTCCTTTTATCAAGCTTGTTTGAAGAAATGCTATCTGTATATTCATTCCATAGTTTCAGTCAAAAGAGTTAAGCTGGTTCAGTTTTAAGCCAGTTCACACATTTTGAAAATATGGCATATTTATAAACAACACAAGAAACTTAAGCATGTCAATCTCTCAAAACTTTTCAGACTTTTTAACTCTATTCAAATATGCAAAATAATTTTGTTTTAAGTTTTACATTTTTCACACCTTTAAAATGAAAATATATATTTAATTAACATTCACTTACTTTATCGTACAAATAGCCAAGTAACAATTAAAATGTATACGAAAGATATTTAAATATCCTAAAAATAAAATTAAAGCTCTGTCTTGACGATGCCCATACTCGTTAGACTCGTCTTCATAGAGTGTTTAGGGTTCGTTAATTGGTGTATAAATATTTTCACTTGCTTTGGCCTGAAAATCAGTCACGCACTCAACAAATTGCCGGCTCGGTGGTTGGGTGCTTGGCTTTCAATGCCACTGTGGTTGCGTTACGGTATGTTTTGTTTTATTATTATATTTTTATTTATATAAATTTTTCGTGTTTTGAAAGTCGCGCCTTATGACCAACCTCAACGCTGATCGCTTAATATGCACGACAAGTTTTCTATTTACTGTTTTTTTATTTATTTTCATTTTTGTTTCTGTTTTTTCAAATCTTTTTTTCTGTTGTTTTGTTTCTAATTTATTTTTGTATTTAACTTTTATTGCTGCGCTCTGGGCGGTGGGTGTGCAGTTAATGCATTTTATGGCACTTTTTTTTGCTACCTTTCAATTGCGCAGTTCAAAAATTAATCACATATTTTATATTTAACACGCATTGCCCCAATGCACTGACATAGTTTAACTTTAACAACAAAAGCAACAACGAAGTTGCATACAAATTGCTCATTTCAGAGAAAGGAGTAAAACAGAGAGAAAGAGAGATCAGATACGCTAGATTATAGTATTAGTACGTGACGGATATGGAGCTGGTATGGAAGTAGGCATACTCAATGAAGTTGCAGTAAAAATATGCCATATAAAATTTTGAAAATCGAAGAGTAGTTTGAATTGAATAGAGTAGAAATTATGTATCTGTTAGCTAACAGTAAATAAATATGCTAAGTCTGTATTAAAAATTTATTTTTATTATAATAATAATTAAGTTATTTCTTATTTAAAGCAAATATAATCTTAACAATCACCAGCTAGAATAAAATGTATTTTATGAAAATTTAATTGAAACAAGTAAGAGTGCTCTAGTCGAGACTGCTCGACTAAGAGATACCCTGAACCCTGGGAAAATGCGATATTCAAATCATTTTACGCTTCTTTTATATATACATATACACAAACAACACATACACCCACACACACGTTATCGAAAAAAAATTATAAACTCGTACTGCGTAGGATATACACGAGTATACATTTCAAATTTCAGATCTGTAGCTTTTGTGGTTTGCGAGATCGCTGCGTTCACACGGACGGACGGACGGACGGACGGACGGACGGACCGACGGACATGGCTATATCGACTCAGTTTGTCGAGCTGATCAAAAATATATATACTTTATGGGGTCTGCCATGTCTCCTTCTGCCTGTTACATACATATTCACAAAAACATTATACCCTGATTTCCCATTTTCAATGGGTTCAGGGTATAATAAAAAATATACTAAAAGAAACGTCGTTATATTCCATTTCCCACACATCAGGTGCAATTTTAGCACTGTTTCTTAAGCTTCTCTCCATATACATTTATTATAAGTATTTCTGACATTTTAAGCTGTAATCTGTAGTGTGTCAAAGGCCTGTCAATCACCTAATCAATTAGTAAATATTTATAAATGTTTACAATTTGTGCTTCAATAGACAACTAGAATAAGCCAAATAAATACCTACAAAAGTCCAAAATCTACTAAGTAACTTTATTTATTTTCTATCAAGAATGTTCAACCTTTGCTTGCATAATATTTGAAATTCCTTCACTTAAGCTCTGAGTGTCACTAAAAAAATGCAGTTACAATAATTTCTAGTGAGCTCAACGAGCAGCAATAAAAACAATTATTGCCCAGTCCAATTGAGTTCGAACATGACTTTCACAAAATGTTATATACATATACATAGGCATATTTAGACTTGTTAAATTTGTCTTTAATTTGTAACCTAACCGGTTTCTTAATAATACCTATGTCATATATTATATATGATAGTTATATTTGTTAGCTTCCCCAAGTCGAATCTGCGCTGTCATTGCTTACGATGAGACTACTTCTGTGGTTGATTGCATTATAATTCAATGCTTTCTCTACATAGGTAATCAATTTCTTAAGTATATTTTGTATAGCTGATAACAATCTTAATTCTTATTTTGATAGCCATATTTGAAATCCTACCCATAATAGATATACACTTCCTTATATTACGTTTGCTATTAAGTTTCAGCCTAGTCAAGTCAATCGCGCGATAACAAAATACTCCAAATTCGTACTGTAACACACATATAGACCAATATCAGTAAACACAGCTGTTTATCAAACAGCTGATAAGCCGCATGTGTGTTTTCCTATCAAAATTACAAAACTCGTGCAAAAATCGAAGGTTCAACAGAAGTAGAAACGCCAAAAACCGAGCAATTAACTAGATACGAAATTTATGTAGTGTAATTTGGAGGTTTTAGCATTGATTAGCATGCAATTCGAACTAAATAATCATGATAAAACGAAAATCTGTCGATTCATGCTTATTTAGCAAAATTTGATTCCACCTAAAAGCGTATTGAACTATGTACCTGCCGGACTTTATCAATCTGTTGTCATATTTTTAATTAGACTTGAAACAAATTTATTTGCACTTTTATTGAAGTTGAGCTTATTAACTCGACTGAGCACCTTTTGCTTGTAACTACTAACAATTAACTGACCAAAATGAATGAATATTCCACACAAATATGCCAGCGTAGGTACTTAAGGCCGGCCTACTTAAAATATAAAATCTTTAACTACACACTCCAGACTTTTTATGCATCACTACATAAACTCAACGTGAATCCCAAAGTACTCAGAATTATATACATATATATAAAAAGCTAGAGAAGAGCATACATATTACCTTTAGACTTCCAAGTAAAATTACTGCTGCTGCTACTAACTAGATTAAAACAGCAAGCTAAACAATTTTTTGCATTTACTATTTGCTAATAGAATTTCTTAATAGAATTTCTAATAGAATTTCTTATCTTATTAGGTATTATATTATACAGTAAAACAGCTGATTTCTTTTCAATTATTGATCTACAAAGTATTGTTTCAATCAACAAGAGATAGATTTAATTATTAATCAATATTTTAAATATGCTTGCTCAATAAATTTATTGACTATTTTAGCTTTTGCAATAAAACAACTAAGTTTAACCAAATGATATTTTTGACACACGCGATTAAAGCTGTTGTAATAGCTGCCCATTATATGCCAAAATAAAAATAAAAACAACAAGCAAACTCGAATGTGAGAAAAAACGTGCAAAAAATAACAAAAACAAAAACAAACTAATGAATCAGAAATGAAGAAAACAATAGGCATCGATAAATTTATGCGAAAGGCAACTGCAGAACTTGCGCAACAATTTCACCAACGCAACACCAACACCAACACACACACACACGCACACACACACACACACAACATATACATATGTAACAATACATGCAAGAGCAGGCGAGAGCAACACTCGAAGCCACTAACGATCGAACAAGAAAATCTGTTAGTGTTACTGCAACATTCTCTGACATGTTTTTGCTTTTGTTTACAGTTGGAAAAACTTACTTAAAGGTGAGTTTTAACATATCCATAAATCGCACAGCCATTGCAACGTAGTTGGGGTACGTACAAGCCCACAAGCGACCAGAAAAACAAACAGCTAAGTTTCACGGCCCTATGCTTTATTTCAGGCGCGGCTCTGTATGTGGGGTGGGCAGCGAAAGCAAATAATAAATACTAAGTGATCAGTTATCACACACGCAAGACTTCCCGCTTCCACAAAAAACACGAACCGCTCTGCACGAGAGTGCGACAACAACTGAAGGAAGTTGTGTGATCGTCGAGTCTTTTTGTTGAGAGGCAGGGGGGAGGCAGTAAGGTATAAAGTAGTTCAGCATTAATGAAAGCGGCTCTCAACAAGTAGACACCTCAAACTCACACGCACGTTGCTTCTCCCTCTCTCGCTCTCACACACACACTCACTGGGCCGCTCTCTAGCGCGCATTCAACAGGTTTTTGCTCAGAGCGAAACGGTTGCCGCGAGTGGAACTGTTATTTTTGCCAGCACTGTTGAGTTGCTTGTGTGCGAGCTTTTGTTTTAAATTTCGATGAACAACTAAAGCAAAGCACTATTCAATGTGAGCTTTAAGCACAGCACAGCTGTAGATCGCCGTTAAGCTAAAATTGTTAGCTTTCGGGTTGCTTTAACTGAGCTTAAGCAACCAAAATGGAAGATTATTTAAAAATTAAGTTTAAATTTTAAATTAATTTAAATTTAATTTAATTTAAATAATATATATATATATATAAAGGTCTCCATTAAATCAAATTAACTTCAATATTGAATATCAATTAGAATAGCCAAACGGAACACATTAAAAAAAAACCCACAAAACACATAAAAAACCACCTTGAACGTAACAAACGCCCCGCACTTATTAAAGCTGAACTGAAGTACTTTTATAAAGCCGAGTGCAAAGACCCCAGAAATTAACAGATTTAGGTATGGCCAAGCGCGCAGCTGTTTGATTACAGTTAGAAGTTGGTTTTGAACTTGAATTTGAGCACATTGCAATCGCATTTCGCCAGTTTAATTAAACCGGATTTCAATTCGGTCGAATGAAACGTAAGAGACCTGAATAAATGCAAATGACAGACGCCTAGCAGCCAGTTTGTTTTTCCAATTAGCATATTTAACAGATATATTTACATACATATATATTTTTATTTTCAGCATTTTATTAGCTAAGCAACGATTGTATCTTTCCGCCTAGTATTAAGCTTCATAATCTCTACATCGTTGGCAAAAAGTTCAATTTTAGTACTGCAAATCGTCTGGCGTCGTGTGTTTGGCTTCGCTTTCAGTTATGACTTCATTTTCGTCTTGGTTCACGGCCAAATGCATGCAAACAGCCAAAATACTGATATATTTTAGATTATAGATATTATTCAGAACTGTAATTGGTATAGTTGGAATATTTTATACCTGAGCAGAAGTAAAGTTCGCAGCTTGGAACACATCTTAACTTCGCGCTTTAGTTTCTGAATTGCTTCTCACTGAATAATTGAAATGCTTAGCGCTAAGCTCACTTTTATATTCAATTCACTATATATTTCGCTATTAGCTGACTAATTGAAAAGGTTAATATTCAATTCGTTCATGTATTTATTTTCTGCATTAGCAGTACCTTAACAATTCCAGCAATTAACTGACATACATTCTATGACTAATGCAGGTGAAGTTGACAAGTAACAGACCTGACACATATCTATAAGATAAACGAAGAGATGACTTTGCATACAAAAATAAAGTTTTCCTTATATAGATACATCCTCCTACATATGCAAACATAGATAACAAAAATACCTAGAAATAACCTCTATATGCGTAATATTTATCTTAAGATTAACTTAGTTTAGCAAGTTCGTTAGCATAGCTAACAAAACGTAATCCATGTCAATTATAAATTGTAAAATTTTATAACTTTTATAATCCGATAAATTCAGTTTGCAATTTTCTTTAATAAACTTGATTACAAATTCTTTTCAAGCCAGCAAAATCGTATTTTAATAAATTCTTTTCTGAAAATAACCTAAATAACATAATGTAATATCACTTTTATTTATTTGCACTATATAACAGCGGGTAATTGAGGTACCCACGATTTGCACTTGAATTAGTCACGCGACGCTAAGACTTGAGGTTTTTATTGGGTTTATCTCTAAGGTTCCATGTGCCACAAAACTGATACGCGTATTGTTTGAGCAAATAAAGTGGGAGAGAGAGAAGAGAAGCACAGTTACAGACCAGACGAGTTTATGATTCAGATGTGGCTGAGCGATAAGTAGCAGCACTCCAAAAATGAAAGAGTGAAGCTCTATGACGTCAACGTCAACGGGCCCACAGATAAGCGCGCCTCAGGTAGGTTTGATAATTATGTTACTTACTTGCGTATATAATCGTAGTTGGTGTAGATACCTGAGTTTTGAGTGGGCAAGCTTTTCAACTGCCTTAAAGCAATTAGGTATTTTGTCATTATTTTTATGATATCTCTAGCAATGAACTACTTGATATTTAAAATATTTTAAAATTGTTGCTTTATTTGAAATACATTTAGTTATTTTTTTCTCGTTAGATCTTCTTATTAAAATATGGATTTTAAATTTCTTAGTTTTTGTTTTTTATGTTTTTTTTTAGGTTTTTTTGTTTTTGTTGCATCACATTACTTTGAAGCTTTTAGGAATTGAATTACTTAACTTTTGTTTATCGAGCTAGTCTTAGTGTGCTCAATGTACTTTCTATAAAAACAAATTCGAAACATTCAAGATTAGCGTTTCGTTTGTGCATTCTTAATAACAGTTTTTAGAGGTGTTTTTAGTCAACAGACACATAATTCAATTCAAATTCATTTTGTCCTATGTAAATATATATATATATATATACTAGATACTAACAAGAATCATATTCCTAAATATGTAAAACTTGGACTGGTATATTGTACGCTTATACAAAAAAAAAACAATATGAACAAATACGTATCAAAAAATTAGATGATTTTTGTAAAAGTTTCACAAATTCAAAGAGGTAAGCGAAAAATAGACTAATATAGAATATATTATTGGATGGGTGAGTGTAATTTGTGCACGGAAGAGAATGGAACGCCGAATAATACAAGACAAATCATAGCGTTAGGGGCGTCTTGGCAGCCTTTTACATACACATATTTATACATATAAATATATGATATAACTAGGAACATAAGAAACATTCGTTCATGCACATATAGACTATTCCTTGGCTGTACGAATCCATTAAAAAGGTACTTCAGTTGCGACTTCTATCATTCCTTAGAACAAATCTCAATTCGTAACATATACACATACATATATATATATAGATAGATAGATAGAATCTGAATCTAACTGTGATCAATAGACATTTGAGAGTTTTGGATCAAACTTGAACAAGCTTAAATAGAATCTCGATTTGTGGACAAACTTAACAACACACACATACACATAGAAATATTTATATATATAGATAGGTTCTATCTAGGCTTTAAAGCTACGCTTTGCATTGTTTTCAACATAAAGCTAATGCTAACGCTAATGCTAAGAGGCGACCTTGGCAGAGGCCTCTGTATTCACAGCAGCTCGTCGCGCCGGAAGAAACTCTCCCAGACCATTAACTTGCGCAGCTCGGGCACATCGATTATCTTCAGTTCATCAGAGATATTAAGGCACTTCAGTTGATGCTTATCGAGTGCACTGGCCATCACAGGCTGCCACAGTTCCGGCTGCTCGGGATCGTAGTTGGGATTGCTATAGGTGGCAAAGTGCGTCCACAAGCCCACCAAGCGCTCGATGCACTTGTATTCCCTCGTGTGATTCTTCAGCTTGCGCGCCAGCGAATTGTAAAACAGATAGGACAAGTCGTCGCCGTGGCAGGTGCCACGCACCTTCTTGCCGCAGCTGAGTATGCGCAGATGATTAAAGTGCTTCGAGTCGAAATCGAAGCGGTATAGATAGGTGGGTGCGCTCGACGCGTGCTCCAAGCGCGACAATACTGTCCGATAGATGGGGAACCAGAAATACTCGTGCGAGACCATCTGCAAGCCATACAGAGAAAACCAAAGATTAGTTGCGGAATTTATACGTTTCATTAAATATGCTAAGCTGCCAGCATTTGCCTGGCTGAATAACTTATGTGAACTTGCTTTACAATATAACTATGCCAAACAACTAATGAAGTAAGCTCATCACCAGTCGGAGTTTCTTACTATATCAGATAGCTGTTCGTATGAGAAATTTTCAAGCTAAACTTCCTTTGTTTCTCAATATATCTTGATATAATTAATTATACCTACTTCTACCTTAATATTCTTGGTTTGCAGCCTTTGTTTCCTAATGAACTATCTCAATAAAGTAATAATTTTATGAAAACTTTTTTGTTTGCAATTTGCTTATCTTCAAATTGATTCGTATCAAGATGGGAGTATTATCATATATATAATTCCATTTTTATACCTTAAACCCATTGGAAATGGGAAATCAGATTACAACAGTTTTGTTGAAAGGTCAAATGTATGTAACAGGCAGAAGAAGGCGTGTTGCTCATATTTCTATAGTTTAAATCTGGCTTACACCAAATTTGTACTTCTGCAAGAGAAAAACTCCCTACATTATACATGATACTCTCTAATATCCAAGAACATTATCGCTCATGTGTCATTCTCTATGTAATCTCAGTCACTAAAAAGATAACTGTTCTGTACTTCCCTCTACAACCCCCACACACACATATATATATATACAAACACACCTGCAGATACTCGTGAAGCGTGTCTAGACTGGGCGTCTTATCGCCATAGTAGCTCTGACGCAGCTGCTCGCCGTAGTCCTTGCAGAGTTCACTGTCCCGATCCATGCCCAGCTCGATGGGCACTACGTAGCGACAGTCGCCGATCTCATTGAGACACTTGGGATTCGTCTTGGTTTCGGAGTAGAGCAGCAGTCCCTCGTTCGAGACGCCTCCGAGGATTAGGGGTATGCTATTGCTCCAGGCAGTGCGCATCATGATAATGGGCTTGGCGATAACTACGCTGTGGCTGGTCACATAGGGTTCGATGACGGGGCCAAAGGAGAAGCCAATGCGCTCCTTCTTCTCCTCGTCGATGCACAGCTCGCCATTGGCCTTGATTATATCCGAGCCCTTGGCATTCTTCAAAAACTCCCAGACCTCACGTTCCGTGTTCTCGCCCGTGTAGCCCGCCTGCACGGCCAGCCGGTAGGGCCAATTGCGCTGTGGTGTTACGGCCCAGGGTGAGAGCGTATTTCCCGACATGCAGATGGCCTTGTGGAAAAGTCCTCGCGTCTGCTCCGTGATCATCATGTAGTGCACCGAGGCGCTGCCAGCGCTATCACCAAAGATTGTTATGTTATTCGAATCGCCGCCAAAGCGCGAGCAATTGGCCTTGACCCAGCGCAGAGCCAAAACTTGATCCTTCAGGCCCGCATTGCCGGGCACATCGAATTCGGGATCTTGCAGGCACAAGAAGCCTAACACAGCAGAAATTTAGTATTAGTTTAAATAAAGCAAAAAATACTACATTTCAATACCCACCTAGTGGTCCCAGGCGATAATTGATGGATATTACGACTACATCCTCCCGCAACAAATAGTCCGGACTGTAGCATTCGCGTGAGGCCTCGCCAAACTGGAAGCCACCGCCATAGATCCAGACCATCACAGGCATGGGCTTAACGGGATATAACTATTCAAGAAATTATGCATTACTTATCGTGTACTACTTCCTTTTCTTCTTCTCACTTCTCACTTACATTCTTCGTATACACATTGAGGTAGAGACAGTCCTCGGAGCCATCCGTCATATCGAATACAAAATGCTTCTGTAGCGGCTTTGGACCCTGCGAGGTGCAGCTCTTGACCTCGGTCCAAATCTCTGGCGGCTGTGGCGCCCTGTAGCGCAACTCCCCGATGGGCGGCTTGGCAAAGGGTATGCGCTCGAAGCTGAAATACGATTGGCCATATATCGACTTTCGCTTGACTCCCTTAATCGGACCATATGTGGTGCTGACAACGGTCTTCTCGCTAGTGCGGTAACGACGTTGCTGTACCTTGAAGTCGACCATTCTGCAAAGAAGAGTGTCAAGACTGGCTTTTAGAAGAATGCAATGAAGAACAGGGATAAGCTCGTATAAAATTGAGATAACTTTTTAAGCTCTACAATAACAGGGTATGCTTCAAACCAGTCATTAGGCAACTCACTTTTTACAACTTCTACATCTTAGCAAAGTGAGAATCTCAAGTTAGCCAACTAGTTACTTCGCAAGGTTTATTTTAATAAAGGCATAACCTTTATTTTGTTTTAGTTAAACTATCAGAAATATCTAAGAATTTACAGGGTATATTGTTTGTCAAGTATGCCATGTAGTTGTCGAGCTACTTTCACATTTTATTAACCTTTAAATTTACAAATTGTATAGTCTTATCTTAATGCAGTAAACTATACATTTATATATATTTTTTATTAATATAGAGATATAGTTTATATTAAAAGAAAAAGCTAATGAAGGCTTATCAATAAAAACATAGATATCTGAAATTTTATTTAGGTGTTAAAACTAAAGTACACTATGAAATTCTGCTTTGGGAGAATACTATATAATTTGCAATTTGTAAGCTATATATATATATATATATAATAAAAATAATAATAAATAATGATAAAGCAATTTCTTTATCAGAGCGTCGTGTCGTGGCGAGGCCAGGTGTTGGCCATTTATCAGGCCTCTAGCCAAAAAGTTCAGACGCCTCGACGGCCTCTAGACCCAAAAGAATATTGTTTCCCTTTGCTTGTAATGTATGCAAGAAATAAGGTTTACATGACTTTGTAATAAGACAAAAAAGGAACAAAAATTAAATTTGAGTCACATAACAAAACATATAAATAAATAACAAAATGAACTGTTCATTTTAATATTTCAATAATTCAGACATATATTCAGGAGTAAGAGGTATAAATTTGATGATCTGGCAAATCTCAAATTGTGTAGTGTTTCTCATTTTTTTTTTTTTTTTTTTTTCTCTTTTCCCTTTTTTTTTTTATAATTTTTTTTTTTTTTTATTAATTTTTTTTTTTTTTTTTTTTATTTTTTTTTTTTTAATTATTGGGAAGATTTAAAAATTTTTTTTTTATTTTTTCCTAATCCTTTTTTTCTTTTGGTTAATAAACAAATGGGGGGGGGGGGGGGGGGGGGGGGGGGAAAAAAAACCCGGGGGGGGGTGGGTTTTTGGAAATTTTTTTTTTCTTTTTTTTTTGTTTTTTTTTTTTTTTTTTTTTTTTTTTCTTTTATTTTTTCGCTCTCTTTTAAACTTAAAAAAATAAAATAAAATAAATAAAATAAATATTGAGCCGTTATATTTTTCCACAATCGTTTTTAGACTTTGGTTTGTTTTCCTAATCAGAATATAAGAAGAAATATTTCTATATACAAACTTGTATAATATATATTTTTGATCGATTAAATACTATCGACAATGGGGAACCCTGAACAAAAAAAAACATCAAGAAATTGCAAATCATGAAATTATTGTAATTAGACATAAATGTATACAGTTTTAAGTAAAAATAGTTGACAATATTCGCGGCCGCAGAAATATGTCATTAGGAAACTATACTAGGTATAATAAAATTTCTTTCGCTCTTTCAAGAACTATAGAGGTTTAATAATAGAATTCAAGGTTGGCGCATAATTGCGCAAAATCTAACATATTTGAAATATTTCACTTAACAATTTGGATTTTGTTTTCCTTAAGATTTCCTCATAGATTAATAATTTCTATTCAGTTTATCATGGTTCTGCCTTAAGATGACTAAATTTGATTTTATACTTATATAAAATATGTCAATATTGTGTTATCAGTTGCGGTCAACTACAATATACATATTATGTGGGCTCATCAGATGAAACGTGATTCAATTTGTGGGCAAATTTTAGGTATATAAACGCTATAAAGCAACACACGCTTACGCATAACATTTGTTGTTTCCTCGTGATTTTGTGTTTCGCAAATGACAGCAAAAGCTACAATATAAAATATTTGTCATATTTTTCTTTATTTATAGCCCCTCGAGCTGCCGTATATTTCTTTTTGTTGCGTCTATCATATAAGGCAATGTTTGCTAAATTTATTTATTTATTTTTTTCTTGACTATCGCAGCTTTGCCCCTGAACTTTGCCATAGGAGTATTTGGACATAATAAAAAGAAAGATCAATAAAAAAAGCTCATGGGAAAAGAACTACTAATAAAAATTTCTAATGCTGACATTGCGTGCGGCAAATAAATTTACTTCAACAGCTAGAAACACGTCTGAATTTGGCATTTGCTTTTTTTTATTTTACAAATTGTCATGAGCAGCTAAAAGAACTCATAACAATCTACAGCTACTTAAAGGCAACAGACTCGGACTCGGACTCGGAGAACATTTTAATTTGTTTCTTTGCCTTTGAATTATGTCCAAAAATAAATTATCGAAATGAGTGAAAAAAAATAAACAAAATCTTTCTTGTTATTGCTGACGACAGCAAAAAAAAAAAAGAAAAAGAAAAACAATACAGAAACGAGAATGAACTGGGAAATCAAAGACAAATAAACTATGGACCAGGCCATACCAGGCAGGAGAGAATTGAAACAGCTTGAATATTTCTGTTTCAGATTTCTGCAGTTCTGGCATTCCTGGCTGTCACATAAACATCACTTATGCAGCCAAGTTCATTTGCATCCCAGAATTGGCTGCACGAATTTCCAATTACAGCAGCATTCGGTCAGCTGAAACTAGTTTTCAGCAAAATGTTTTAATGATCTTTGAGAGATTTTCAACAAATTTGGCACAAACATATTATAATTTAGGTTAGTTTCTTAGCCAGATCAGCAGAAGCTTTTACGAAGTATTTTATTTTGAAGGTTGCCAGGCAACTCAAGTTCAGAAATGGAAAAAAAAACACAGTGTTTTATGATGAAGTGAACCTGAAACCAAACCAGTTGTCCAAATACAGCCGAACTGAAACCTGAATCGAATCTTTATGTTCCTCAAATGTATTTCGTCAAAATCGACAGAAACTTTGAGTGAAATTTAGCTAGATAACATAAATAGTTTGGATACCCCAGTTCCTACTATATCTCAAAATTCAACTAGATTTCAGAGTGAGCGCAATTTGGATATGGAAATATGTATAAATATGGAATAAAATAAATAATATATGGAAATATATATTTTATATGGAAAATACAGTTAGTGCAGAATTTGCTACATGAAACGAACGTCAAGTTAAATTAAATTTTGTCATTCAACTTTAGAACGAGTCAAAAATTAGAGTCCGTTTGCCTCTCTTCTCAAAATAAAATATTTTAATTTGTTCAAAAGTGTAGTTCAGGGTAAATTTCTAAATCGAACTGCACAGACTAGAGTTATAAATATATATAAATATATTTTATTATATATATTTGTTTGGGAAAGTTAAGAAATGCTTTTGGCACGTTTAGCGCATGTCGTTTCAGGACGCTCGGCTAGGCTGCTGTGCAAGGCACCCTTCAATTGCTCCCAAGGACTGTGGAAATCGACACTCCAATCGCCGAAATGCAACAGCAACGCAATGTCCTTCCAGGCGCTGGGGCCAAAGAGAGTGCTGCCGCAGCCAAAACTGAGACGCAACTACAGCGAGGAGCACGGAAATCGTAATCGCTCCCACCTGGAACACCGCAGCAAAGCGCCCACACTTAAGGAACGCCTGATGGGACCGCCCAGCGAGAACGCCTACTCCATGGGCAAGGGCGCGGCCGCAGGCGCTGCATTGATGGGCATCGTCGCACTGTGCTACTACGGCCTGGGCCTGGCCAATCAGCCCAGCATCTACGACCATTCAGTGATGTGGCCGCAATACGTGAGAGATCGCATCCACGCCACCTATGCCTACTTTGGCGCCTCCTGTGCCGTCACGGCCGCCTCCGCAGCGGCCGTATTCCAGTCGGAGCCGCTGCTCAACCTAATCATGCGCAGCGGCTGGATGGCCACGTTGGTCACCATGGGCCTGGTCATGGGCACTGGAGCCTTGACACAGGCGCTGGACTATGAGCCTGGTCTGGGCATGAAGCAATTAGCCTGGGCATTGCACTGCGGCGTCATGGGCGCCGTTATTGCTCCCATGTGCTTCATGGGCGGTCCCATCTTGGTGCGTGCCCTGCTTTACACGTCCGGCATTGTGGGCGCCCTCTCCACAGTGGCCGCGTGCGCGCCCAGCGACAGATTCTTGCACATGGGCGGACCTTTGGCAATTGGCTTGGGGATAATCTTTGCCTCATCGCTGGCTAATATGTGGCTGCCGCCAACGACAGCCATTGGTGCCGGCCTGGCCTCATTGTCCTTGTATGGCGGCTTGATTCTGTTCAGCGGCTTTTTGCTCTACGACACTCAGCGCATTGTCAAAGCAGCTGAAAACTATCCACAGAATGGTTACATGCGCTACGATCCGATCAACAATGCCCTGGCCATCTATATGGATGCCCTCAATATATTCATACGTATTGCCATCATTTTATCATCTGGAGATCAGCGCAAGAAGTGAGCAAAACGGCAGAGAGTTGAAGACAGGCTTTCCAAATTGCATTAGTACTTTTTTCCGGTTGAGGCTTTTTACAAAATTGTGCATTTTTCGATTTAAACAGAACAGGAACATTAACATACACGTCTCAGAAGTTTGATTTCAATTTTCTTTATCAGTCAATCAAGATCGTGAGATCTATCATTTCATTAAGCTACAAGCCTAGCTGGAACTATAATTCAGTAGAGCTTTCCATTGTTGCTATAAATTTTCAGACTGAAGTGTGACTTGAAGCTAGTCTCATTTCGAACTGAATCATTTAATTGTCACTACAGTAACTCTCGTTAAAAATTGCCAGCTTTCAGCTTGTGTCACTGAACTATTGACTAGAACAAGTTAAACAAAAACACCTTTAGCTTCCCAGACAAATGGAATCTTTGTAATCTGTCTGAATTGCTTTTTACTCTATGATTTTCGCTGTTAGCCCTGGAATATGGCCCCTGGTGATAAGCAACGCGTGTAACAGATTATGTCGCAATGATTGCATGCATTTTCCATAGCCATAGCCAGACGAGCTGACAGCCCCAGCTCCTCTAATCGCCCCCTCCCTTATCAGGCATGCGCGCCTACAAGCGAAGTCCAGCACGAAGTCTAGGCAGCGTTGCATATACATTTTATTATATTAAAAAAAAAAACCTGAAAAGCAAGCAGACACAATTTCCATGAAAAAAAAGCCACACACATTGTCATAATTTCCGAGAGAGAAAAAGTTGGACACTATTTGTTTACCTCTTACATGTCCATTTGGCCGATTATTAACGCGTTTTCGTTGACCTTGGCAGGACTGACACGCAAGGATGCCAGGCGAAAGCTTTCATTGAGAGCTTTTCGCGCATAGCTGCTTATGAATGAATCGCCTGAAAAAGCTCTCAAGTGGCGCAAGGATAAAACACAAGGTAAACGTTACTTGCATTTTCAGCACTGATGTCAGCCAGGTCAAGGAGTGTTTATCGCCCCAACCGCTTGAGTATTTAGTAAATGACTAACTGAAATTTTATATATTTTATATATTTATATATATATATATATATGTACATATAAACAAACAAATATATATATATATATATTATATTATATATAAATATAATAAAATAATTTAAAAGCAATACTTTATTAAAATGTCATTGCTTTTTTGTCAACTCATATTTAGGTTAAAATCTGATTCGCTTAACAAACAAAAAGTGGTATTTTGATGCAAGAGGTGATAAGAATCACATCCAAATCACCGAATCATTGAAATCGAGCTATAAATTATTTGTATAGTGTTTATAAAGCCAAGAACACACTTTATTGAAAGCACACTTCGGAATACATAGCAAATCTTAAATATAAAATATATATTTATTAATCTATTACTAGTTTAAATATGAAATGAAATGAATGAAAATGAAATAGCTCGCTACAAAACGAGATATATATATATATATATATATATATATATATATATATATAAATATATATATATTTATTATTATTATTATTATAAAAATATCAAATACTCACAATCAACGTATTACTTTTAAGGACTTGCAAAATATATATATAAAATATGCACATAAGTTCTTATTCATTAAGTTGACTAATTACGCAAATGTTTTATGCCGATTAATCAATTTTACCAAGAACAAAAAATATTTAAAATTACGTATACAAAATCTACATATTTCTTAATTATGTTGTAAAAAGATTTCGTTTTCTTTTTCAGCTCCACAAATTTAGTTATACTCGACTCCCTCAGCTTCATCTTCATAGTAATCTAATACATTTAACTTTGGCTAATATCAATAGACAAATAAATATACAAAAGTTTTTATCTTTAGATTAAATATATCGTTTGCCAGCTGGTTTAAGTTTAGTATTTATAAAAGCAAAGGCCTTGGAATAAATTTTAAAGTTTGGTATTGTTATCTCTGTCTTCCTCGAACCATTTTCTAAGACTGCGCGTGTGTATAAAACTTTGATAATAATAATAACAATAAACGTACACATAGAAATCAAGCACCCAAATAGTTCGAATCCAGAAAATAATCTATAGACTTGATCTCGAATTCCATATACCATAATACATTCCATAATAAACATTAAGATTTCACTCAATAACTATAATTTATATATCGCCATCAAAATGTTATTGGTTTATATAATATATTTTTTTTTTTTTTTTTTTTTTTTTTTTTTTTTTTTGTTTTTTTTTTTTTTTTTTTTTTTTTTTTTTTTTTTTTTTTTTTTTTTTTTTTTTTTTTTTTTTTTTTTTTTTTTTTTTTTTTTTTTTTTTTTTTTTTTTTTTTTTTTTTTTTTTTTTTTTTTTTTTTTTTTTTTTTTTTTTTTTTTTTTTTTTTTTCATATATATTTATATATAAATTTAACACAATAATGAAATGACCAGGGTGTCAAGAAATAAAACTAATTTACGCATTAGCAAGAAAAGAATATCAATGGATGGATATAGGAAAAAAAGATTTACATATATAAAAAATTGTTGCTGTGCCTATTCTTTTTTACTTTGTTCATTCAAGCGACTTTTTGCGCTGTCTAGAAAATATACAAAATGCTACAAAAATTAAATAAAATTGACGAACGCACACATACATTCAGCTGTGTGTGTGTGTGGCGTGGGCGAGCAGCTCGAGCGACAGCGACAAATGCACGTAAAGTGTTGCTGTGGAACGCAATACGCGGCGTATGGGCAATGCTAAATAGCCCAAAAATGTAAAGAGAAAAGAAAAATTCAGAGATGGCAGCAAAAATATATGTAGTATATTTTTTTAGCCAGCGCAAATATGGGGAAATTTGTATTTATTTAACGTTTAGAATGAATAAATTCGGAAAGTAACTAAAAATGAAAAAAGAATTAAACAATAAACCGAGCAGACTGCAAATATGTCGCTGCACAGTGGAACACATCAAATATCTTTCCGTGGCGAAGGCCAATTTTTGAGTTATTTTATTGTTGGGCTGGCAAACATTTAATTCGATTTGATCAAATGCCAAACGTGCGCCCAGAATCGTGTGAGAAATGCAATAAAACTGAAGGTTAATAGGTGTAAGTGATGCCTGATGATGCCTCCCATACAGGCAAATATATATACCATATCGCATATAGCATGTATATACTCTATATATTCGCTTTATTCAATTGAGAAACATTGTCGCATAGCGAAATTGAGCGAATTAAATTATTGCCACAAGCTAAAAATATATCAAATTTGCGTTCAAATTGACAATTTGAAGTTTTACTGTTGCGTTTTTTTTTCCGTGTCCAGAATTGAATGCTTTATGAATATAAATGACTGAGTGCTCTGCTCAAATGCGATGGCATAAATCATAGCAAAACAATAAATATGCAAATTTATTTTAAAGTGAAATTAAAAGCGCGCAACAAAATGTTGCACTTGGCCACAAAGTAAAAAGTTAAAAGAGAATATTTTAAATATTATTTCACAATTTATTCAGGAATACCTTTAATGAAAATAGTTTTTGTTGAAAAAAAAAACATAGTTTATTTAATTAAAGATTTATAAATATTATAAAGTGAAGCGGATCAATGGGGAAGCCCACTTTAATGTGAATCCACAGCTGGCAGAACTCTTTGGAAATTCCAAGCAAAGCTTCCCCGTTTGATCACCTCAACCTCAAGTCGAAGCTTAAGTTCAAGCTTAGCGAGCTTTGATAAAACAAACACTTAGTAATTAATTAATTAATCCCAAATCAACTACAGTTATGTCGACGTTCCTTAGGGCATACAGTGGGGCTTCACGACATACAACTTGTAAGGCATCTATGCCATATGCCATATGACTAAATGAAAAGTGTTTCACTCACATTCAAGAAGTTCTGCTTTTATTTTATCATAGTGGTCCGCAATATACAACCAGTTCTTCTTCTTATTTCATGTAGAGAGCAATATTTTATCAAATTAGGCAAACCTGTTGCTGATCTCATGGCACAATCTCTTTGCTCGTTCTCTCAAACATTTCGCTTTGACACAAATGACTCAGCTTGACTTTTTATACAATAGACACAAATTTGCATAAATAGGTTGCTTTTGTTTTTGTTGTTACATACCCTATAATAACATTTAAAGAGGGTAGATAGAGTGCAAAAAGTGTGCCAACCAGAACAAGGCATTTCTCAGCCTCATAAAGATATTTCTAATCTAAGCGTCCTTCTGTCTACCCTAATCGGTTTAAGATACTATAAGACTTCTAGCATATCTTTATAGAATTATTGATAATTCAAAAATGTTTAATAAATAGTTATGTAAGGTTTAGATTTATTTTATTTTTTATAAATTAAATAAAATATTATTAATATTTATTAACAAAAAATCCCATTTTTCATAACGAGCAACAAGTGAGAATCTTTAAGCAGCATGCTATCCTAGTAAAGTACAGGGTATTTGCTAGTCAAGCATTTTAGACTAGCGCTTTTTCCCTTCTTTTTTTGCTAGAGCTGCGAGGCGCTTGTAGAGCAGTTCTCTACCTAATTATTTGCGTAGTTAAAGTGCCAGCAGAGGCAGACAATGGCCGCTCTAATGACAGCTGGGCGATGAGCGATAGTAGGCACTGTCATGCGCCGTGTTTGCGTTAGCTCGTTATGTAGACAAATTACAGAATTCCCGGGAATCAATAGAATGCTTTGAGCGGTGCGAACAATATGGACACAGGTAGCACGGACATAAGCTGTCAGATAATTGGAGGTCCTGGCGTAAACATATTGTTGTTAACGGCTGACGCACAGCATAACTCACTTGCAGAGCATGCCTTTGTCCTGGCCAAAGGACATGGGCAGCACACACAACACCAATTGCAGTAATTTGCTTAAAAAATTCATTTATTTTGTTGTAGCCCACTCGTGGACACACCCACGCGACGCCGCCTTTGTTTACTATATAAATATTTTATCTTCAGGGATTTGCTCGACTTATATTTGCGTCGCTTATCTGAGCAAATGTGTGTCTATATACTATATGCATGGCTACCTACTTTATGCCTTAATTAAGTAGATTCACTTAAACTATCGTTTAGCAGGCGTGTATGCATTTCAAATCGGAGGCCATCAAACGGAATCGTGTAATAAAAATACATATATAGCCTAAACTGTCTGAAGGAACTGTCAGTCTATGGGAGCTAGAGATTGCTAATTTGGTAGCTACATATATTTCTCTTGCACTTTTAGATAGCACTCGAAATTTTTCGAAGAAATCGATAAGATTGCTAGGTTTGATACATGCATGAAGCAAAGCATGACGGAACCGACTTTTGCCGACTCAGTGCACTACCAATAAAACCGATTAAGAAAACCATATTCTGAGATACTGTAGTTTTGAGTTAGTAAATGGATTGCGTTTACCCAAATAATATCGATTGTATATGGAATTTGTATAGCTCTATGTAGATTGTAACTATCTACCCTAACTTGTTGAGTTGATATTATATATGTGGTATATATGACACAATTCGCTGATGTCATTCGACTGACTGTAAAAGGCGGCCATAATTAAATGGTTTAATGCACTAAAGTCTATCAATTACGTCAAGTACTAGACAATAGTTTAGTGCCAAAAACAGAAAACGGATCTGGCGATGATCTAAACAATTTGAATTGGTTAAACTTTAGGCAACTGCTGATTAATCGTGAAAATCAACTACTTTACTCATCAATCGCTTTACGATTAACAAATGCTTTTTTTTATTGCTTTATGGCGGTTTTTATTGTGCTACTTACTTGAGTCCAATTTTGATTTGATCAAAGGCAGCCATGGAAGACATTTTGCTGTGAGTTTTGTTGTATTTCTTGTCAAGTTCAATAAAAAAATATTCCTTTTATATAAAATCAATTAGAAAGCCGTGCTAACTATTTATTTAACCATGAAAGTGAATTGGCTTGTGCTCGGTTTGTTTTCCTTTCAATCCTTTGCCAGCTGTTTGCTTGACCTTGTTATGTGCCTGATGATAGCCACAAAAACATAACAGGCTGCTGCGGGCAGCAGCTACACACACTGATAAGCAGCTTTCGCTGGCGCACGTCCTGCGCAGTTAGACACACACACACACGCACGCACGCACGCAGGCAGGATAATAGTACTGCGAAAAAAGCGCACAGACAGATTCACGTACACACACACAAAGACACTTATGCTTTTTATGCTTATCACATAACTTTTGCTTTCAAAGACACACGCGAAAAACGTTTGTTGTTGTTACCAGGCGGCGCGAAATTAAATTAATTCTATTATAGTTTAGTTTATATTGAGTTGATGTTGATGTTGTTGCTGCTGCTGCGGCTGTGGCTGCGGCTGCTGCTGCTATTGTATTATTAGCAAGCTGTTGCTTCTATTCAAACGATTAGCCTCTCAGCTACGCCTCGTGCTACGTCCGTTTGACTTGAAAGCAGCTCACCAACTGTTTTCAAAGCACACAGCCGAAAAGCTACGCGCGAAAGTTCTAAGCACATGGCACATGCAAAAGCTCTCCCATTGAGCATAAAGAGCGTGCGAAACGAGCTGGTCTGTCTTGCTTGCTCTTATTGTTGTTGTCTGTTCTTCTTCTTGTACTTGTAGCTGCTGTGTTGAGTTTGCTCGTATTGTTGTTGCTGTTATGTGTTCTTTCTCTTGTTCTTGTAGTTGCTGTGCTAAGATTGCTGTTATGATGTGGTCTTCTTGTTCTTGCAGCGTCTGTGTTGTTAAGCTTGCTCTTGGCTATTGTTGCTGTGTTTAGTAAGCAAGCTTATTGTTATTGCTCTTTCAGCTGCTCTTATTGTGCGTGCTTTACCATGTGCTTCTTTCTCCCCTCACTTCTTTCTGGTTTAATCTTCTTGTGTTTGTTGTGAAAGTTTTCTCAGCTTCTTTTTAGTTCTCTTACTGGTGGATCATGCCGTAATCACTGAGAGAGCAGCGTGGGAGTTAGCTTCCATTGCTGCGATCAGACTTCTCTCCCCGAGAAGCTTTTTCGCTCTCGACCCTAAATATCCTGCTTCTCTCTGTAAATGTGACAATGTTGAGTTTTACAGCTCCATATTGCATAGGTCATTGCATACTGAATCATTGCTAAGTAGTTGACTCACGGTTATGTTTCCATTAAGCCTCAATCAGTGCGCCTTATTGTACACGTCTTATCAGTACATATTGATAAACGCTGATGAGTTTTTCGAGTGCCGCCAAAAAAGTGTTTGCCCACTGTAATATCGCTTGTTTCACTGACACGCCTTCATAATCTTTCTGAAAAAATCGTAAAAAAAATACTTTTATAAATCATATAGATAAGGTGAAGTTATAAATGAATCATGGGCCCCAAAGGGAATACCGCTCGGAAAAGCTCACTGATATTGTTGGGAATGAGGCAAAGTTCATGTTTATAATGGATAAATATTGATATACTCGATGGCAATAATTATATTTTTTATATATTTTGTGCTGACCTATGTAGGGGCTTAGACATCTTGCACAGCTAGGTGGGTGGTGAGCAATATTTTAATACGGCACCCACGAATTGCAGTTTTTGAATTCAGGTAAAACAAAAGGCTTTTGAAAACAGCTTTTCATCAATTTTAAAACTTATTTTAAAAGTTGAAATTTATATCTAACTTTCCAAAAAAATCCTTAGGCCTTTTAAAAACTCACTTTAACATCAGTTTTTTCTTGGATATCTGAAGACTAGTAGAGCGAATTGTGTGATTTTCTCAGGGTGCTATCTTCATGACTACCTTTATACTACTAATAAAGCTGTTTTCAGTAGAATTCGTAATTTCCAAAAAAATTAATAAAAGTTTTCAGATATCTGTCAGCTTTTACAGTGATTTTTGGACCATATAGTCGGGAATAAAGGGAAGCTTCAATCTTTGATTTTTCGTCGAAAAATAAATAATCATTACCTTCTAAAAGTAACATTTTTCTTAAAGAAAATCAATTTTATGACCTCCAGAAAAAATTTGGCAAGTGTAGTTGCCATATCGAGTGAGCTATTCACTATTGAATTTGAGTGCGTTATCCTGATGAGCTATTTTTAGCAACCGTTTTTTGTCAGCTTTATTTCAATTTTATTTTAAAATACTTGCTGAAATGATGCAGAGCAGAATTTATATTTAATTTTAAGAAGAATAAAACAGAGTTAAATAAAAAACATATTTTAGGACTATATCTTGAATAATATAGAGCATATTCAGAATTAACAGAGAAAATAAGGAAAGCGATATCCTGATGACGCGCAGTGCACGTTATATTTCAAAGACTATAACAGAACTAGAATTATTGATCCTATCGAGCCTAGTGCATTTCATAATTTAGACTACTTAACGCTTTTGTTAAGCTTAGAGTAATGTAAACCAAGTAAGGGTATATACATGGCTTACCTAGATACACAACAGCTGACAGAAGGACTGACTGTTGCTGCACGGCAAAACTTTTGTCGCGCTTAAAGTTCGCGGCGAAGCTTTCGCCGTGCTGCGCTTTTGAACGTATTCATTTTGAAAATGGGGTCAGTTGATTGCTCTGACCGAGCAATTATAGTTAGTTATGGCCAGTTGCCGTTAGTTAGTGTTACTTAGTCACAGTCACGCAAATTGAGAGCTAATCGCAACAATCGCTCGATATATGGCATTCACACGCGATGTGCACGCGCTCTGCCTCAAATCAAAGTTGATTAAACTTAATCAAAATAATGATGTACCGCAATATTCGGTATGCTTGTCGCTTATGCTTCGTTCTCGCTTTCCCCCTCCCCTCTCTTCTTTAATCAGTAATTATTTGACCTTGAGCAAAAAAGCGCCGGCTCTGCGTATCGTAAACTCTCGTGACTTATGTAGTCTCATGTGCTTTGCAGCTGTCACTCTCTGAGCTTTTAAGAACAGAACTTGATCGCACTCTCAGTCACTGTCTCTCTCTCTCTCTCGCTCACTCAATTGCTGTGGCTCTCGTTGCCATCTCGTGCTCAGCACTTGTTGACGTTTTTTCTCTCCCGTAATTCATTTAAATCAATTTAAAATTTGCGGCTATTTCTGGCTCACTTTGCACTTTGTTGAATTCAAAATGATTTTGATTAATGGAAATTAAAGCTCTTCATTTGCTTTGCTGGGATTTTCACTTGTATGGCTGTGTGTGTTCCCGTTACCTGATCGTTGCCATCTGTTAACGCTTTGCACATGCAAAACTCACATTTTCTTTGTATTCGTGATCAGAGCCAAATGGCTTTAATGAATAATTTGGTTGACTCATTTGAACTTTGCACTTTGCACGTCAAATAAAATAAAAAAAAATAAACAAAAAATTGTACCATATAAAATATACAAGAAGAAAATTGTTTTAAGTAGAAAAAGATAAGAGAAGTTGAAAATTATTTAAGAAATAATAATTATGATATTTTATACATACGAAAAAAACATTGTATCTAAGACATTGAGTTACCTTACACATACAAATGTATGTGTATTTAATCATTTATTTTTTACATTTTATTTAACTTAACCAATTTTTTTCGATTCTTAGGAATTTGAAAATAAAAATCATTTATCGTTCAACAATAATTTGTATCAATTGATTGCCCAAATTCAATTGTTTGACTAGATAAAACACATAAAAAAGATTTCTAGGTATTCTGAGTAATATTTTTATTTATTAAGGACTTTTTTTACAAAGATTTTCTAAAATAAATAAAATGTGTTTTTTTTTTAAATAAATACATTGAGAAATGTCGTTGAGCTTTACTCATGACCATAGTCTGTCTGCCTTTGTGTGTCAATCCAAATGATGAAATGTGTCAGAAATCGTTAAAGTCAAATAACAAAATATTTGCTGCCGAATTTAATAAAAATTTTAAAGAAATTACCTTAAGTCTGTTAAGATATTCATAAGAATTGAGACTTAAATGTCAATTTTCTTCATAATTAAATGTTATGCATTGCACACTGAACCACATATCCAGGAACCCAGATAAGAAGACGAAGTGAAGTAACTGCCAGCTGTCACACAACAAACAGCGTGACAGTTGTTCATAATTTTGAGGGTTGGGGATTTTCAGAGCGTCGCAACTTTTTTCGCGCGTTTAACATTGGACTCATGAATTTTTCAAAATCAAATCAAAAGTTCGGCCCGCGGCCCGCCACGCCTCCTTGTGAATAGCAATGGCTAACCCCGACAGTCATAATTTTCAGACAGTTCAACAATCTCGCGTGACTTTTTTCAAGCCATTCCGTGACTCGATTATGGCACACGGGACACATGCGCCTTCCTGTTGCCCCTCCGGCCACAGCGACGCCACCGTAAAGTGGAGCAGGGCTTACGACTTGCAAGTCTGTCTGCCTGGGTGTGTGTGTGTGTGAGAGTGTCATCCGCTACGCCCACCCGCACACACGTGACAATAAAACAAAAAGAAAAAAAAAACTATTGTCTGGGATTTAAAAAATGTATAAGCTTTTGACATAGTTAAAGCCTGTTTAACTTGCCGGAATGTGGGATCGCATAGGATAACGAGGCAGCTTAAGCTGAGTGACTCAAATCTCGTCGTAATATCAAAATTAAAGCTGTCTTAATTGTAACTTAGTACATCTAAAATATAAATAGTTGCGTGGCTTAACCTGTAGAACAACAAGCTCCCCCAATTATTTCGTGGCTTAAAAAGAAACATTTCAAAGGCTGCAAAATATTAACGTGATAAATTACTTTGATACTGAACAGAAATTTAAGCAGCAATTAGCTCTTATTAGCTAACTAGAGTCATATATCATGCCTACACTTAAATTCCCATTAGCAAAAGGCTTGCAAAAAGCATTGCATACTTTCAGGCGGGCGCTGTTAGGCAGCACCTGGAATTCAATCAGCGCCGGAGAGATGCCACGCCTAAATACATTTTTAGCAATTTACAGAGCGACTGTAAATAATAATTAAAATATTACATGGAAATATACAACTGAAATATATGAGCACAATTTTGGGAGCCGAAGGTCGCCCAGCTTAGTGAATGTGTTGCACGTGTAAGTTGTTAATTACAATTAATGCCAGACGTTGGCAGGTTGGGCAGAGGACGATGCCGAATGTACCCCGTGTGTTAAATTTAAGCCAGACAAAGCGACTTTTCAAGTTGCCACATAGAGACAACGCAACACAAACAAATTACAAAATTTTGTTTCAGCTAAAGCGCTAGGAGTCTAAAAAAAAGACCAATAATTAATCATTCTATGGGGTAACAGGACTTTGCTACAAGTTTTGGGACAGGCTGCGCTCTAACAGAAAATAAGACTATGTATTAAATATGTATTGTAAAAAAGAAAGATTTTTATGTATTTTTGAGTGCATTTTATACTTATAAGTAAATGGAAAAAAGCCAAAACAAATTTGTAATAACTCTTTTTATAATATTTGTTTTAACGTTTTCACAGAGTATTGAAATGTCGCTATAATCAAACTGTGTTTCGATATATATGTATAAAAATATATATATATATATATTTATATATGTATTTGTGTGTGTGTGGGTGAAAGGAATATGTGAGCTTTGGCCTTTTAACAGCTTAAGTGTGTGTTCAGTGTGTGTATGCAGGTGGCTGGAAATGTTAGGAATTTTTAATATAATAATGCGTTGCATACTTTACGCTCGGGTTTTCCAATTGGTTGGGTTGAAACACCTTAGGAGTCATATACGTTTTGTTCAACACGTAAAGAATGAATGATACATTAAATATTTATATATATTCGATTTATTTCTATATGTATTAATCAGATCTTAAAAAAATACACAAGCTATAATATCATAATATGTAAAGTTTAAAATTTAGATGCATAAATAATTATTTATATACACAAATTTAAAGCTTAAACATTGATTTTTTTTTATTAGATTTATCGGACTTATGTTTACACTAAAATGCCATTCGATAATAACTCAATCAGAATATAAATAGCCAAAGGACTTTATAAAAAATATGCTCATATTTACAAACACACACGCATGAATGTATCTGAGTGTGAGTGTGAGTTTATTATATATATATATATATATATATATATATATATATATATATTTATATATACATTCACATTTGTTGCCAAAGCAAACAGTTTTGCTGTGCATTTAGGGCCTAGCCGAGGGCCATGACTTAAAGCTACATACGTAAATAATAGGTTGTGGCGGAGAGCAGGCTGTGTGGCTGGATGTTTCTATCTAGTACAATAGTTGCTTGTCGGCGTACATGCTGTCCCAGAGCCACAGCTTTTCGGCCTCAGGTAAGTCAATCACGTTCACATCTTTTGAAATATTCAGGCACTTGAAGACCGCATCCTGTCGGGATATGGGCAGCCAAACCTCTGGCTGTGCGCTTGCCTTCCCGTTGGGCTCCTCTTGCGGGTAGAGCGAGATGCTGGGCGTCCCAGTCGCGGCGAAGTGCACCAGCATGGACACGAGACGCTTTATCGTCTTGAACTCGTCCGTGTGAGTCTTCAGCTTTTTGGCAGCCGCGTTGTAAAACAAATAGGATAAATCATCGGCATGGCACGTGCCGCGCACCTTGCGGCCGCAGGTAATAATTCGCATTATGTTGAAGTGCTCCGAATCAAAATCGAATCGATACAGAAAAGTGGGCGCTTGCGGCGCGTGCCGACTGCGCGACAGCAGGGTGCGATGGATGCCGTGCCAGAAATATTTATACGAGCAGAGCTGAAATAAATTCAATTTATGGATTAAGGCAAGACATCTTAATACATAAATATGTATATATATACTTAAATTTAGTGATTTATTTTACTGCTCTTTGATAGCTACTCTTTGCCTACTAGAAATATGTGCAGCTTACTTTTCAGCTTTTATTGTTTATGCTTAACTAAAGTCCTCAAATTGATTTATATTTAAATATTTCTGTAGCTAGATATTTTTAATATACAACTCAAAGCTCTTAGAAATATAATCAATTACAACATTCACATATTGAGCTATAAAACATGTTTAATATGTCAATGCGATCAAGTATACGGAGATACGAAAAGCACTTGTTGCCTATGCTCCAATTACACGCCGTGGGAGACCATGGCCAAAGAGATAAGGTTTTTTAAGAAACGGAATATTTATTTATAAGAATGTTACCACAAGAAGATCTGAATAGCCGTAGGGGGCTATGGAATTAGAGAAAAGTTGTTTTTAAGAGTACTCTTCTTTACTTATAAGAATATTTCAACAAGGAGATAAGAATATCAAATAAAAGGCCTCGCTGTTCGGACGAACAGTCCATCAAAAGTCGATGTAACTCGCTCATCTGAGTTAAGCATCGATCGCTGTAGCTCATCCATTTGGTTCTTCGACCCTCTCTGAATATACCCCACCACTAATGAGAGAACAGTTCAGCACAAACTCTTACATCTCAGTCAAACAACTTTAATCTTTCTGTATCAAGTCTACTAATCAATATTTCACGTTTGGGTATGAAAGTTCTACTATTAATTTGCTACTGATCTTTGCTAAATTCATAAAAATCAAGTATTTTCCTAGTTAATTACTAATTAGTAATTTATCTCTATATTCTTCTATATATTTTCTTTATCTACTTACATCACAGTATTGCATTATCGTCTTTTGACTGGGCTCGTCATCGCCAAAGTAGACGGACTTTAGCTTTTTGCCAAAGGCTCGTCTTTGCTCCGCATCGAGGCCGGCATCCTCGGGCGATAGATATTCACAGTCGCCTAGCTCGCCGAGCAGATCTGGCCATTTGCGTACTTCGGGAAAGACGAGCAGCCCCTCGAAGGAGTTGCCGCCCACGACAAGGGGTATATCGTTGCCCCAGCTGTTGCGCATCATTTCCAACGGGGGCTTCGGTATCACACAGTGTTTCGACTCGTATGGCTCGACGGTGGGTGCAAAGCAGAACATTACTTTACGCTGATGCCGCTCCTCCATAGTGACAATGTCCTCTGCCATGCGCAACATGCTGCTCGCCTTGCACTGTTGCAGATGCTTGAATATCTCCCGGTCGATCGGCTCACCCGTGTAGCCCGTGGCCTTGGCTAGGCGATAGGCCCAGTTTTGTTTGGGAGTTACGGCCCAGGGCGACAGAGCCGTGCCAGACATCAGCACAGCCTTGTGAAAGAGATTCCGTGTCTGCTCCGTGAGCATCATATAATGAGTGGAGGCGCCTCCTGCGCTCTCGCCAAATACGGTTATGTTATTGGGATCGCCGCCAAAGTTGTGACAATTTCGTTTGACCCAGCGTAGAGCGAGCACCTGATCCTTGAGACCCGCATTGCCAGGCACATCCAGCTCCGGGTCGTCTAACGTGAGAAAGCCTAGTACACCTAGGCGATATGATATGGTCACCAGCACCACATGCTCCATCATTATGTAGTCGGGACTGTAGAGATCTCGCGAGGCTTCGCCCATCTGAAAGCCTCCGCCATAGATCCAGACGACCACGGGCAGCGGATTTTGTGGCTTCATCTGGAAGACAACAACAATGAAATCTAGACTCGTAGCTAAACTATATATGACTCACCTCTCTGGTATATACGTTCAGGTACAGGCAGTCCTCGCTGCCCTGCACTTGCTTCAGCACCAGATTCACCTGGCAGGGCTTTGTGCGCACCCGCGTGCAGCGTCTCACCTCCGTCCAGGCATCCGGCTCGACGGGCGCCTTAAAGCGCAAATCCCCCACTGGGGGCTTGGCAAAGGGTATGCCCTCGAAGCTGTAGTACTGTGGCCCATAGACCGAACGCCACCTAACGCCCTTCACCTTGCCATAGACCGTATCGGCAACGACCTTATCGTTGCTGCGCAAATGTTGTTGTTTTGTCTTAAACTTGACGTAGCTAGAAGTAAGAGATAAACAGAGGTGAGCACCATTTATGCAATACGAATCCGACAGGTGAGTGCACTTCGAGCCAATCTAATTGCCGAAGTGTTTGAATAAACATTTGGCTGCTTTGTTTGTAAACATTCAATAAACACTTTGCGCGGGCTTCTAGCTACCTATGTCCCTACGTTAGACAAACAACATAAAGAAATGTGAAATGATTTCCTCAGCGGGCGGTCTACCTCTCACTCTCACTCTCTTTTACTCTTTTTCTCTCTCTCTCTCTCTCTCTCTCTCTCTCTCTCTCTCTCTCGCGATTTTGTTGATAGTGAAACAGCAAAAGCGAAAGCTTTACGTCTTATCAAATCATCAATCGCTAGCGATCACTACCTTAATTTCTAATCAAAATAAAAACAATTATCAGCTCAACTCAGTGCAAAGTAAGACCCAGTCTAGAGTTTTTTTTTTTTGTGGAGCAGGGTATTACGTGAACGTGAACGCCAGAGAGCAAGCGCACCCATTAAATATTTCAAGTGCGTTTCCATTTAGAAACGTGCCAGCCAAACGATGCGTGAGTCGATCCACAGCAGACCGAGGCGCCTCTATATAGATTTCAAATATGGAAATATGAAAAGTTTTTACGCGCACAAATCATTCGAAATAATTCACATAGTATAAGCAACAAATTAATTAGCAGCTGGCGAACTTCTTCGTGTTCTTCTATTTTTACAGAGTAGAGTGCAACCTTGAGGGTATTTTTTTAATAATTCCAGCTTAAAACTTTTCTAAGTACTTTGTGTGAATTGTACATCATTTATACACTGTGTGCTAAGTGCAAGTATTAATTCTACAATTTCACCGGGCTCAAGGTCAGCGAAGGCTACATAAACATAAGCGAGCTAGCTATAAAGTAAAGTAATATCTACCAGACTATAGAACTGGTTATTCCAAGCTGAACTACATATAACCCATCTATATGTACGTGTATATATGCATATAACTTTTATATTTACGCCCGTCTGAAATCAAGTAATCAAGTGGCAGTCGAGACGCAATATCCCATAACCGGACCGCATCTGTTTCTGGGTCTGTTACCGATTTGTATGCCGATTGAAATCACAAAGAAACGTTCACAAAAATCTCTGACATTGACTTTGCATACAAAACTAACCACATAAATTATTTACAGTGTGCTAATCTGATGTGCATATAACATATATCAAATATACCCGATCATAGCCAACGGAAGTGCTTTTGTCAGCGGCATTAGTTAGTTAATGTTTGAGCATTTGGAAGGTGCCAAATGTCTATGCTTATTAACGAATGTTTGCAGTTACTTCGAAGATGTTCAAAATGACGAATGGCCTTGTTGAAAAATTAATTTATGTATACTCGCGTTGACAGCTTCAACAACTAAATGTATTATATAATTAGACATCTCCGTTGCCTCGCCTGCTTACATTTATAGCGCTTCTTAACAGCTTACACAACTGCCGAGAATTAACGATTTCCTTGTAAATGCCTTAACCTGTCAATTAGCTAGTATTGCCTTATCTTTTTAGAAAATGCACTTAGCAAACATGCCTCAATTAAAATTGATGTTGAATAACTCGAGCACAACAATAAGAAAACCGATCAAAAATCAATCAATATTTCAATTCATCAATTGGCAAGAGCGCGGTGCAGGTCAATGGCATTTTGGCCCAGCACATTTTATTTTGGCTGCCAAAAATGTGGCTGAACAAATTTGTGGCCATTTATCAAATTCGTGCAGCGATGTGTAAAGCAATGCAAATCCAAAAGATGAAAACGCTTGCAATTTTAGCAGCTATTGATGGATTTCATTTCGCTGAAGAACGATTCCCGATACAATACGCTTGACTATAATATTCAAAATATTATTTTATTTTTATTAATGGAACAATGATTCAGCTTATTTCCCAGCATAGAAAATAATTAAATAAATATACAAAAAAAAACTAATAAGCAAATCCAATTAGGCTGTCTATCAAAATTTGGTTCAATTCTGAATCGACAAACCTTTTAAATTTGATTTGTCACTGAAGTCACTTAGTTCTTTTTGCAGCTCACTCGTTCGACTTCAACGTCTACTTTAAGATACTATTTCATAATGAGAAATATACTTATTTCGTTGGAATATACTCTAACTTTATATTTAACAAATATTTTCATCATAATCTGCTTGCCTTATCTCGAAAGCTTGACACGATTGCACTATTCTGGTTTCATATAAAACAAAAATCATCAGAAAATTAAATTCAGATTCAAAATTACGATGTTTAATAATAAATGTCTAAAGTGTTATGTTATTTTCTCGACTTGAATTATTTTATTCACATTTACTATTCAAATTGTTTAGTTTATTATTTATTTATACAAAAAGCACACGGCTACAAAATGTAACTTTCCTCCTTTAAATTATCCAATTAATTACTAAATGTTTTACTAAAAAGAATAATATATGATGCAGTTTCATTTAATTGCGCTTTAAATTTTAGTTATGCTCCTTCCAGGTGTTTTTTTTTTTCAATTAGTACAAATACTTGAAATATTTGCTTAAGCTGTAATTCTTAATAATTTCCTAAGCGTTGCTTCCATCTCAAACTGTATTCAAGTCTTGCGAAATAAAAACTTGACTAAGCCACAGCAAAAACTTCGCAGAAGACTCGTTTTTTGTTTGTTTTTTTTATGCATCTACGCAAACAGCTTGTTGACTTTTCGAGCTGTTGACATAGTTTGCAGAGCTGGCAGAGTTTTTACAAAAGTATTGCTAAAATAACCCTGACATTTTGTAGAAGTGAGCCAAACGTGTTCTTAGCGCATTTCCACTGTGATCTTGACTTTGACCACTTAGTCAGAACGTTTTCAACTGCTGTTCGATTTCACATTAATAAGCTTAAGTTGCCGTTGATAATAGAATTTTCCGTGTCATATGAATAAGCTAACTAAACTTTTGATTTATGTAGTGAACTGTTATAAAAGCAGCTCGACCAAATTGACTCGTCTACAGTGGAAGCGGACCTTATCAACCGATTTCCTATTGTTATACATATTCTATTATGAGTACGAACATAAAAATAACATTAAAGTAGTCTGACAGCTGATAAAAACTACCTTAAGAATTATTGGTAAACTTTTTGCAAATTACGTTTACTCATTATGACTGGTCACTGGGTACAAAGTTCGCATTACAGTGGGACTAGACATACTGATAATCTTATCAGTAACTGGCTGAAGATCAGCCGGTTCGTCAAGGTGAAGCGTGAGTGCAGACAATGCGGATGCAACTTTATTTCAAAAGACCTCCAGCTGTATATGAACCGGATTCGAGATGCTCGATTAGCCCAGCCTCTGCGGCTGCGGTTGCTACTGCTACGGTAGGCCAAGTGCTGATAAGCTAAATATTCCAAGCTCTGACGCAGCTGTGGTCGATTTCAACACAATTTATTTTTATAATTCTTTTTTTGACTGATGGGCGATAAGCCAGACTCATATGACTGAGAAAGGTTCCATCAGCACTTGAACTATTTGATAGATTGTTCATTGAGGCAATCAGATAACACAATATTTGTTTATGCATCGCACGCAAATGTCACAGAGCTGAAATACTTCTATAAATCATATAAAAAATGTAAACTTTTCAAATATACTTATTAGCACAGTCATAAAACGTAATGAATGTGACCTAGATTAAATTTAGAATTTCTTATAATTTTTTCCATATGAACTATGACGGTTATTTATACATTTTTATTTCCAAAGCTGACTTCTACTTATTATATTTTTTTTTTAAATTACTCATTATTTAAGCATAAAAAATTGTTTGTTTTTGCAGTAATTGAAATTTTGAATTTCAATTTAAGCAATATAATTTATTTATATAAAATAATTGAATACCTTTTAGTTTTATCTAGCTTTTGTATTTGTAATATAAGAATTTAACATTGTTTACTTAAAATTCTCTTAAATATATATGCATTTGATGTTAAAAGTAAATATTTGTAGGCACTTACTTTAATGCAATGCGCATCTGATCGGCAATGGCTATATCGAATGACATGTTGTCTTGTGGTTTCGTACTAGCCCGAACTGCAGCGCAATTTGATTCCTTGCCTCTGGGCAATTAGACACACACACACGCGCACACAAACAGGAAAAACAATTCGCAAGCTGTTTGAAATCACAGTAGATATTAACGCGACAGGTCAAATTGTTTTAAGTGGCAAATGGTGGCAATTCGCATATGAAAAATTAAACGCCTACGCGGCGTATGCGTAACGTACCCTTTTCACAGGCTTTCGCTAGCAATGCCTGATTGATTTTTCGTTTTATTTATTTTTATAGGTTTTCAATTTGATATTTGATTGAAATTTGCATTTGCTCGGATTTTCTTAACTGCAATTCGTGCTTGTTCTCTTTTAATTAAATATGCTGCGCTTCATTGATGATGATTGATTGAACGCCGGCTTTGGGGCCTCGGGCTTGACTTGCGTTTTACTCAGGGGCTGCGCGTCTACTGAAGCATTTGAAGTAGGCGCTGTTTAAGTTTAGTGGTCGAGCGCTCGACGTTCGAGCGCTCGGACGTATGTACGTATCGCACGTACACACACAAGCGCAATTTTTACACTCATTTAGTCTGGCCGGGCGTATGAGTGATATTCTGTATGTGTATGTTAGAGTGTGTGAGTGTGCGCTGCCTGGTTTCGCACTCAAATGCCCATGGCATTGTCTGCTCGAGTGAGTTCGCTTGCTGTCTCTGCTGGGCGCCGTTGTTTTGTTTAAACGTTATCGTTCTTGTTGTTGCCTTTTGTTTATTGTTTATAGCATGTGCACACACACACACACACACACATACACAGACACACACAAGCTCGAGTACACAAAATAGTTTTCACTGCAGTTGCCTTTTTGTTGTTGATTTGTTTGAGTTTTGGTTTTAAAGTTATTTTATTTTGTTTATGCACATATTTCACTTTGTTTGCACTTTTTATATTGTCGCACAGGGCGTATGTGCAACAATTTGTAGTACATTGTTTTCAGAGTGGGAGGCATGTTAATCAACAGTTTGCGACAAGTTTAGAGCTCAAAATGTGTACTGAAATAATATATTTTAGCTATATTATTTTTGTAAAACTGATACGAGTGACATTATAAGCCTCTCCATATATTTATACACTTTGATGAAGCAAGTGCGTTCACATAGAAACTCTTTTAAGTCCTCCCTGACTAATTTTAGCATAGTTTTTAATCCCTCAATATAGGCTAAAGAGCAGAGTATCTGCCAAGATTAGGCACACAGCAGTGACAACAGTTTCTCTTGCTCACATTGAGTGTATTTGAAGTAACATATACTCAATTTTCCGCCGTCTCTGCCATTTTGCACTCCATTGAACACTCTAAGCATGTGCTGCTTATAATATTAGGATATTAGAGTGCACATAAGTATAGAATATAACAGATCATTAGTGGAGGCAATTACTGTTATTAAAACAGTAAGCTCATTTCAATTAAGTCAGCACTGGACGTCGATAGAAGTCCATATAATTAGTTTAATAAACAGCCCATCAATGAATATACATTTCATATTCAATCTATGATTACTAGACAGGCAATTGCAAATAAAAGGGAGTGCAGGTGCAGTGCACAAACGAATATTGACTTTAAACTTGTTTTCGATATTCAACTGCATATTTTAAAAGTGGACGTTCATTTAATTAATTATAATGTCAACTGGCTAACAATCAAATTGCCCACGTAATTGTTAACTGATAACATGATGAGTGCGATAAAACGGTTGAGGTCTATCAATTATTACAACAATATTTAAAAGTAATAGTTAGTTGTTAAACCAATCGTTAAAAACTAGCAATATAAACAACTATTTAGCTTTTATTATTAAATAGGCATTCAAGTTTTCAGTATATATCTATTTACTATATGAATATTGTTTAAAGGTGCACCTTGTTATACTCATTTGCAAAGTGAAATGAATATATTGGTTTTGTGCTATGTCCGTATTGCTGTCTGTCCAGCTGTCCGTATGAACGTTAACCATTTCGCCGCTATTGAAGGTATATATTTTGAATATATACTCGTCTACACCCTAGTCTGATAAAAAGTTAAAATTGTCCCGATACTAAGGACGTAGCAAGCGGAAAATTAATTTCAGAAACCCTGTTATTTAAATTAAAAATATATACTCGGGTTGACAAAGCAAGATCAAAAAGATATGGCGGATATACTACGCCCATAGGGGCCGTGCCAAACTGAAAAAACTTATATCTACCAAAGTTTTAGAGCTAGAAAAATTATATGACTGAGTTACTGATTTACCTCCTCTACTGATGACCAAAAAAGTAATTTTTACGCCACTTTGTATGAAAAATATATATATTGATTTTATATACCAATTGGGTTGTGTCAAATCGAAAAACATCTATAGCTTGCAATTCTTTATAGCTGGCACCGTTTTGACCGTGAATGAGTATTCTGCAGTCGGTAGCGCCCGACCCCAAAGTTCTTATTCAACTATTTATTTGAATATATTAGACTCATATGTAGCGTGTAGCTAGTTTCATTTGAACAGCAAATTATAAAAATACCTGTTGATGAAGTATGATACCGTCACGCTACATATTTATATGATGGCCAAATTGTGGAATACAATTCAATCCCAAGGGGAAGCCCAATTGTGCACTTTGTGGGTGTTTAATTAAATGATGATAATTAGATATTATTCAGCTGCGTATGATACAAGCCAGTAATAATGGCAATAATAATAATAATAGTAAAAATAAGAACAAAGTATCTAATTATTGATTATAATAATACTAATAATAATACTTATAATAATACTATTACTTATGTTTCCCTTTTTATACCCTGAACCCATTGAAAATGGGAAATCAGGGTATAATGTTTTTGTGAAAATGTATGTAACAGGCAGAAGGAGACATGGCAGACCCCATAAAGTATATATATTCTTGATCAGCTCGACAAACTGAGTCGATATAGCCATGTCCGTCTGTCCGTCCGTCCGTCCGTCCGTCCGTCCGTCCGTCCGTCCGTCCGTCCGTCCGTCCGTCCGTCCGTCTGTCCATCCGTCCGTGTGAACGCAGTGATCTCGCAAACCACAAAAGCTAGAGATCTGAAATTTGAAATGTATACTTGTGTATATCCTACGCAGTACGAGTTTATCTTTTTTTTTCGATAACTCATCCCATTTCCTTATTATCGATAAAAATCGATAACTTTTCTTCGTTTTTGAATACCGTTATAGCTATAGATTTCAGATTTACTGTGTGTATCCGTGTAATGAATACACACATTTTGCAATTTTTGGATTTTGGATACCACGCCCCCTTCCCCCCAAATTTAAAAAAAAACGTATTTCAAATACTAGAGACTTGTGCTTTGGCAAATACATACATATGAATGTCATTATTACGCTGTAAAAGTTTGATTACGAAAGTCCATCTAGAAGCAAACCTATTCAACAAATAAGTTTCCAAAATATAGCCCATACTGCAGCCCAAGCGCTGCCCGCGCGCAGTCGCTGCGTAAACTGCGCAGTAGCAGAGAAAGTGCTTGTGCGTGTGTGCGTGTGTGTGTATGTGTTGTTATATGTGCATACATATATATAAAAGAAGCGTAAAATGATTTGAATATCGCATCTTCACAGGGTTCAGGGTATCTCTTAGTCGAGCAGTCTCGACTAGAGCACTCTTACTTGTTTATACTAATTCTAATGCTAATACCAATACGAATACGAATGTGAATACAAATTCAAATACTAATAATAGTACATATGGTATATATACTAAAATAGATACAGATGCTAATACGAATACGAATACGAATACGAATACTGATACTAATACTGATACTAATACTAATAATAATACTAATAATAACAATATAATACTAATACTAACACTAATGATTCTAATGCTAATACTTATACGAATACAAATACGAATACGAATACGAATATGAATTCGAATACGAATACGAATATGAATACGACTACGAATACTGATACTAATATTAGTAAACTATTACTAATTCTAATTCTAATTCTAATACTTATACTTATACGTATACGAATACTAATACGAATACGCATACTAATACTATGACTAACACTAATACGAATACTCTTACAAATACTTCAACTAATTATGATAGTAATACTAATACTAATAGTCAAACTAGTATCTTAAGACCAATGCTATTACATCTATTAATAACCAATTAGTCTTATTACCAAGCAATTTAAATTAATTAAACTACAATACATAATAATAAACCACATTGATAACAGTTAAGCCTGCCATTCAATTCAGGTAACATTCCATGGCAGATGCTGTGGCAAGCAGAGAAGTCGACAATTGTCAGAGTTGCAGTCCCCAGACTGTAAATTATGTAGTAGCCTAGCTGGCCGGCTCTCGGCATATAAATAACTAGACAAGCAGAGCACGTTCGGACTCAGGTTAGACATTTGCATTGTTAGATACGTTGAGCTAGATCCAGGTAATAGCTCAGGCAGTATTTATAGGATTATGTTCGTCATGCAGCTCGTAAATTTAATTGAATCTCAAACAGAAGACAGCAATGATTATTTTAAAGACCATATATATATAGAATTTTGATTGTACGAAAAGTGAGTATGTCGTCCAGGCCTGGCCATTATTTCAATTCATTGGGGGCGCTTTTCGGCATTCTTTTTGGTGAACTCCTCTGCGGACTTCATGAACTTCTTGTGATCTTTGACAAACTCCTCGGCCAAATCGGAGCGCAACGGATGTTCTGGCTGGGGATTGTGCACAATGTCGATGAGGGCCTGAAACACCTGCTCAGTGCTCGTTGTGGGTTTCCAGTTGTCGGCCGTTATTATGGACAGACAGACCTGACCCTTTTCATCGACATTGGGATGATAGATTTGAGTCTTGAACAGTACTCTCGGCGGCATGAACGGATACTGGGCAGGGAAGCTAACCTCGATGCGAAATGCACCCTTGTTGTAGGGCGCCTTTTCCGGCACCAACAGACCGGTCCACAGCAGCAATGAATCATCTGAAGCTTCCACATTGCGCAGGACCTTCGACTTGGCGGCCATAATATCGCTAAGCTCGCGACTTAAACGATGTAATGCGGACATAGTTTTAATTTAATTTTTTTTTTGTTTTTAGTTATTTTTTAGTGAGCTATACAATTTTTAAATGCAAATAATTTTGGACTATTGTTGAGTGAATTCTGAAAGCCTATATTGTGTATTTCTATTTTATTATTATAACAATCCACCAATTATTTATATAGTTCAACTCAATATAGCTTGGTTTATGTACAAATTCATATAAAAGTATTTATTTAAGGGATTTTTCGTTATTCAAAATAGCAGCTCCCTGTTATCATCGTAGAGACTCTCCCAGATCTTTAGCTTCGGCCATTCGGGCAGCACCATAAACTTTAATTCATCGCTAATGTTTAAGCATTTTATACTCTCATCGCTTTTACGCACTGGATCCCAGGTAATCATGTCCATGCCATTGATCTCTGAGCTGTAGGGGTTGCCAGTCGTCGCAAACTGTGTCCAGATGCCCACCGTGCGCTCAATGTTGCGGTACTCGCGACTCTCTTTTGGCATGCGACGTGCCAGGAGACTGGCGAACTGATACGACAAATCGTCCGCATGACTGACGCCCTTGACGCCACGTCCAAAACGCATGATACGATACGGGAATATCAAGTCCTCCGAATCGAAATCGTAGCGATAGAAGTAAACTGGCGAGCCAGCGGCATGGGCGTGTCGAGAGCGAACCACGCGCAGCGCAGGAAAGATGAAATAGAACATGGAACAAAGCTGTGGGAAACAGTGAGAAAGACAGATAAGAAAACGTACTATATGATTATGAGAAAGATGTAAGCTGCAGCGGCGTAAGAAGATCTGTCAGTAAATCGGAATATCTATGCAGTTTTTTAATCAATCACTGTTTAGCAGCACAATATGTCGCTCAAGCGATCAATCAGATAATGCAGACATCTATCAATTGCTGAATTAATTGATCAGTCAATCAATCATTCGGTCATTACTAATTTCGGCCAGACAATCAGTCAGTACTTCTATCGGTCAATCAATCAAGCAGTCAATTAGTGATTTCTGTCACTCAAACAGACAGTAAGCAAGCCTTTCATTAAGTCAATCAGTACTTATATCGGTCAGTCAATCAGGCAACTAAGGACAATCATTGAAACAATCAATTGATGAACCAACCAATTTGTATCAGACAATTAATAAGTCATTGAGTCCATCAATCAATCAATCAGTCAGCGACTCTTAATCTTGGAACCAATCAAGCATAGATAAGTCAATCAATCAGTCAATCTGCGATCAGTAAAATGTTCTATTATTTGTTTTCAGTTTAAATAAGTGAACCAAATGGTCAGAGATGTAGAACAATAGTCAGCGAATCAATCATAAAGTCCAAGTTCTACATCAATCAATTAGTTGGTAAGTAAATTATTCCGTCAATCAATCAGTAAGTGAATTGATGCTTAGATATACTGTTAATTTTAGTCAGTCAATCAAATCAGTTGGGATAATCATAAACAGTTTCTATATCAACTTACGTCCATGTAATTATCAGGTGTAGCCTTCTCGCCTGTTAAATGGGCACTGCGTATCTTTTGGCCCCAGCTGCTAACCTTTTCGCTGTTGATCGCTGCCAGCTCACGTGGAACGAAGGCTGTACCTGATTCCACCTGCTGCACCACCTGGGGCATCAATTTGATCTCTGAACAGAGAAGTATTAGACTTGTGTTCATCGGGGACATATGTAAATTAGACACTCACCTGGTACCCAGAGCAGTCCTTCATACGAGGTGTTGCCTATCATCATGGGGATGGAGTTGCTCCATGCGGTCTTCATCATCTCAAGCGGATGCTTCGGCAGCACGCACTCGGGCGTCGCGTATGGCTCCAGCGAGGGTCCAAAGGCAAACATAACCTTATTCGCATGTTCCTCGGGTGTTAGCACCTGCTCCTCCACTCGTATCAAATCCCTAGCTCGCACTGTTTGCATAAATTGTAGCACATCCTTCTCATTGTCCTCGCCCTTGTAGCCCGCCAGCTTGGCAATCGTAAAGGCGCGAGACGTAATGTCTCCGTTGAAGGCCCAAGGTGCCACAGCACTGCCCGACTGCAAGATGCCACGATGGAAGAGTCCTTGTGTTTGATCCGTCAGCATCATGTAGTGGGTGGAGGCGGCTCCAGCACTCTCGCCAAAGACAGTTATGCAATCGGGATCGCCGCCAAAACTGGCGCAATTATTCTTAATCCATTTCAGAGCCATCACCTGATCCTTGAGACCCGCATTGCCAGGTACATTCAAGCCAGGAGTTTTCAGGCTGAGGAAGCCTACAAGTAATAGATTAGAATGGGACTCGATAAGATTCAGTGAGTCAGTTTCCCAGCTTACCCAGAGCACCCAAGCGATACTGTATGGTGACCAGGACGACATCCTCCTTGATGAAGTAGTCCGGGCCGTACCAATCACGATTGGCCTCGCCAATGATGAAGCCGCCGCCATGTATCCAGACCATAACAGGACGTGGTTTCGAAGGACTCAGCTGTTTAACAGAGTGCATTGGATCAAATTGTATTTTCAATATTCAGATGCGCACTCACATTATTCGTATAGACATTCAGATAGAGACAGTCCTCGGAGCCCTCAACTTTGTCGTACACGAATTGCACCTGCACTGCCATGTCCTTGGCTTGCGTGCAGTCCCTGACGCCCTCCCAGGGCGTGGGTCGTTGCGGCGCCCGGAAACGCAGCTCCCCAACAGGCGGCTGGGCATAGGGTATGCCCTCAAAGCTAAAATAGGGCTGATCGTAGATGGACAAACGCTTAACTCCCCGCACTTTGCCATATTCCGTGTCGCTGATGACCGACTCATTTGTTGTCAGACGATATTGTTGGATTTTATGCTCGATTGTTCTATAAAATATGAAAATTTACATAATAATACAAGAGTGTGTATGCATTTGCATGCATGTATTGTATATACTATATAAACCTAGTTTATTTGATATTTTGCTCGCCCCTGAGCTCATTTTAATTATGATACCCTGTACGCAGCAGACGGTTAAATGGTGCATTTTGGTTCATTTCAATAAATAAATGTATCTATTTTAATATTTACATATATGTCTATTTTCTACAGAGTCCGATTATTTTATATAGTCCATCCCCATTTATATAAGAATTTAATCTAGCAGTACTCGTTAAGGGTATTTTATTTTCAGCACACAAAACTCAATTATTATTTTGTTCGCACTTTACCCCTACAGGGTATCATTGCATCGCTCCTACCCTTGCCTTGAGCACTCTTATTTGCTTTAATTAGCATTAAATTGAAATTATTTTGCTGATGCGGCTGCTGTGGCTACCGTTGCTGCTATTTACCATATCGTCAGCCCATCAACTAGACAACAGCCTCCGCTTCAGCTTTAGCTTCAGCTTGTGGAACTAACTGGAGCATTGGCATGCACATCCAGTTAACCGGGCACGTCTGTCAGTGATAAATGAACACCGGCTGACAAGCCAACTGCTCGGTCACGCTACAATGCACTCAACTGCCATTGGACACTGGGCATCCCGCACATCCCCTCTGCTCTGGCTGGCTACCCAGTAAAAGTAGCTCTTAAGTCCGAGCCCACACTTCAAGCTGAACTTTGTGTCGTCGAGTAGCTCTCACTTATCAGCGGGACACAAAACCTATAAAGAAACGTGCCTCCGAGATAAGGCAGCAGCATCTACTGCCTATGTATGGAGTGTCGAGATTATTTATATAACGATTGTTAAAGCAATTGCACTTATCACGCGGCTCATAACTCCTATGCCAAAGGCCACCAAAATAGTAGAATGCTCTTAAATATAAGTAAATATATACATATATGTATATACAAATGTTAATCTGTTTATTGTATGTCTATTATTGGAACAATTATCATTAAGAGCAAAGAGCGTAACGAGTCTGCACTGAACCTTTATTATATTGAAAATCTGTTTATTATATGAAAAAGATTAATCACAAAGGTAACAGAGACAGACTAGAGCGAAAGCTAAACAAATTTCTCACAATTTTGGCTTTCAAATATATATTTTATATATACGCAATAGTTAAGATTTTGTTGTTTTTGTTATACTCTGATATATGGTGTTCTGTGCAAATAAAGTAATCTCTGAATATACTATATTCCTTATCAGAATCAACATTCAAGTGCCAGTCTCTCTGTCGTTCCATCTGTCTGTCTGCCCATACATATGTATAAATACTTCTATCTTGGAAATGAAATGTTATACGGTGTAACAGGTGTAACTCAAGTTTCTTTTAAGTTGTCGACAACATCATTGCATGTCCATAAAACATCATTAGAATTACCATATTTAGTTTTTAGACTATGTCGAGTAGTGAAAATATCAAGTGCGAGCTTCACAATATAAAATCAATTTATATACAAAAGACTTAAGATGGTATTTAAGATAGTATACATCAGTTGCCTACTTAAGTTGTCATATCAAAATGTAAAGCATTATATAACCACACTAGCTAAACATTAATTAAATTTAATTGCATTTATTAAACAAATAAAATGACTAACGTTTATTTAATAAACGCTTCGCAGTTGTAAAGCTAATTGAATAATTACCTTCAATGAATGCACTTTCCAACTCGAACTTGAGAACAAAACAATATAGAATATAGAATGTAATTGAAATGTGATAATGGCATGGGAAGGGTGCATGTCAGGCATGACGGTTTCTGAGGCGGGGGCGATAAGCCTCGTAATATCATATGCAATGCGCATATCGAGCCACATCCCATTGCAACTCAACGCCTTTGGCATATTTAGAGAAAAGTTCTAATAATACATCGTAAGTGAATATCAAATAGAATCGAGTAAACAACAGAAGCAAACACAGCATTCAACTATGTCAACTCGAAATGTGTTTATATCTATATAAATTTCTATATATCTTCGACTGGGGCAAACTGTGCGCTAATGACAGGCCGTAAATACAAAAATATGTTGCTCATTAAACTGATTAAGCGATTAATTTGCGAACGTATGAAATAATTGAGAGGGTATAAATTCAGGGATTATGTGACATTTTGATGGTTAGCATAAAAACTTTATTGATTTACTATGAAACTGCATTTTATCTGTGGCAACAAAGAGTCAACTTTTTCATGTGAAACATAATATCTCAAGCTATCCATAAAACGAATCAAAATTAATTTATTAGTCAGTTATTAACAACAATTTTACGGCAATTTATCAAAAGAAAAACTTTCTGTATGTATATAAATATATATGCGAAATATATTGTTATTTGTTTATCTAAGTTTAATTTTATAAACAGTCCTTCCCATACAGATGAAAGTCATATAGATGATGAATGGGAGATATTCCTAATATATACAAATATATAAAAAATGTTTTATAAAAGTTTTCCATATCCTTATATTCCTTATGTAAATAAGGCCACTTGTACATAAGTAAATAAATAATGTCTTTGTATTTGCGGAATACTTTGTTAAGCTGAAATAAACCTGATATAACAGCACTTACATTACACTATACATACAATACGTTTACATATATTTATTGATAATCAAGGTGGTGGCATCATATTGCACAGAAATAAATGTTGACACGTTCAAAAAAAATGTTGATTGAGTCAGACAAATAAGTTAATGAGTTAATGAAGGAAAACTCAAACAGTCGACATACTTGATCTATAATAATGGAATAAATGAATCTAGATTAATTGTGGGTCACACAGTCGCACTCACTTCAAACGCCAACGCAGCCGCTCAACAAAGCCGACGTTTTTGTTCATCTTCAAATATCAAACACAAACAATATGAGCTATATAAGCTATTTATATATGTATGTATGTATGTATAAATATATATAAATATCTAAATGTATTTGTATTAATTTGCTGCTCAATTTCGTTTCCACCGATCGCTTGGACTGTTGCGCGCCAGCACCGAACTGAAACTGAAATTAACAATAATTTTTTATTCCATATTGAGTTCAGTTGTTGACGCGAACAAAACAAGCGAGTAGCACGCCAAAGAGATATAAGCACATACACAATCATATGCATATACATATGTATGTAAGTATATACCAAGTAGAATAAAGCAAACAACAGAATAAAAACAGAACAAAACATAGAGAAAATACAAGCACACAATAAAAAATAGCAAAAACACAACAAAAAATGTATATTTTCAAGTGCACAAATACAGAGACGCAGCCATAGCTATAGCTGGAGCTGGAGCTGGAGCTGGACCGACGCGTCGGTGGGGCTGTGTCCGACGTGGGCGGGCGAGTGGGGCTGGGGCCACTTTGTTAAGCGACTGTATAATTAATCAATTGATTTACCAATTGCTGCTCAAGCGAGCTGCACACTCAAATACAGTTTTTAGCAACTTTTTCTCTTCACCCGTGAACAAAACACACCTCGAATATGTTTTAAATGCTTAGCGCTGAGCTAAGGCAAATGCCGGTCGACGCATTCCCCCCTCACGACCCCATCTGCTCGGCGGCTCACTTGATCGCGCCGGCAGTGTAAACAAAACAAATTCTTGTTGTTGTTGCTGTAGCCGGCACATTGTTAACAATATGTATAAAAGCTTAGCCGACAAGCTTAAAGCTTTACGCTGAAAGCACAACACACTGGAGGATCGCAAAAGTGATACAGCTGCCAGACGAAGTCACTTGAAGTCTATCAGAGAACGTCTTAAGAAAGCTTAAAGTTGTTTATACTAATTATACCCTGAACCCATTGAAAATGGGAAATCAGGGTATAATGGTTTTGTTAAACTGTCAAATGTATGTAAGAGGCAGAAGGGGGCGTGGCAGACCATATAAAGTATATATATTCTTGATCAGGGAGACGAGCTGAGTCGATTTAGCACTGTCCGTCTGTCTGTCCATCTGCCCGTATGTATGAACACGTCGATCTCAGAACATATAAGAGCTAAAACCATAAAATGTTGTTTGTAGGTCCCTATATAGCATGCGCATATCGAGTTTGTTTTAAAAAATCGATAACTTCTCCCGTTTTATTGTCATCGATTAAGAGCCTTATCAAAATCAAGCTATTAAATTATATCTCGTACATCTTTCGAGCTAGAGTCTCCAAATTTTGTATTTAGATTGATTTATATTTTATACAATTTTGATTTTTGTTTTATTTTGGATACCAGCCAAAAAAAAATAAATTTTTGTATTATTTAATTTTACAAGCTTATAACTGAGTATATTTAAAAACGCAGATCGGACGGGGTTCAGGGGATCTCCTAGTCGGACACCATTGACTAGAGTTTTCTTACTTGTTTTTAAATTATTTGTCTGCTTCATGTATTTACCATAAATTAGTTATTAAACACAATATATATGATTTATATTAAATATATATGCTTCGAATTTAGATACCACCATTTAGAACTAGCTCACTTAGAAGAGTGGCTAACTAACCATCATAAAGTAAGCGCTTGTCATTATCGTAGAGCTTATTCCATACTTGAATACCATCTTCCTCGAGCTGCCGGTCGAACGTTAAGTCGTAACTGATGTTCATTGCATGAAATGGAGTCTTGTGCGTCACGGGCTTCCATTCTTCTGGCTGAGTCTCGGCACAGTTTGGATTTCCAGTTCTTGCGAATGTCGTCAAAATGCCCACCATTCGGTTGATTGTCAGGCATTCAGCTTCATTCAATTCATTTTTGAACTTAAGCTCCCTGGGAAACATGTAGCCCAGCTCATCGGCATGGCACACACCACGCCTAATATCACCGCCGCACAAATTGATTCTCATTAAATTATGTTGGCTCGAATCGAAATCGAATCTGTACAGGTAGGTGGGTGCCTGCGCAAAAGCCAGTCGGGAGAGCACAACCCGATGTATTCCATGCCAGAAAAACTTATAGCTAAATAGCTGAATGAAGAAAACTCAGGTTGATTCAACTCCTAGAGTGTCTGCATTTATTCTACTCACATCCAACAGTTGCACAATATTGTTGACATCGATTTGTCTAGGTCCAAAATGATAGTTTACCAGTTGCGCAGCTCGGTCAGTCAGTTCACGTATCGAAAGCGAGCTGTACAGATCATAGGGTAGCACTAGCGTTGGCTCCTCCTTGACTAGATTTAGAAGATGGCCATTGTTGAGCATGCAGTAGGGATACATGAGCAGACCTTCGAAAGAGGTGCCCCCCATAAGCAAGGGCACGTCCTTAGACCAAGCCTCTCGCATCATTTGCAAAAAAGGACGCTTGAGCAACCCTTCGCTACCGTCATGGTGCTCCAATGCGGGCACAAACGGATACAGATGTCCAAATACAAATTCTCTTGAGCCGAAGAGGCCATTTTGCACTAGTTCCTCAGCGGGCAGCGAGCGAAGGAACTCCAAGACAGGCGCCTCCAGCATGACACCTCTGTAACCCTTTTCATATGCCAGACGACAGGACAACAAGTCCGAATTTGGCACATCAACCCAAGGACAGGTCATAGTGCCGGACATCATAATGGCACGGTGGAACAGACCACAAGCCTCTGGCAGACACATCATAAAGTGCACCGAGGCAGCTCCCGCACTCGTGCCCATTATGGTTATATTTTCAGGATCCCCATTGAAGTGCGAGATGTTCTGCTTGATCCAGCGCAGTGCCAGCACTTGATCACACAAGCCCGCATTGCCAGGCACGCCGAGTTCGGCGCTGGTCAGGTTAAGAAAACCCAGCGCGCACAGGCGATAGCTAAACTGCACATAGATGATGTCCTCGCGCATCAAATAGTCTGGTCCATATTTGATTCTGGTAGCACCACCTGTCTTAAAGCCGCCCCCATGTATATAAACCAACACGGGAAGCGGCTTAGATGTATCAAACTATATTTGAATAAAGCATAAGCAAGTTTCCTGATATTTCCTTTCGACAGACTCACATGCTTACTGAACACGTTCAAGTATAGACAATCCTCAGAACCAATTGTGGTCATTGTACCCGGCTCCCTGTCTTCCTGCTGCACAGGCCGATCACGCTCCTCCAGACAGTCAAGCACCTTGCCGCACCAAGGCTCCGCCGGCTGAGATGGGCAAAAGCGGAGATTCCCAACAGGTGGCTTGCCATAGGGTATGCCCTCAAAACTATAAAATCCATGCCCAGTGATGCCAACCTGATGCTTGCCTTTGACATTGCCCATTGGCAGCTCCACAATTTTCGTTTCGACATTTGTTTTTTGAGAGAAGTTTGACTTTCTGGCTCCCAGCAAAGGTCTAACTTTTCTCAGCCGTCCAAATTTCAACATATCCTGGCCGTGAATTAAGCAGACTAAAGCAAAGCCCACATGGATGCATTACCTATTACCGAGGCGAGACCAATCTTTATTTAAACATCAAAGTCTCTGTAAAGTTTCTACAATCTTTTATGTTGCCTATGCCTGCTGCGGTCGAATTTTTATAGATTTTCTTTTACGATTTATTGTTTTAAAAGTACTTAAAAGAAATCCTTCCCCAGCATGTGCGTAATAAAGGGAATCACTCTTTTGCTATCTCTTAGTTCTATCATACCTAACTCTCTGTAGAAATTAGAATTAGGTCTTTCCTTTTCAAACTGAGTGCCAAAGCTCAGGTTCTATCTAATAAGCTATTAGGGAGCTGTCAAGGCCTTGACATTGACCTGTAAAGCTGCTGAATGATGTCAGGCCTTAGTATAGGCTTAAAACTGGGGACTACTTATATTTATTAATTATTGGTTAACACTACTACATGACAGTACAGAGCAACTGCATGTTTTAGTCGCATTACCAAGCTCACCAAACCGGTTCCGGCACCAATGGTCATCATGGTCGTATTGTTGGGATCCAAAACATTCAGTTGATCGTAAAAGCTCGCACAAGCAATAGTTGCGCTATGGAAACCCAGCGAACTCAGCCGACAATCAATGATCTCGTATATGCTATTCAGGACCGACTGTGTCACTCGTACCAGTACAAGAGTAGTTATAACTGACAGCTCCTTCTTTGCCATTTGTTACTAGAAGTGGAAATTAAGAAATTAATTTATTTATAGTTTAGTATTTATATATAGTACAACTTTTTATATCCATATACCTAGAATATATATACAGCTGGCTTATATCATGAACTATCACACGGAAATGTTTTTTTGTTTATATTTATGTAAGCAATAAAGAGGTTACTCAACTTCCAGCAAAATGCGTTTTTGTTTTAAAACAATGTCTTTAAAATTAACTGTAATTTTTGGCATTTATTCAAGGCCTAAGATGTGATTTAGATCATGCTTAGAGCTAATATTTTATTAAAAATAAATTACTAAAAAATATTTTAAAAACAAGAAAAAAATGCAAATATAAAATGAATTTTTTAGTAAAATACCTAAGAGGTATGAGACCAAACTAAACCTTAACAGCGCTCAGCTTATCACAGCGTCTACTGTTAACAAGCGAAGCCTATGCAATGTCTGGCAACGCTGAAACTTTTCCGGCAGCAATAAGCTTTATGATGCTGTTATGCTAAAAAAGCGGGTTAAGTCTAAAGCTTAACCTTCTACTGGAATAAACCTGATTTAATGCACTTACTCAACTATGTAAGTTATATATGAATCAACTTTATATATTGTATGATGTTAAATGTGATCTTTCAACCGGAGTACGCATGAAAGTCCACAATATTGTCGAATGGGCTCCGGCGGCTCGCTCATTAAGCGCTAATAACACGAACAGCTGTCTACAAAGTTTGTTGTATTGTAGTTGGGCTCTCTGTACTGCCCGGTACAACGGGCATTATCAATACAGTTTTCATGCTCCCATTGCCATATGTTTTTCAATAAGAGCAACAACCACAACAACAATATAATCGTCTATAGAGATAAGCGCCCGCTTTTGTCGTTCGTGATTAAAACATCAACAGAGACTCGGAACGTTTCGCAGATTGTAATAACTACATACAGTAGCTATTGGCACTGACTAACTCCAATGGCTACTAAAAAATGTTATAAATTTAACATGTGAATTAACCTATGTAATTAACTGAAGACCTTTATATTAACTCCATATAAAATATACAGCAAATAGCAAATAAAAACCTTTGTACATTCTTTCTGCAATCGCTTTTAGCGAATGTGTACTGTGGGTGGGCATACGAGCAATCGTAGATTGCTCTATTCTAGTTGAACGTTCAGTTGCAGCTTGTCAATTGGCAGGGACGGAAGTGAAAGCGCCGACAGTACTTAAAGTGGCACACAAGGACGTCGTCTCCCAGCCAAAATGAATATACAAATGGGTGTTGCGGATCTGCTCAAGCTAGCCGCCAAGTAGGTGACATAAGTCTATCCATTTAATCGCTGTCAATGGAGTGGTAAATGCCACGATCTGGCAAAAATTGTGTGATAAGATAAGAGCACATCATTAACGCAAATTCCGACTGTTCTACACAAATCTAATTACAGGCTAATCGGGCACAAAATCGAGCAGTACAATCTGGCCACAAAGGTCACAACGGTGGTCAGCACACAGCAGGGTCGAGTACGAGGGCTTCAACGTAAGACCCTCTATGATCACTGCCTCTATTTCGCCTTCGAGGGCATACCATTTGCCAAGCCTCCGTTGGGCGAGCTGCGTTTCCGAGCACCTCAATCTCCTGATCCCTGGGAGGGCATCAGGGACTGTACGTATCCTCGTGCCAAGCCCATGCAGCAACATTTTGTGATGCATGTGCTGGAGGGTTCTGAGGATTGTCTCTACTTGAATGTCTATACGAAGACCCTTAAGTCGGAAAAACCCCTGCCTGTCATGGTTTGGATCTATCCGGGCGGCTTTCAGATTGGCGAAGCTACAAGGGACATGCACAGTCCGGATTACTTTATGCAAAAAGACATCGTTCTAGTCACCCTCAACTATAGGCTGGGAGCTCTAGGTAAGTGTTGTGTTGAAAACGAGATGATTATGAGGAGATCAGTGACAATGAAAGTTATTTTAAGCGAAGAATTGTAGCAGACTGACAACTATGCGTGTTAGTAGTGTTGAGATCATTCTAATTATAGACAGACTAGTAAAATCGAAGTGAATTTGTGCAGTCAATCATTCCATGTAGAGTCTGTGTTGCAATATCAGAGACGTCATCTAGCTTTTATATAAACAAGTAAGAAAATTCTAGTCGGTGGTGCCCGACTAGGAGATCCCCTGAACCCCGTCCGATCTGCGTTTTTAAATATACTCAGTTATGTAGTTATTAACGCAAAACAAATTTAAGCTTGTAAAAATATAACAAAATGGAAATTGTATAAAATATAAATTAATCTAAATACAAAATTTGGAGACTCTAGGTCGAAAGATGTACGAGATATAATTTAAAAACTGGATTTCGATAAGTTTTTTAATCGATAACAAGAAAACGGGAAAAGTTATCGATTTTAAAACAAACTCGATATGCGCGTGCTATACAGGGACCTACAAAAAAGTTTTAAGGGTCTAGCTTTTATATGTTCTGAGATCGACGAGTTCATACATACGGACAGGCGGACAGACGGACTGTCGGACAGACAGACAGACGGACAGACGGACGGACAGACATACGGACAAGGCTAAATCGACTCAGCTCGTCTCCCTGATCAAGAATATATATACTTTATGGGGTCTGCCACGCCCCTTCTGGCTCTTACATACATTTGACAGTTTAACAAAACCACTATACCCTGATTTCCCATTTTCAATAAGTTCAGGGTATAAAAATAAATACATTGATGTAATTAGCGTGGTAGAAATCTGGTTAGTAATATAAAGCGTGCAGCTCGCGAGCGTGAAATAAAAAACGCTTTATTAGTTATAGAAAATATTAAAAAATAAAATTTCCGTTACACAAATGGGTTATGTCGGCTCTAACACTTTGCTGCTATAATGTAGAGTTTGCAGCTGTAAGCTTAACAGAATTGTTAACAGAAGCGCTTTGGCTTTTGAATAAACAGAAAAATGCAAGGGAAGCCAGAAGTTAAGCAAAGAAATAGGAATTAAAAGGTCTTTTCTGCTTTCAACACAGGTTTTCTCAGTCTCTCCGATCGAGATTTGGATGTGCCCGGCAATGCTGGGCTCAAGGATCAAGTAATGGCCCTTCGCTGGATACACGAGAACATCGCTAACTTTAACGGGGATCCGGCCAACATAACTCTGATGGGCCTAAGCGCAGGCGCTGCTTCCACTCAGATAATGATGACAACAGAACATACACGAGGTCTATTCCATAAGGCGATCCTCATGTCGGGCTCATCGCTGTGTGGCTGGGCCAATGAGCCCAATCACAAGTGGCCATATCGGCTGGCCTGTCAACTGGGCTATGCCGGCACCGACAATGAAAAGGAAGTGTTTCGTTTCCTACAGCGCGCCTCGCCTAAAGAACTAGCCTGCTGCACAACGCTGGCGAATCAAGAGGAGCTACGTGATTACATTATGTTTCCCTTTGGACCTGTCGTCGAGCCGTACGTGAGCGACAGTTGCGTTGTCTCGCGACCACCAGTGGAGACGCTGTCCGAGGCGTGGAGCAATGAGCTGCCTGTGATCATTGGCGGAACCTCTTTTGAGGGTCTGCTCTCCTACCAGTTCATAATGCAGGACTCGGCGCATATGCTAAGTGCCTTCGACGCCATAATACCCAGAGAGGTGCGCGATGTGTCCACGCCAGCGGAGCTGAAAGAACATATCAGACGCCTGAAGCTGGAATTCTTCGAGGATGCCACTCGAGGCCGCATGGAGTTCAAGGAGTGTCTGCAATTGCTTTCCTTTAAGCAATTTTGGCATGCCATTCATCGAACTGTGCTCGCTCGCCTGTCCTATGCGCCGACTGCGCCAACCTACCTCTATCGCTTTGATTTTGACTCGCCCACATTTAATCATTATCGGATCATGGTGTGTGGGCGCCATGAGCGAGGCGTCTCCCATGCTGATGATCTCTTCTACCTATTCAACTGCATCCCAGCCTACAAACTGGACAAATCCTCAGAGGAGTACCGCACAATAGAGCGTCTGATTGGTATGTGGACAGCATTTGCGACGAACAATAGTCCCCAGTGTCCTCAGTTGGGACCTGTCCGCTGGGAGGCTCTCGACGCGAGCGCTGCTCCCAAGTGCCTGAACATTAGCCGACATCTGCAGTTCATAGAATTGCCAGAGAACAAACACCTGAAACTCTGGGATAGCTTCTATGAGAAACTGAAATTGTACTAGATAATAGATATTATAGAAGAAACGGAATGGTTTGTATTGTTGAAACGGTTAAGGTTTCTGAGGACATTGACTAAATAAATACTAAGTACTATGGAAGGGATTATGTTTATACACTTTTTCCTTTACGTGATCCAAACAGAAAAAAGAAAAGAATTTTTATTCAGTATTCTTAAGTTCATTTTAAAGCTTTAAATTTATTTTATAATTTCCATTTCCAAATGAAAGATACCTAACTCTGGCTTCGTAAACTTGAAGTTAAATAAGTTCTTAATTTTTTCAAATAAATATTAAATACTTTATTGTATTTTGAAAGCTAATTTTGTATAGTATTATTTAAAGTGAGTTCAGCTAAAAACTATATCAAAGAAATCAAACAGAACAAGTAAGAAAACTCTAGTCGGTGGTGCCCGACTAGGAGATCCCCTGAACCCCGTTCGATCTGCGTTTTTAAATATACTCAGTTATGTATTTATTAACACAGAAAAAATTTAAACTTGTAAAATTAAATAATGAAAAATAAATCTTTTTTTCCAAAATATAACAAAAATCGAAATTGTATAAAATATAAATTGATCTAAATACAAAATTTGGAGACTCTAGCTCGAAAGATGTACTAGATAAAACTTAATAACTTGATTTCGATAAGGTTTTTAATCGATAACAATAAAGCGGGAAAAGTTATCGGTTTTTTTAAAACGAACTCGATATGCGCGTGCTATACATGGAACCTACAAAAATTTCTCTAGCTCTTATATGTTCTGAGATCGACGCGTTCATACATACGGACAGACAGACAGACAGATAGACGGACAGGGCTAGATCAACTCAGCTCGTCTCCCTGATCAAGAATATGCATATATACTTTATGGGGCCTGCCACGCCCCCTTCTGCCTGTTACATACATTTGACAGTTTAACAAAACCATTATACTCTGATTTCCCATTTTCAATGAGTTCAGGGTGTAAAAAAAGTCAGAACTTTTATACTGCGACAGGAAGAATATCAAAATTTCTACTTTATCCTAATGTCAAGCATCCCTTATTTTTTGTCAATCAATTTGGTTGGATTAGCGATCGTATATCCTAAATTTGAAGTCTCTAAATACTATACTAAAAATAATATTTGAGCTCGGAGCTGGGCGTAGCATCGCCAAAGTACAATTGCTTCATCTTTTTGCTGGACTCCAGATTTTTCTCTTCCGTATTGAGCACACGCAGTTCATTCCCCATTTGCGTGGCTATATAATATTTTGGTCGATCTGTTGGGATCCAGCTCAAAAAACTGTAGAAGATACAGCCTAACCGAATTTGCTATACATATAAAAGGCGGAGATATATATGCTATATATGTATTTTTGATTAAGAGATGTCTTCAATATATATTCAGAATTTCAAGGAATATAAAATTTGTATTTTTAAACATTTTTAAATTTTCAGATGTAGTAAAAGTTTATAGAATTTTAAAGCCCAAAGCCCAGTTAAGAATTGAGCACAAGCTTCGTATTGTAATACAATTTATTTAAAAACTCCTTTATAAGGTATTTTATAAGCTCCTTCCCTATGGATAAGTCTAATATAATTGCTCCTTTTTATATAGACTATCCCAGACGAGCAGCTTGTCATACTCAGGCAGATCGATGAGCTCCACCTCGTTGCCAATGTTGAGCACACGCTGTGGCTGCTCCTGCTTAGCGGGCTGCCAATCTAGGTGCGCAGTCTCAGCACAGTTGGGATTGGAAGTAATTGCAAAGGATGTCCAAATGTCCACCAGCCGTTGGATGGTGCGATATTCACCAGAGGCTTTGTCCAGCTTCCACGATTCCGAGTTGCGGAACAAATAGCTCAGCTCATCGGCGTGGGCAACGCCCTTCTTAATGTCATCGCCACAGAATTTCTTACGGAAGAAATTGAAATCAGGTGAATCAAAGTCAAAGCGATAGAAATAAGTGGGAGCTGTGGCGTACGCCAGGCGAGCTTGCAAAGTGCGATGAAAGCCATGCCAGAAGATCCTATAGGAATAGTACTGAAAGTAGGCAAATATTAAAGCTTCATTATATAAGTAAAGTTAATCTCGTGGCTGGAACTTACATCCAAGAAGTTCATGATGAGCTCGGAGCTGGGCGTAGCATCGCCAAAGTACAATTGCTTCATCTTTTTGCTGGACTCCAGATTTTGCTCTTCCGTATTGAGCACACGCACTTCATGCGGCGTCAATCGCAAGAGATCCTGCGGCAAGCTATCCATGCTCTTGGGATTGGCCTTCATAGCTGGATACATGAATAGACCTTCAAAAGAGACTCCGCCCAGCATGGCAGGTAGCTTATTGCTCCACGCTTCGCGCGCCAGCTGTAACTGTGGCTTGGCTGTCACACAGTCCGCCATCACGTATGGCTCCACGGTGGGCCCAAAGGCATAGATGAGTCCATTGCGCCGATCCTCAAGGGTGAGCAAGCTGTGGTTAACCAGCTGATGTGGCGGTACATTACGTAAATGGTCCAGCACCTGGCGATCATTGTTTTCGCCCTCATAGCCATTCACCTTGGCCAGACGATAGGCGAAGTCCACGGGCGACGTGTTGGACCAGTAGTTGTGCAAGGTGCCCGACATTGGAATCGCCTTGTGGAAGAGCCCACGCGTCTGCTCCGTACACATCATATAGTGGGTGGAGCAGCCGCCGGCACTTTCACCAAATACCGTTATGTTGTTCACATCACCATTGAAATAGGAAATGTATTGGTTGACCCATTTGAGAGCTAGAACCTGATCCTTGAGTCCCGCATTGCCAGGCACCTCCAAGCTGGGGTCTTTCAGGCTAAGGAAACCTAAAAAAATGAATAGAGAGTGAGAGAGCGATGGTTTAAAACAGCAAGTCCGAATTTACACTGAGCGCAAAAGCTTAGGTAAGAGAGTAAGAGAAAAAGCTTTTTCCATCACAAATAACTTAAAGCTAGCTCGAACTTTATACCCAAATTGATAAGAGAAACTGGTTGAACAACAAACTAACTGATTTTAAAGATAATCAAATGATAAGTTTAGAATCACTTACCTAGACAATCAACGCGATAGTTGAGCGTGACTAGAACCACATCTTTAGCCATAAAATAATCGGGCGAGTAGAGCTCCCGAGTGGCCTCGCCTATGGAGAAGGCACCTCCATATATATATAGACCATAACAGGTAAGGGTTTTGCACTCTTCAGCTGTAATCAGTGAATCACTTGAACATTAGAACAATCCATCAAAGTGATATATTATTTTTTAGCAAGTCACCTGTTTGGCGTACACATTCAGATAGAGGCAGTCCTCACTACCCTCGATGATGCCTGTTAGCAACCCCTTCTGCACTGGCTTATCGGCAAAGTGGGTGCAGTCCAGCACACCGGACCAGGGTTCAGCTGGCAGTGGCGCCTTAAAACGCAGTTCGCCCAGCGGCGGCTTGCCAAAGGGCAAACGTTCGAAGCTATAGTAATCATCATCGTAAAGACTGCGGCGCTTAACGCCTCGAATTTGGCCCACTGGCAGTGATATTTCACAGGTCTCCAAACTAATAAAAATTAATATAATTTGTTTAATTCATGATAATATAACTTTAATTAATTTATTGTTATAATCAGGCAAACACCTTTCTGACATGATGTCCAGCCGTCCGATTGCTTCTAATGCCGCTTGTCAACTGACGAAAAGGTAAAGCAAACGAAAGTGTGAAAGCTTAATGAACGAACACTGGTGGCCACAATAACAGGCACACCGATCGCTTAGGCAGTTGAGATTATAACAACAACGAGAATTGTTTCAATGTGCATTGCAAATGTATTGCGTTCGTTATCATAAATTTATTTCGCATTCTATACCCTGAACCCATTGAAAATTGGAAATCAGAGTATAATGGTTTTGTTAACATCTATGTAACAGGTAGTATTATTATATTATATATAAATATATTTAATTAATAAATATATTATAATATATTATAATAAATAATATATTATAATAAATATATGTGTATATAATATGATCAGGACGACGAATTGAGTCGATTTAGCCCCTGTCCGTCTGTCCGTCTATCCGACTGTCCGTATGTATGAACTCGTCGAACTTACGAACCTATAAGAGCTAAAGACTTGAAATTTTTATTGTAGATAGAGTTTGCTTCGAAAAATTGTTAACTGTTCCCGTTTTAATGTTATCGATTAAAAAGGGTACCCAAATTCAGCTATTAAATTATATCTTGTACGTCTTTAAAACTAGAGTCTCAAAATGTTGCATATAATTTTATATTTATTTTATACAATTTTGATTTTTGTTATATTTTGTAATTTTAAAAAATTCTTTTAATTGAAGTTCAATTGCAAAAATAGCCAATATGTGAAAGAGCTTGCGTTTTTTCCTAAATTGACAAAGATTCAACTACTAATAATATCCTGAAAATATCATTGAAATCAATTAGCTAACACAGAAATTATTATATCGTTTGAATGGCTTAGCTTTGATTTGCTACTAACCATACTTCACATAGATAGGACAACAAACAAACTTTGTGTTTTATGGTTAATGAATTTGCTACGATGTTGGTAGAGATGCTGCGCGTTGCCGAGGTGATATTGGTTCGATTGTTGGAGCTCCAGAGTTTTCTTCTTTTTTATTTTGGCAAACATGATTGTGAAAGTTCGAGTACCAAAATTTGTATAACTTTATGCTAGATAAAGCTATTGAGTATATTTAACAACGTAGATCGGCTAGGGTTGAGGGTATCCCTAGCTTTCCTTCTTGTTAGTCTCAATACTCTTTCATAGATAAATAGACTCAAAATAATGCTTAACTATATATATATATATATATACTAATTTATGTTTTAATCTGAATAAACATTTGATTTATTCTTTTACATCTAGATTACTCTAGATATTATCTAGAAATACATATGTAAACAAATATAATTAACTTATATAATATGCATATGAAATTAAATGAGTTCCATTTTAATATGTCTGTACAGCTGATCATAAAACCTCAATTTTAAACGCTCTGGTTGTGCTATGAACTTGAGTTCCTCATTAATGTTGAGGCACATAGTAGGTTCTTCCTTTGTTACGGGCTGCCAGTCGACCAGCGACTTGGTGAGCGGCCCATTTGGATTGGAGCTGCGGGCAAACTCCGTAAACAAGGCAACAAAGCGGCAGATGGCTGTGTACTCCGGTCGAGATTTCTCTAGCTTGAATGTGTGGGGCAGCTTAAAAAGGTAGCACAGCTCATCTGCATGCTGAACGCCACGAGCATCTGGCCCATGGTAACGAATCCGATAGAAATTAAAATCAGGTGAATCAAAGTCGAAGCGATAGAGATAGTTGTCAGCCGGGCTATATGCCAGTCGAGCCTTGAGCATGCGCTGCTGATAGTGCAACAGGTTGTGGGTGAAAAGTTCTGCAAAGGCTGGCTGATGCTCCTCGGTCACAAACGTACTATGCACACCACAGAATTTCTTCACAAGGTTCTGTCCCTCGTGGCGACACGAGCTTGGCTCACAATGCCGGAGTAAAGAATATGGCAGCATAAACTCCGGACGCTCCCTGCATGCTTTCAATAATTTCGGATCTTTTTTCATATTCATCATGGGATTGAACAGACCCTCGTTGCTGGTGCAACCCATCATAAGGGGCAGACGATTGCTCCACGCACTGCGCTGCAGCACTCGCGGCTCGGCCAGTAGCACGGCAGTGGGCGTGGCATAGTGCTCAACACGTGGCAAATATAATGGATAGCCTGAGCTCTGCAAGCGCTCATATAAAGGCCGAAAGTCAGGCTGGACCAACAGCTTAGGATCTGCGGCATTTATGAAATTGAATACTTCAATATCGTTGTTCTCGCCCTCATAGCCCAAATGCTTGGCCACCTGATACTCCACGTTGGGCCAATTGCTTGTCTCGGGATGAAAACCACCCAACATTATGACCTTGTCGAATAGTCCCTCCGTCTGGGGAGTCACCATCAGCAGATGCACCAGACAACTGCCCGAGCTGTGGCCGAAGAGCGTGATGTTGTTCGCATCGCCATTGAAGCTAGCCACATTTGCCTTGATCCACTTGAGAGCGAGTATAATATCCTTGAGTCCTGCATTGCCGGGTATTCCCAGCGATGGATCAGCAAAGCTCAAAAAACCTGTGAAAATTTCGCATTAGACTTTTTGCGTTAGACTTTTTTGTAATATACCAACCAAATGGACCCAGGCGATAGCTAATGCTTATGTAGATCACCTGCTCGCGCATCAGATAGTCTGGTCCAAAACCAAATCTGGTCGGATCTCCGTTCTTGAAGCCCCCTCCATGCACATAAACCATCACAGGCAAAGGCTTCTCACTACTTAACTATGGATAATTTATAATGAAATAAATAACTTCGTTTGGTTAACAGCTGACTCACACTTTTGACGGCTATATTGAGGTACAGACAATCCTCGCTACCTTCAACTTGCTGTGTCAAACTGCTCACTTGCAGGCACTTGTTCTTCGGCTTGGTACAGTCGCGTATTCCTTGCCAGGGCTTCACTTGCTGCGGCTCTCTAAAGCGCAGCTCACCCAATGGTGGTTGAGCGTAGGGTATGCCATCGAAAGTGTAGTAGAGCTCATCGTAGAGCGTGGTTAGCAGCGCTCCACGCACCTGACCATGTGTGGTGCGCACCACAGGCGAAGAATCACTGCTGCAGAGTAGAAAGCTTTGTTAGTTTTGGCATTTGTCTGATATCCGATTGCTACTCACCAGTCCGTTGCCATTTCGCTTTTGGCGCAAACTAACTGCAAAGAGCCAGAGCTTCAAGCTTATAAGGGCGAGCGCTGTGGTGAATAAGCTCAATTGTGAAATTACACATGACTCACCGTCAGTGGTCCGATCGGGAGAACTTTGCTCGACTTTAGCAAATTATTCTCTTCAAATGTGCCAGCATGATACCAACTTTTCGTAAATTCACCTTAGAAGATGTTAATCTCTGTGGCCGTAGACTTAACTTATCTCACAATTAAGATAACTTTATTTTCAAAATACGTAATAAAGACATTTAGTAAATCATAAAAACCAAAAGAGATAATTTTTGAATAATATTTTTAGATAGTAGCACAAATTTACAATAGTATAAACATCTTAAAAATGTAAGCCAAAAACACAAATAAAATATTGTTAGAGTCCCCCTATAAGGGTTAGTACATTATTTACGAATGATCTTCTAAATATATTGATTTAATAAAATAATATAAAGTTTTGTATAGCATTCAAGTAAGACCATGAATATTCGTAGACCTACAAGCTAAGAAAAACTTTCGTTAGATATTTTACTGATAATTTTGTATGTGGTCCAATTGACTCTTTAACCATATGCATAGGCTTATATCCTATCTTACCTTATTCAGATTTCATTGAATTAAATCCATTTCAGCACTTAGGTACAACTGCTCGTAGAACTTCAATTTCCAAGATTCCGGCTGTACGATGAAGCTCAGTTCCTCATTGATGTTGAGGCACATTGGGGGTTCCTGCCGTGTAACGGGTTGCCAGTCGACCAGCTGCTTGGTGAGCGGTCCATTTGGATTGGAGCTGCGGGCAAACTCCGTAAACAAGGCTACAAAGCGGCAAATGGCCGTGTACTCAGGCTCGAGACTTCTCCAGCTTGAACGTGGCGGGCAGCTTAAAAAGATAGCTCAACTCATCTGCATGAAGAACTCCGTGGCTTTCCTTTCCGAGAAAGCGCACCCGATAAAAGTTGAAATCAGGCGAATCAAAGTCGAAGCGATAGAGGTAGTTGTCAGCCTGGCTATATTTCATGCGTGCCTTGAGCAGCCGGTCCTGAGAGTGCAGCATGTGGTGCGTGAAGAGGTCAGCGATCGATAGGAAGTGCCACTTGGTCACATACCTGATGTTCACACCACAGAACTTCTTGACCAGCATATGACCAAGGTGGCGAGCAATGTCAGGTGCACAGCCACGTAGTATGGAATCCGGCAGCATAAACTCTGGATGATCTCTCCACAATTTCAGCACTTCCGGATCCTTCTTGATAGTAAAAATGGCTTTTGTCAGACCCTCGTTGCTGGTGCAACCCATCATGAAGGGCAGACGATTGCCCCAAGCGTTGCCCTGCAAAACACGCGGCTCGGCCAGTAGCACGGCATTGGGAGTCGCATAACACTCGACACGTGGCAAAAATAGCGGAAGATTCGCGCTCTGCATACGCTCGTACAGCGACCGATAATCCGACCGAACCAACAGCTCAGGATCCGCAGCATTTATGAAGTTGAATACATCAATATCGTTCTTCTCGCCCTTATAGCCCAAATGCTTCGCCAACTGGTATTCCACGTCGGGCTCATTATATATTTCGTGCTGCTGACCGGCCATCAGTATGGCCTTGTTAAATAGGCCTTCTGCCTGGGGGCTCATTGCCAACAAATGCACTACACAACTACCGGAGCTGTGGCCGAAGAGCGTTATGTTGTTTGCATCGCCATTGAAGCTCGCCACATTTGCCTTCATCCACTTGAGGGCGAGTATAATATCCTTCAGCCCTGCATTACCGGGTATGCCCAGCGACGGATCAGCAAAGCTCAAAAAACCTGTGAAGATTTCGCATTAGCTTTGCGTTAGACTTTTTTGTAATATACCAACCAAATGGACCCAGGCGATAGCCAATGCTTACGTAGATCACCTGCTCGCGCATCAGATAGTCTGGTCCAAGGCTGCGCCTGCTTGGATCACCACTCCGAAAGATGCCTCCATGCACATAGACCATCACAGGCAAAGGCTTCTCACCTCTCAACTATTGTACAGATATCATAGAATATTCTTTTTCATTATAGCTGATGGACTACTTACACTTTTCGCGGCTATATTCAGGTAAAGGCAATCCTCGCTGCCCTCAATCTGCTGTGTTACGCTGCCAACTTGGAAGCACTTGTCCTTCGGTTCAGTGCAGTCGCGAATGCCTTGCCAGGGCTTCACTTGCTGCGGCTCTCTAAACCGCAGCTCACCCAATGGTGGTTGAGCGTAGGGTATGCCATCGAAGCTGTAGTAGAGCTCATCGTAGAGTGTGGTGAGCAGCGCTCCACGCACCTGTCCATGAGTGGTGCGCACCACAGGCGACGCATCAGTGCTGTAGAGAATACAACTTTGTTAGTAATCGAACTCGAGTCTAACTGAAACATACTAATCCGTTTCCATTGCGAGTCTGGCGTGAACTAAGTGCAAACAATTTATGCTTAGCTCTTAAAAGAACATTTAATAGATTGAATATTGTCAAAGCATTCGATTAGATTGTATTTTACTTATGTGGTAAGAAAGAACAAAATGAAGATAAGCTGATCAAACTTTTGGAATATTTTTGTTAACAACTCTACACCATATAAATATAAACTAATATGTTCTACATATTGTAGTATTAAGCATAAATCACACAAGTAAACGATTATTCTAAACAAAACTTTGATTTTCATTTTATGAACTTTAATATGTAAGATTAATAATACCAAGCATCCAGCACTCGTAAATCAACTATTGTTGGATTTAAATATTGGTGACAATAACTTAAACTTGAACCAAGCTCAATGCTCCTCGCCCTACCTAACCTGTTGGCTTAAAATTTAAACTAGACTAGCTTATCAATCCTTAGACACAGTTGATATATATATATATTGAAAAGTTCAATATATTAGTTTAATGACTGTAAATTTGTAATTTAGTTGTTAGTTATTTGGCTTTCGTCTTGTAGACGGTTTCCCACACCCGCAACTTGGCCAGCTCCGGCAGCTCAATGATTTTCATATTGTCCGCAATATTCAGGCACTTCATATTCTTGCGACTCAGTGGCGCCCACGTGGACTTGGTGCCGGACTCCACGCTCTGGCAATTCGGATCCGAGGTGCTGGCAAAGGTGGTCAAGATGTCGATCATGCGCTCGATAGTTTGGAACTCGGCTGTGTGCTTGTCCAGCTTCCAGGAGAAGTCGCCATACCAAATGTACGAATGATCATCAACATGGGCCACGCCACGCAGCTTGTTGCCGCAATACTTCAGACGCTGATGATTGAATGTGGAGGAGTCGAAGTCGAACCGATAGAGATATGTGGGTGCCGTGGCGGATTCTATGCGCGACTTTATAGTGCGCATAATGGGATGCCAGAAGACCTTGTAGCTGGCGTACTATGGGGAATTATATTTTCCTTAAAACTTGACCTATTGAAAGTTATTTACAGATTTATGCTCACATCACAATACGCCGCCACGCTGTCTGGCAGCAGCTCCAGCGGCTTATCCCGGAAGTGCGTAAACTGTATACGCTTGGCTAGCGAGCGGGCCAGGGGCTGCGGCAGCGTGCGCTTCAGCTCCAGCGGCAGCAGATGCTCCGGCTCGCTCTTGAGCGTGGTGAGCAAATACGGCGACATGTGCACACGGCCGTACATCAGCAAACCCTCGAAGGAGGTGCCGCTCATCAGCATTGGTATGTTATTGCCCCAGGCATCGGCGAGCAGCTCGACGGGCGGCTTGCCCAGCACACAGTGCTCGCTGGCATATGGCTCGACGACGGGCCCAAACTGAAACACACAGTCGTCCAAGTTTTCAGCTTCGCTCAAGAGATACGGCTTCACCAGCGCATCGCCGGGCAGACCCTGCAGAAACTCCAAGACCTTGAGATCTGAAGCATGCTCGATTTTCTTCATGCCCAGGTTCTCGGCGAGACGTCGTGCTAAATTGGGCACCGAACACTGCGCCCAGGAGCACAGCACATTGCCCGACTGCAAAATGGCCTTGTGGAAGAGGCCCTCGGCCTGTGGATTCAACATCAGATAGTGCACGGAGGCAGCGCCAGCGCTTTCGCCAAATGCCGTCACATTCTTGGCATCCGCATTGAAGCAGAGCGCGTTCTCTGTGATCCACCTGAGAGCCATCAGTTGATCCTTTAGGCCCGCATTACCGGGCACACCAGCAGCGGGATCCGGCAGGCTGAGAAAGCCGAGTGGGCCCACGCGATACGACACGGTGACCACGACCACATCGCGCATCATCAGATAGTCGGGACTGTGCAAGTCCGTGGTGGGGTCGCCCTTCTCAAAGCCACCGCCGAAGAAGAAGACAATCATCGGCAACGGCGCATCCGTATGCATCTGTGCAGGGGTAAACCATTAATGAATCTCACCTAGCAAATATGGCAACACTCGAATGACTCACGGACTTCACATACACATTGAGGTAGAGGCAATTCTCGACGCCCTCCAGCTGCTGGCTGTATTGATTGAACTGCAGCGGCTTCTCGCCCTTCTGCCGGCAGATCAGCGGCTGCTTCCACGACACCACCGGCTGCGGTGCCTTAAAGCGCAGCGCCCCCAGCGGCGGACGCGCATAGGGTATGCGCTCGAAGCTGATGTAATCATCACTGTAAATGCTCGTGCATTGCTTGCCCACCACGGGCCCATTCTTGGTCTGCACAACGGTGTCGCACTGACTGCAAGCGATATTACAGTAAGCATGAAAAGTATAACTGAAATTCCAATGGAAGTTCGCCAGCTACTCACCGCGCCATGTTCTGCGACGTTGTGAGCTTTCGGCTAGTTTGTCGCGACGTTTTGCTTGTTTTGTTTTTCTTTATGGGCACCTTTTGCTTTTATCCAGTTGAAGTCATTTAGAGCGGCTAAATTTTGGGTCGCGACCGCACAGAACACCTCACAAAATTAGCCTTGCAAAGCAAAGCCAGTAAAAAGTATGTGTAATATATAATTTGACAATATTACACACAGCTGATTTTGAATTGGCTGCTTTGTTCCCGTTCAAATCTACATTAGAATATTGCCAGTTTGGCTGAGATCGTAACGGTTGTTGTTGTTATTGTTGTTTTTTTTTATCAGCAATGCATGCGACGCTCTGCTAGTGAGCAGTGTTGCCAGTTTAGCTACTTTCCGTCAGCTCTGGCGTTTTAGAAAGCTCACGAAATAAAGTGCTATAGCGGCTGGCGGGAATAAAAGCTATTTTGAACTATGGAATGGCTTGTCTTCGGCATGAAGGAATTGTGGAAAGAATGTGAAAATTTGAGCATCAAAGTCAGAATTTATTAAATTTCAAGTGATTTTACAGTTGGCAAACAAAAAATGCTTTGTTTAGCTGTTTCTGGCTTTTTGGCTACTTAATCTGGCGTGTTGGAGAGCTGGCAACACTGCTGTGAGTGGCTCGCCAACGATATGTGCGACCGCTCGTACCAGGGCTGCACTAAAACTGCTCACAATCAACTCAGAATGGTAGCATGAAATGCGTATAAATATTTTATGTATATTTCTAAATTATTATATTAAATACTATTGTTTTCATTGCATACTAAATGTATTTTAGTAATCTCTTACACTTATTAAAAAATTGCTACACTTTCCGTGCTACTGCAGCCCTGGCGAAATTCATTGCTGATTCAAATGCACTTGAATGTCGACTACACTGGGAGATTACGGCTGTGCCTGGTAGAAACAACAACAAACACGAGTATACCAGTTTTATTTGTTTATTTTTGTATTTTTATGTCGACTTTAAGGTTGGTTTTTATTAAGTTTAACTAAACATTTTGTCAGCAGAGATAACTTTATATGAATCTCAACCACATATCATTTAGATAATTTAAGTTGAAAACAATTACTGCTTACAATATAAGGTGTTCAAATATAGCATGTATTAATATTTAAGGCATTCTCCATTCCAGTTTTTGGTGGTGTTATTCAAGGAATAGAATGTTTTATTTATCATACAAACCTGATTTGACAATGTCGAAAATTAGAATACATCTTTGTCATATATAAATATTCAATGTGAATGTCAAAGTCATTTCAATATATTTGTTTTTCTGATATATAAATTGATTATATGTATACAAGACTTAACAGAAATTAATTGCTAGATTATTTATACTGCTTCACATTGCAATTTATTTCAAGAGCAACTCGCACGTGTCATCCTAGCATAAGCTGACAAGCAAAACAAAACACATATGACACTGTTAATGTAAACATAAAACGCCGATGTAAATGTTAAACTTTTTGTTATGAAGCTGAAAGAATTTTAAACCTTCACAACAAAGATATAGCTTGAATATGAATTGGAAGCATACGAGTCTGCAACGTCAGTCGCAGTTGAATATAAATTTGTATGTGTCATTCTAGCATAAAGCTCACAACACAGCAAAGCACACTTTGGCAGTGCATATGGAATAACAGCTGTTAAGCTGCGTGCGTTGTCTATGTAAAGATAAGGCGCCAATGTTAATGAGCCCAATCTATTTATATTTCGCCGAAGATAGGATTTTCTATTGGAAATGAGAGAGAGAGAGAGAGAGAGAGAGAGAGAGAGATAAGTTTTGAGCAGACGTTCAGAGTACGTTGTACTCACGTCAGCATAGACATATGGGGGAAAAAGCATATGTATGTATATGTGTGTATAGTATGTATGTATTCATAGGCAGATCGTTGGCAATGCTCAAATTTGCCGGCAATGGAGCGAAATTGTTTTAATTGCATTGCGACAAGCAAGCAGAGCAAACGATTCGAAGTCTATTGAATTTCGAAAATATCAACACAAAATATTCGAAACAGGCTGAATATACATACATAGATACAATTACATACACACATACATTCATATGTACTTGTGTGCATGCATGCATAGATACGGACACAGACAGCCATACATACATTGAGGAGCAATAGGAATGGATGTGCACGTCGGTTTTCCCAAGCTGCTGCAGATGGGCGCCAAGTGAGTACAGATTGCGTGTCTACAGGGTATGCGGCTAGCGGTGATCGAGTGAGAATTCGTATGTCAGCACACCTATACACACATACACACACACCTATTCCGACTTTGTGATCTTGAACATTGGACCTGGACGCATCGCATCGCATCGCATCGCATCGCACCTCTTTGACTCTGTTATCTGCTGTCAGTAAATATTTGTTTTCTTTTTGGCCACCGCTCCTCATAGATTGGTCGGCCATAAGGTGCAGCAATATCGCCTGTCCACCAGCCACACGGCCATCGTGGTCACCAACTATGGCCGGGTGCGCGGTCTCCAGCGCAAGACCATCTACGATGAGGAGCTGTACTATGCCTTTGAGGGCATACCCTATGCCAAGCCGCCGCTGGGTGAGCTGCGCTTTCGTGCACCGCAGCCGCCAGACTCGTGGAAGGGTGTGCGCAACTGCACTACATATGGCGAGAAGCCGCTGCAGCGCAACATGGTGCTGGGCTTGATAGAGGGCTCCGAGGATTGCCTCTATCTGAATGTATATGCAAAGTGTCTGCAGTCGGAGAAGCCGTTGCCCGTTATGGTATGGATCTATGGCGGCGGCTTTCAGAAGGGCGAAGCCTCCAGGGACATCTACAGTCCGGACTACTTTATGAAGCAGAATGTCGTGTTGATCACTATCAGCTACAGACTGGGCGCGCTGGGTGAGTGAGTTAAGTGATTAGAAGCTAAGTCTGTAAGCTTACCCATAAACTCTGCTCCAATAGGTTTCCTAAGCTTGAAGGATCCGAAGCTCGATGTGCCGGGCAACGCTGGACTGAAGGATCAGGTGCAGGCCCTGCGATGGATCAGTCAGAACATCGCGCACTTCAATGGCGATCCGAACAATATAACTCTTATGGGCGAGAGTGCGGGCGCCGCATCCACGCACATTATGATGACCACGGAGCAGTCGCGCGGCCTATTCCACAAGGCCATATTACAGTCGGGGTGTGCGCTGTCCGCCTGGGCGGACACGCCGGATCGCAATTGGGCCTTAAGGCTGGCCCGCCGGATGGGTTACAAGGGCAGCGATTCCGAGGCGGATGTACTGCGATATCTGAGCAAGGCATCTGCACGGCAAATCGCCTCGCATGATCAGGAGATTGTGACGCAGGATGAGCTGCGGAGCTTCTATCTCTATGCCTTCGGGCCCATCGTGGAACCGTATGAGAGCGAGCATTGCGTGGTGCCCAAGCCGCACAAGGAGATGCTGGCCAGTGCCTGGGGCAATAGTTTGCCACTCATTGTGGGCGGCAACTCTTTCGAGGGCCTCTTCTCGTACCAGCTCGTGCGCAACGATCCCTGGGTAATGACTCATTTCCATAATATTATTCCGCGCGAAGTTAGCGAATCAAGCTCACCGGAGCAAGTGGAGCTGCTGGTGCGTAGGCTCAAGCAGCTCTATTTTGGAGATGAGCAGCGGCAATGCATGAAGCTATTCGAGGCGCTCTCTATATTCTCGCATCGACAAATCTGGCACGATCTGCATCGCATGGTAATGGCTCGGCTGACCTACGCACCGGACACGCCCACCTACCTCTATCGCTTCGACTTCGACTCGCCGCACTTCAATCAGTTTCGCTGGCTCGTCTGTGGCGAACGTGTGCGCGGTGTCTCCCACGGTGACGATCTATCCTATCTCTTCTACAATGTGCTGGCCACCAAGCTGAACAAATCCTCGCCAGAATATCTGACCATCGAGCGCATGGTCGGCATGTGGACAACCTTTGCGGCCAGCAGTGATCCCAACTGCTGGGCCACCGCCTCCAACAAGTGGATGCCAGTGCAGCAGACGCCAGATCGAGCGCACAACTGCTTCAACATCAGCGCCGAGATGGAAATGATGGCTCTGCCCGATGCCACGGCCCTGGCCATATGGGACACATTCTACGATAGGAACGCTCTCTACTGAGGCACAACCACTTCTATTCCAATACTAGATATTCCAATCTTATGTATGTAAATGCCGAATCAACAAACTATAGTTTTATAGACTACTTACCTGTGTGTATGTATGTACAAATTTGTCATTAAGTACCATGTGATGGATGACAAAGATGTTATTGAAGTCAATCAAAATTCCTTGTAAAACTAATTCAATTTTTAAATTCAAAATTTAAATTGTGACTAAATTGACATTAAGCTTAGCATATGCCAACATTTATAAATATAAATATAAATTTAATATATTTTAAAATATAGGCTTTCCCACAATGAAAAAAAAAAATACTTTAAATAAAGCTCTTATAAAAAAATGTTTTTATATATTTAATTGAGCCTAAATTAAAAATAAGTTTCACATATGCCACAAATTCAAAAAAAAAAAATATATATATAAATTTAATATATTTAAAAACTTTGATTTTAATATAATAACACTCTAAAAGTGGACGTAAGGCGGAGTCCAGCTGCATTTACTGCGACAATGCAATGGACGACGCAGAACACACTTTCTTTAACTGCGAAAGAACCGAATTGGCAGAAACTGTCGGTGAAGTTAAAGTAGAGACTATAGTACAGCAAATGTGCAACAGCATAGATGCCTGGAAAAGAGTCTGTGACTTCGCCGAAAAGGTTCTCCGGCGGAAAAAGTGGGACCTGGACGCAGGAACACAGATGGCAGTGCTCAGCTAGAGCATATACAAGGGCTCCACCTTGAAGGTTAATGCGGGATAGCTCCTGGTTCCAAGGTGGGAGGCAGCCCGAGAAGAGGAGGTTTTTTAGTCGGTAAGCAGTATTGCAGTCCGACACACCAGCCAGAGTGACGACCTGACTGACGGTGCATAAAGCATTTTTACCTACCTCAGCCACAAACAAAAAAAAAAAAATTTAAATAAAAAAAAAAAAATTAAGGCTCTAATAAATAGTACCAAATATATATTTTAAAAAATCAAAGAATATATAATTATCAACCCCAAGTACCAACTGCATTTTTAATTCTAATTCTAATTCCTATCTAACAAAACTGTAGAGTTCAATCCCTAACCATACAATCCATAGATGGGACATCTAGAAGAAACATTTTCAACGCATAAAATTTGTGCATCATTTATCACTTAACTTCATATTACCTCGGGTCGCTGACTTTTAGATTCGAGCAGTGAAAATATGATACAGCTAAATCAGTGCGGTTAGTGATTTAATTTAATCCATTTATTAGGGGTCCTCAAAGCGGCTACTTTACACGTTGCGATATTCAAATCATTTCGACGTGTGTGAGCCGCGCTAAGCTCATTCTGATCGAAATGCAACTCTGAAGTCGATGACATTTACGACTTCCGGCTCTGCGGTAACATTCCTTTTCCGTTTGGAAGCCAAAGTGAACAGAGCGTTTTGAAGATTTTAATAAAATGTGAAGAGTAATTAAATTTCCGAAAAAAATCTTCATGCTACTGTGTAGATTTACCTTAGCGAAGTAGAATTGGATCAGCGAAAATAATGGATGCAAATCACCTAAAGGGTGAGTACAGCTTATTAAATTTGTCCATTAAAAAACGTAACTTGATAGAGGGCAGCTTCAATGTAAATAAATATGTATGATCTTTTTTATTATTTACTTCAATTGCTTTTGCTTAAAATTCGTGTGTGGCGTCTCACAAAGGGAAATGTAAACATTTTGGAAAGAGTCGCAAATCGTGGGGCGTCTCACGTTTTCTAAGAACTCCGCGCAGACGCCGAAAAACAAATTGTGTCGAGGTATGTACATATGTCTATATGTGTGAGTGACTTGTATGTGAGTAGCTGATACTTATGCATACATACATACATATGTACATATTTTTGTATGTATGTATGTATATGTATGTACATACATACATATTGTTTTCATGCATGTGCAAGCCTCGAATAAACTTTCTATTAAAAATATATGTATTTATGAAAGGAAACTTAAGAGCAGTCGAAAGTAATTTAAGCCTTTGCTACATTTGGTAGTTATTTTGTGTTTTTATACCCTGAACCCATTGAAAATGGGAAATAAGTTGCAATGTTTTTCTTTTTTTCTAAATGTAAAATGTGTGTAACAGGAGGCGTTGCATACACCATAAAGTATATACATATATTCTTGATCAGCTCGACAAACTGAGTCGATGTAGCCATGTCCGTCTGTCCGTCCGTCCGTGTGTGTTGAACACGTACATACAGGAATTTATATTCTTGATCAGGACGACGAGCTGAGTCTATATAGCCATGTCGGTCTGTCCGTCTGTATGAGCGCGTCTATCTTAGAAGTTATAAGAGCTAGAGACTTGAAAGTTATTGTGTTATTGTGTGTAAATTGCGTAGATCGAGTTTGTTTAGAAATAATCGATGACTATTCCCGTTTTAATGTTATCATCCATCCATCCTGTTTGTAAAAGCCTAATCGAAATTCAGTTATTAAATCATATCTCGTACATCTTTGGAGCTAGAATCTCAAAATTTTACATTTACTTACATGAATAATAAATAATATACATTATTTTATACCATTTTGATTATAAATTACATTTTAGATACACATACAGCCAGTATGTGAAAGAGTTTTCCTTTTTACTAAAATGGCAAATATTCAATAGAATACGTAAATAATACGCCGAACATTTGACATCTGTTAAGTAACACAGAACTTATTGAACAAACCCATTTGGCCAATTGGCAAAAGCACGTGGCAAATACACATTCGCAAGCACACATTCATTCCAATGCGTGCATTCTTTGCTATTCCAAAATCGCAATTACTAATGCTTAGATTTGCAACATAGCTGAGCAGTGAAGTTGTCCCACCACATTCAGAAAACTAGGTGTGAGTAAATCCCGTTTCAGAGCTGAAACTGGACAGTCAACCAAGGTGACTGAGTTAGTAGGAAGCGTGAGCGATACATTGTGGGTCAGACTATGCACTTTTTACTTCGGTTTAACCTCAAAGAGGGCTCAATGACGGCAAATTAAATTTGTGGCATCGTAAATTGATCCGCGCAACTTTGAAAAGATCATCGACTGATGGGATAGCTTCACAACATATGCACACAGCTAGCCTCAAATTGCAATAACTAATTAGCGGTATATAAATAAATTCACACCAATGTTAAGTGAATATATGGAAACGAGATTTGTGTTAAGGTACAATCTACCGTCAAAGCATAATATTGGCATTATTCAGAAACTGCAAGGTATCTGAATCTTCCAGTTTGTAAATAGGATATGCAGACATTGTGAATTAAAGTATGGACAGCCTAATACTTAGTCTATATCTTTTGTAAGAGAGGATGTTTACACTTAAAGAACCATATGGGAATACTCAACTGAATTGATACACTGCAAATATGTTTGGGCCGCTTTTCAGCTGCTTCAAGCTGGACAATAAGCAAAGGCTTCAGGGTGAGTAGGCGGTGTAGGCGATACATTATGGATTCGAGCACGCAATTTTACCTTTGGAGGCACATTGACAGCAAAATCGAATTTGTGGATTATTGAATTGAAAGGGTTCGCAAGCATAATGAGTGCATGGCACTTCAATGGATATATGGAGTTGCCTTCAAATAACAATTACAACAGAGCACCAACGAATATAATTGACTTCATTGTTAAGTTAAGATTAGGTTTAAGCTTCAATTATATATTGATGGCATTGTTTAGAAGCTGCAAGGTATCTAGCTCCTTGCGTAGATAATAACATATGCCGCATATTGTATGTTACAGGCTGGGTAATTAAGTACCTAATTTCTATGACGATTAACAGGTCAATTATAGATTCTGGAAACTGCAACTGGATTGATCAATTTCGAATGTATGCAGGCCGCTTTTCAGCTGTTTGAAACTTTATAGTAAACAAATGATGTTGGGTAAGCGATTGGAGTAGACTTTCTATTGTCATCGAAATTGAATTTGTGGCATTGCATGGAACTACAATAGATAGATTCAGTTAACTTGAAATTACAATACAAGCAAATGGCGTGCTAATATAATTGAGCCCATTGTTAAGTTCAAGTTTAGAATGATTTAGTTTTAATCATAATTTTCCATCAATGTTGTGAGCTGAAATAGTTTATCATTTGCAAGGAGTCTATTGTGAATTACAGTTTGGTGAATTAAATACGAAATCCTTTTCAGTAGCTACTAGCCGGTTTATTACAGAGGTATGCAGCCCTTAAATATAATCTTCTAATATGTTTAGTCTGCTTGTAATTGAGTCTACAACTAACTAGCAAACGGTCAGTATCAGAAATTTAAATTTTTGGGCTAAGACTAAATGGAAAATGCATCGTAAAAGCAAAATGTTCCTCAACAGAATCATTAATATGAAGAAAAACTATCAATTGGCCTTTCATTTATAAATAATTTCTAGGAGCTTAGTAATTGCATTTAAGAAGTTCACAATTTTCGCTTTGGTTATTGTTGTTTAGTAATTTGGTTTTGTAATTCCTGTAAAACGGCTTAACTGTACTCGTGGAAGTAAATAAGAAATAAGGTAATTAGAAATTACTAAACTTCATGTGTTAAGCCTTGAACCTATTGAAAATGGGAAACTGCGCCAGCTCACGCATTTCCTCCAAACATGTGCACACTTTCATTCAAATGAATGCATTTTGGCCCATTCTAAGCATTGCCATTGCGATTGAATTGTATTTGAGTTATCACCAGCTACTTTAGTTTAAGTTTATACTTGTCTGCTTTATACCTGTCATGAATACAAGTATAATTGCGTGGGTTTTGTGTGCCTATGCATAAAACTATGAAGTATTTTTCAATACACAGATCGGAGGTTCAGCTCTCCTAGTCGGACACCATCGACTAGAGCTTTCTCACTTGTTATTTGATATTGTTTAGCTGAGTTAGCTTTCCTTCAATATTTATGCATTCTACTTTATTTTATTTAAATACTATGGACTTAGCTGCAGCATTACCCACACATATTTATATGTACAAAGTGGAATATGTTTTAGAGTTATCGTCGATAACTTATCGAAAGCAAACTGGTAATTTGAAAGGTAGCATTGCCAGCACAAAAGAATACAGTATGCACACGTGCTGGCAATGCCCTTGGAAGTTCTTTTTTGACTCTTAATTTGCGTGCATTCCAACTTTTTGCACTTATGAATTATGGCTGTTTGTTGTCAACTTTTCAACTTTTACCTCACAATTTTACAACAATTTCCAATCAATGCAAAAAATGTGCGTGCGTGTGAGCTCCAATAAAACTTTGCACAGCGCCGCCAACAAATGCGAAAAATGTGAAAAAATGTTAACAATGTTTATACAAATTGCTGAACTTTTCAACTGCCAAATGAAAGTGAAATTTAAATTATGAAAATTGCGAACAAGTAAAATTTTGATGACCTATCAAAAATACGGTTCTATGTAGTGCTGGGAAAAGGTGATTAAAAAAGATATTTGGTTGTTTTGATAGAAAATAGGTGGCACTGGATTTGATTTTTTTGAAAAAAGAAGGGGAATTGGTGAGGTGGGGGGGGGGAGGGGGGGAAGGGAAAGAAAATTTTTTTGGTGTTGGTTTGGGGAGGAGGTGGGAGGGGAAAGGTTTAAAAAAAAATAAGGAAAAAAAAAAAAAAAAAGATGGGTTTTTGTGGGGGGTGTAGGGGGGGGGAAAAAAAAAAAAAGTAAAGGAAAAAAAAAAAAAGGGTTTGAAATGGGGGGGGAATATAATTTTAGTTTGTTGTGGGAAATGGATAAATGAATGAATTAATTAAATAATTTATTGTTAGTTAGGTAGTTTTTTTATGTTTTTTTAAATTTTTTAATTTAATTAATTTTTTGTTTTTTTTTTTTTTATTTAGTTTTTTTTTTTTTTTTTTTTTGTTTTGGGTTAATTTTTGGAGAATGGGGAAAAAATAATGGAGGGTTCTATGTATATGTTGTAGTAAAATGTTGGCATTCTGTGCTCTTTAAGCTTGAGTTTGGGCTGTTAATTAAAAATTGTCATAAATCTTTATGGAGTTTAACCCATTTACAGTCGACTGGGCTAGTGAGAAATGGCAATAAGCATTTTCGGTTAATGCTTGCCAGAGTCCTTTCTTTTTATTTGTTCTCTCACTCGCAAGGATTTTGCGTATTGCTCAAGTACTTAATTACACTTGCGCGCACTTTAATTTTCAGCTAAAAGAGCGCAAGAGAGTAAGGACAGAGAGAGAGAGAGAGAGAGAGAGGGGGGTCCTTATACAAAGAAATGTAAATTAGGCTGCCAAGTCAAAGTGAGCCGAAACCTTGTAAATTATAGGCTTAAGCTGCTGTCAGGCCGAACTCCCCATTTGGGTTACATGCTGCTCAACTCAAGCCTTTGGGTTGAGCAGAAGCAGAAGCATAAACAGGAGCTGGAGCTGGAGCTGGAGCTAGAGCTGTATGCCCAAAAAGCTTATTAAATTATGTGCATATAACGACGGGCGGGCATCCAGTCAAGCTCTGGTATCTAATCTCGCTTTAAGCCTGCTGTCCCTCAAAATTTGACACTCGCTCGCAAGTAAATTGAATGTCGCTGGGGTTAAGCGAGAGTATCTAGAGTTTCCAATGCCTCAAATATGCAGCACTCATAACTGCTTTGCCATAAAATCAAAGTACAGAAAGTCAGAGCACCAGATTGGGCATCAAAATACGACTGCAGTGCATAAAAATAATTTGGGTACGATTCAAGTTTTTTTTTCTTTTCGTTTCCTTTTTCGTTTTTTTTTTTGCTTTCATTTTTATTGCAGCCAAGGGAATTTGCTCTATGAATTTGAGCTTTAGCTTTTCTCATATATTTATTTTTTTTTGCAAACTATTTGGAAGCTGAAATTGAAGACAAATTTCAATGCGTTTGCATTATGCGTCTTTTGTTATGGGTGCGTTCAACAAGAATTAAATATTGATTTGTATGCCCAAGGGACGGTTCTCTAAGCAAATTTCATACAGTTGAAATGTGTAAAGAGATAAATGTTTTAGTTTATTCATTTTTTTGCCAAGCAAACTTTTTAGCATGTCAAAACATTTCATAATTATTCAATTAAAAATATGTACTAAAAATATATTTTGTATGTAATAATTTTAATTTCAATTATCTGCTGGGACATCAGCGCACTGCCTCGAAGCTCCCTTGTTTTTTTTCACTAATCAAATTGAAACCCGTTCATAATTAAACAGCGGTGGAAACCCTAAAACAATGCAGCTCCCCCAGCAAAAAAGCCTATTAGCCTAGACCCAAAAGAGTCAAAGTTTATAACCAAATTTTTTATTTTCTATTTTATTTTGATGCTCCTTCACGGATATGAAAGAGTCTATTGGTTTTAAGACTCGTAACATATACTCGGTGGTACGCAATCTGGCAGTATAGCTTTTGAAACACAAATGCTTCATTTTTAGACGATTTTAAAGCTAGAGACTGGGAATATATACTCGTGTATAGAAGTGCAACCCATTGGGGTGAACGAATCGGGAAGAACTGTAGGTTTTATTCGGTTTTATAACTAGAAACTACTGACCTCTTCGATTGCTTAACCAGAAAAATATGTATACTCTTTACGATACAATTATGGTATATGATATGATATATGATATATGATATATGATATATGATATGATATATGATATATGATATATGATATGTTGTATGTTGTATGTTGTATGTTGTATGTTGTATGTTATATGTTATATATCTTATCTTATATATCTTACATATTATATGTTATGTGATGGATGATGTGTGATGACATATGATAACTAATATGATAGATTTTTCCAATTTTTCACGTCCAAAGAGCAAATATTGATCAGAAATATCGATATTCTGCTGTTTTTGTTGCTAGAAGCCTCAAAGCCTTCGACACAAATATAATTAACAACCATTGGGGAGTCAGTCACAAACTCGAAAATATTGATATTTTTTGTACATGGTTACTGGTTTTTGAATCGTGAACGAGTATTATGCAGTCGGTCGTGCACGACTGCAATGTTCTGACTTATTTGTTCTATGCTTTTGTCATATTTCACAAAAAGCAATTTGGTTAAAAGCAAATGAGTAATTATTAAACAGCTGAAGTCAAGTCGTCGGGGTCAAAGGAAGAAAAAAAAGGTAAGAAACCAAAAGTTGGCCAAGACAAAGGCAAAATGAAGCCGAAAGCTAAGTGAAACTTGAGCAGCATTTTTAATAAAATTTACAATGGGCGAAGGAATAAAAAAAATTACATAAATTAAGTTGGCGCAGGGTCGGGGGTTAGCCTTCGTGCTGCTGCCCCGTCAATTGGTAAATAATGGACTCTTCTTATTATTAACTGAAACGCTTTTTGATCTGCCAAGGCAAATTACACGCTACAACGCGGCGTTGTACAACTCTGAAGACGGACTTGATGCTATGCAGCACATGCCATATAACACTCGTCGCTGCCTTTGGGGACGAGGAGATTTAAATGTCGTCTGTGGCGTTTGTAATTCACTTTGATTAAATATGCACACCGCAGACAGAAAGAGAATGAGAACGAGAAAAGACACACAGAGAGAGGGGGCGCATTAAAATGCCGCAACAATGCGGCAGCAAGGACAACTGCAAGTGGCTGTCGCTTTGCCGTATCCTTAGACAAGTCAAATAGTGAGAGTTGGACAAGAAAGCGCAAAACAAGTTGGCGAATTTCGGCAACTGCAGCGTGTCCTCTGACAGGATATAAAACAATCAGCGCAAGCTAGCGGAAACGGAAGTGTTGCTGCCACACCCCCTCGCCAGCAATTGGGGGTGTAACGAATTGCAACTGCAGCAGCGATTGTATGCGAGTTCCTTGTGGCTGTTGTGAAATGTAGTCCAAATGCTGTCCCGTTGTGCTCCCGGGAGATACCACAACACAGGACTCACTTGTCTGTCGTCTGCCGTTTGACTATTGTCTGTTTTTCAGCTGCCTGCCGCTTGCCGCTTCCCGCTTGCCTGCATCGGGTATATTAATATGGCAAATTGAAATTTCACGCTTTGTTGCCGAGCGTCCTCGGACTGGCGTCTAGTTTTTGTGTGCCGCCACCACGCGCGCTCCACATTTGGCTTGGCAAGTGGCGCTGCAGTTCATGTGGCTTGCAATTTGATTTATATTCCATGGCACTTAATTAATTGGCCTTCAAACTATTTTCAGATATTCTTCGGCACAACAGACCTGACAGCAGCTGCAAAGATAAGAGAAGGATATGAAGCAAAGCAAACGATTTGCTTTGCTGCTTGTGCAATTGGCAGCAGGAATATGCTGAGACAAGCGTGCAGAACTATGCGCTACTGAACTTAAGGATTTCGGGAAATGGTTTAGCTTTTCAATCGGAAGCACAAGAGAAGTATTTAAGCCCCATTTTTTTTTTAGTTATTTGATCTTTAAATTTATCCTTTTACCTTAAACCAATGGTTAAGCCGTTTTGGATCTCTAGCTGAGAATTAGCATGCCTTCGTCCGGCATTCTGTAATAGAAGACCAATATATTCTCTCCTTTCATGAACGAGTCTAACGAAATATGATATGTATACATTTATGCCCTTTTATAATAATAATGCATAGAGCATTTGTCATCATCTAAAGCTGTTTTAACAAATTTCTTAGCTCATCAATATTTTCATTTGTTTTATACAATTATAATGCTAATGTAATACTAACCTTTATTGTTTTCTTATGTTTCTCTTGTATACATTATTTGTATTTGTTTACGAAGTGAGTAGAGCATATTGGTTTTCTGCAATGTCTGCTTGTCTGTTGTGCGTCCGTATAAGCGTTATTTCACCGCTATCAAAACAAGAGAATTGAAACTTTGAATACTCATATGTAGTATATGTAGATAGCCCATGTGTATACAAACATATAGTAAATATAAATGCAATTCGTAAAAATCTGTATCTTCACCAGTTTTTCAGCCAGAAAAATGAATAACTGAGCTGTTGACCTCCTGTATGGATTGACCAAAAATATCTACACCCGTTTATGGGCGTGGCAAATCGAAAAAGCTGTTTCTTTCAAAATTGTTGGAGCCTAAACCGAGCCTCTAAAATTTCATAAAAAAGTTACTGCAGACCAACTCTTCAGATTGACGATAAATTATATACAGCTGCGCTCAATAAAATAGTAGTGCGCCTGGGCACTAAATGTTAGACGTCATAATTTAGTGATAAATACAATTTTTTTGTTAGCAATTTGAAACGCATATTTAGATTAATATATATTATTATTAATTCAGATGTTTTTTTTTGCTACAATCTTAGGACAGGTGCATTTCAGGGCTTGAGAAAGAAAAATTCTCAAAATTTAGTCGATCAGTAAAATAGTAGTGGCTACTAAAAAATATTTAATCAAAACTATTTAGCATTAGTCCAACTTCATGTATTTTCTTTTACATATATTTATTTTGTACCTTGCAGCACTACTATTTTACTGACCGCAACTGTACAGACGCCTACAGAACATGGTGAATCAGAAAAAAATCTATATATTCCCGAATTTTCGTGCCAAAAATGGAGCAGCTCATCTTCGCCACACATACAGCTATAAATTGTATATTACATCTATCGATGCTTGGCAAATACGAAAATATTCGAAAAATTCACAAATATTCACATATTCGAAAATATTCACATGCTTTTGGAATCGCAGTCATGGCGTCGCTCGCACCCAACTAACATTGTTACTTTTTATTTTTTGAGCTTCATCTCACCTAGCTCTTTTACCTCCAATCTACGTTGCTATCGGCCTCCTCAATGTGCATGCCAAACACTTGTAAGTTTTTGATTTTCCTTGACAGCAATTGTAAAATTAATTTGATAAAAAAGTTTCGCATAGTTTTTTGTGACTTAGTTTCGAGTATAATTGAATTGGGCATTAATGCATCACTTATTCCCACATTTAGAGTCAAATTTGCTACGGCAGTGGTTGGAGTTGGGGCGGACAGTGCGGTGTTCTCCTTGGTGGGCGTGCCAAAATGTCAAACACAAAATTGACTGACAAACTTTTACTTTCTGTGGACTTCTGTGAACTGCTATTTTTGGTTGGCTTCACTTGGCAGCAAATTTCTCTCACGCTTTCTCACTCTTTCTCTCTCTCTCTCTCTGTCTGTTTCTCACTTTGTGGCAGGACTGGCTGCTCGTTGTTCATGATGACAGCTGTCCTGGCGTTGGTGCTGTTGTTGTTGTTGGGCTGGTTGGGAGGTCAGAGCGAAGCGCAAATGCAAGGATGAAGAAAAACCCAAACAGTTTTGCGGTCTTGCATTTGAGCGTCGTCCTTGTGGTCCTTTGCCGTCTCGTTGGTGGTTATAAATGAAGCAGACAAGCAACACGCCCAGCCACAGAAAAGGGGCAGTGGGCTAGGAGGTGCCTGTTTGTGCGAACGGTCATTCGTCTTTCTCGCTGATTCGGCATCCTCTTCGCTAGGCTTGTTCAGCACAATGATAAACTGTTTCCTCCAACTGCCACGCCCACGTTGCCCATGCCCATGCCCATGCCCATTCCTCGGCGGTCTTGTGCATTTGAACTGTGAGTTCATTTTACATTTTATGCTGTCATTAGATGTGTCTGCTCAAGTTGCTTATATTGATGAGTCCCTGGCGGTCTTTAGCTCGCGCTGAGACGCTTCATTTACATGCCCCGCTAAGGAGCGGGGAGAGGCCCCCTCGTCCCCTCTCTCTCTCTACATTGCACGCCATATATTTAAAGACGTCCCGAGTTATTTAAAATGTTATGTAGCGGACACGTCTGACTTTTCACAGTGAAATGGGGAATAGTCCCTTTTATTTGTGGTTTGTCCGAGTTTTTTTTTTTTTGTCTTTCACTACTTGGCCCAATTGAAATCGCAGCTGAGAAATGCTTCAAGTTAGCTGGCTGAGCATCATCCCTGTAATTCCTGGCTGTCTGAAGGACTAAAGGACTCTGGCTTGGCCCGTTGACAGATGCCGCGGCACGAAGCCAATCAGTAGAAACTCATTTAATTTCTCGCTAAGCATTTTCCCTCTTTTCGCTATTCAAGTCGCATTCCACTGGATGTCAATATAAAGGATTTTTGAGTGCTGCGTTTTAATATAGCTGCATAGTGGCCGCTGCGGTAGCGTTACGACTTCACATTCCCTTCGACAAGGGAATTCCTCGCAGTTTAAGTTTTCAAGAGTTTCAGCATTTTACTGAGGTAGAAGATAGTTAAGCAGCAATAGGAGTCTGTGCTTTTCAAAAGTATATTGAAATAATGTTCAACTCGTTTGGCATTTTACCTTAATGAGTTGTATTTATTTATTTTTTCTAATTTATTTTACATTTCTAATATATTTTTACAAATTATTTTATGTTTTACTGTTTACTTTGCGACTCCATTGCTTATGATTTAATGTTTCCATTTCTATTTTTCTTTTGATTTTACAATTCCTTGTTTAACTTACGAAATGAAACGACTTCACATTGTTTTATTTCAGATTCATTCCGTTCCATACTATTTTACCCAATACCTCAAAATTGTTCTTTTCCTCCTGTTTTAGTCTCTAACATTGTGGTCCTTCTGCTAAATTGTTCGATTGTCTTTGATTTCAACTAGTGTAAACTAGTTCATCTTTTCAGGTAAACACCTAATTGTAATCCATTTCCGACACTTTACACTAGTTACATTCCAATTTGCTCCACTTTGTATAGACTTTGTCTGCTTTAGGACACCTCTCTCGAGCTAGTTAATTTCCATAATGCTCTTTGGTCACATTTTTTCTGCTTTCATTAGCTGCATCTTGGAGCCTGACCACACGGATAACACAACACTAATTAGCAACAACAGCATTACGGTCTTTGGTGTTAGACACCTGCTCGCAGTGTCCTGTTGTTACTAGTTGTTTATGTGATTGTGTGTGTGTTTCTCTCTCTCTCTCTCTCTCTCTACTCTCTCTACTCTCACACACACACTTGGCTACTCTGTGTGCCATCATAAATACTGCGTGCCCGCCCAGACATGTTGTCCTGCAGCCCCGATGCCAGACGACGTTCTGCTAATTTAAATTTATTGGCATTAAATTTGCTCCTCAGTTTTGACTGCATGCAACGCGCAGCAGTAGGGCAGGGTGGGGGGTAGTGATGCTACGACTGTTGTTGGCTGTGGCTCTGTTGCAAGAATTTATTACATTCGGTTGCATTGACACTGGCAGCTGGAATATATGGCGACCATTTCCCTTTTTCTTTATCCCGCTTCTCGTTTGAGCCAGGCGGGGCACTGGACATATTCCCCGTTTCCAGCGTATGGGATTATGTAAATATACCGAAGCGTGACACCAGTTTCATTTCCATTTCCAGATAAACAAGACTCTCAATTCATTTTATTTTAATTAATCGAAAAAAACTATTGCATTTGTTGGTATTTAGTAGACTTAAACCTATCGAGCTTTAGATGAAAATTCAGCTTTTAAATTTAAAAAAAATAAATATATTTATATATATATAAAAAATACTTCAAGTAGCTTAAATAAACGTAGATTATTTTTATACTTTAATCGATAACCATAAATAGTTAAAGATATGCTTGTGGTACATAGTATTCTTGCTAATGCTCCTCTATGCATGCTGTAAGATGACATCAGCTAGAATAATATGAAATGCGATCGATAATTATCAATATTGTAGTGAATCCGTTTCTTTTCCTTCAATGTGTGTGAATCCAATTGTTTTAGTTCTTGGTTGAAATTGTTCTGTCTGCCAGCTCATCTTAATTTTGTCCTAGATGAGATCAGTCAGAATAGTTGAATACCATAAACAAATAGACAAACATCACAATTGGGTTGCGAATTGTTCTTGCTGTCGTCTCATCTTTGATCCGTCTGTTTACTTGATGAGATCAGTCAGAACAATTCATAACTCAATTGACAATCAACAAGTTAAATGATATATTCCTTTTTTTTATGTTATGTCTTTATGTGCAAGTGTCTTTTATGACATAAAGTAAATATTCTGTGATAAGTGTGGATGGTGGTGGAAAAGTGATTAGTTTTAGGCGATGTTTAGTAGAAGTATTTTAGTAGGGGAGGGGTTGTTAGGCGTGTTAGGTTGATAGCCAAGTAATTTTGATGGTTTTCTAGTCTCTTTAGATGTGCTGTAAGATTTCTTCAGACAGTTGGTATGTCAAGGTCTTTGTTTGACTTGTTTACTACTAGTTTTCTTGGCCGTTTTGATTAGAACCTCTGCATTATGTATATGTTTTATGTATATATTTTATTGCCAACATTTTTTTTTTAATTGTTTCAAATTTGTATTAATTTTATTTGCCAGCAAATTTGTAAATTATTATGCTATTTGGAACCGCAATTAAACTATGCGTATGTGTAATAAGCCATAATTTGCAGCTTGCCAGCAGCCGTAAGCAACCTCATTAACAACAAATTTTGGTTCCAAAAACAGGATTTTTTGTTGTTCTGTTTACAGTTCTATTTATTTATGTAATTAAAGTAGCATGCAGGATTGTTGTTGTGAAAATGAGCCCACTCTCTGTTGTTGTTATCGTGTGCCGTTAGTCATGCATGGCCATAGCGATGGAGGGGGAGAGGTGAAGATGTGGAGGGAAAGATTTTTAATTGAAATTATAATAGGCTCATTATGCAAATGGTGCTTTGTTGCTTATTTTGGACGTTGCGCAGGATAAAACAGGACACAAACGGGCCCAAAATATGCAATTTGTTTTATGATTCCTATTCGGCTTTTGTATATTTAGTTATTAACATTTTTGGCATTTGTTTATCGCAAATTTATTTTATGACTTGCGTGTCCAAAGAAAGAAACTGAATTATGCAAGCACTCATTTATGCTGCTTAGTTTTGCTTTCTCATAAGGCAAAGATTTGTCAAATGGAACAATTTACATGAAAATTGGTTCGTAGAATAGTTAATTTTAATTTATTTTTGCTATTTTACAGCCTGTACTTAATATGAATGCACTCGCCTGCATTTGTAGCTATTCACAAATGTCCATAAATAATTTAAGTCGAGCAAATTGTGTGCATCGCATTTGTGCACAAATATGAGCATAAATGGACTTTTGCCCTGTGTCCTGCCTGCCTGCCTGCCTGCCTGGTTGGTTGGTTGCTGCGCCGCATATACATACGAGAACTGTGTGAGTATAATCATTTAATGGCATTACCTTTAAATATGTAGGGCAAACACGCATCTAAATAATGCATACTTTTTTGTTTTTGCAGCAATCGTAGGGTATCGGGCGTCGGCCGGATCACTAACTTTTTGCATAAGCATAAGCAGTTGGCGATATTGTTTACATTGAATCAAATTGTCTATTGATTGTGCTCGTGCACCGAGTTCAAAGCTTACGTGCTCAGTGTTGTACAACGATGTGAGTATTCAGTGTTGGCCAGCCTTAACGGTGAACCGCATCAACTTTCATGGTTTGATTTGAAGAAAGTTGATGGTGGTACACATTTGAGATTGAAGCCAAATGCAACGTTTCAGATAAGAGTATAATTCAGTTGCTAATATTTATGTTTACTGTTTACTTTTCTTTGGTCGAAGGTGTCTTTAGTGTTGTTTACTTTGTGTTTTTGTAAAGTCTTCTGATATTCCAATAAATTCTTTTCGAATCACAGGATGAGTTTACAAAAATACCGAGTGAAACTCCGTCGAGTGTGTGCTTTAAGAAACAATAATTATTGTGGAATCCAGTTCAATTGCATGTTGCATATCGTCTCATTGAGACTTTGAGTGGTAGTAACGCTTTTAGAAAATTGCCATTCACAGTATCAGTGGAACGATTTCACAATTAGCATATAAATTGAAAAGTGAGTGAGAAAAGTAAATCAATATGTAATTGTGTTTATATAACATCATTCGTACGTTACACTGAACAGATTGTGTTAATTCTCTGTTCAGTGCGATGTGTGAATTATGTGTGTAAAATAAGGCAACTAAAAATCATGCGAGATATTCTGTAAAAAAAAACTCATTTACATTTTAATATAAATTATAAATTATTACATAAATAAGAGTTGCTTTTAATAGACATCAGTTGATTGAAGCTACTTTATTTTTGCGGCATCTATTGTAAGGTTGCTCATATGAGAATCACATAGAGCGACACATAGGCTTAAAAGAAGCTCATGCACTAGTCGCCTTAAGCGGCTCAGCAACAAAAATGGCGGCATAATTTAATAAATAGAGTTCGCGCTGTGCACTTTTTGGAGTTGAGCCGTGTCTCTGCGTCCAGGCAAGCGTAGCCAATAAAGCTCAGGACTGCCTGCTCCCAGCTTATGCCCTGCCCAGTTGGGTGGCTGGCTGGCTGGCTGACTGGCTGGCTGGTCGAATGTGCAATGGGGCGTTGTGCAAATATGTGCATATAAATATTTTGCGTGCGATGCATTAAAATTTATGCAAAACAAAAAAGCAAATTGACCCGCGTCAACTGACGTTCGTATTAATATTGTAATAGTGCTTTAACTGCGCCTGTTGCAGACAGTTAAATGCATATCGCTTGCAAATTTTAATGCACAAATGTCACCAGTTACCGCTTAAATCGAATGCCATAAAAATAAGCGACAGGGATGGCAGAGGGATATGCTTATATAGCTTTATCACTGTCCAATAAAAATTAATTGATATTTTAATGATTCATTTGATAGTTTTCTTTTTTTTTTACTGCTAATTGAAGTATGCTTTAACCTAAGCTTCAAAATATTTAATACAACTGATGCATTTTTTGCTTGAATTTCAGTTAATGGCATTCGATTGTTGTGCAGCAAATTCTTGTTGCATAAATTATGGATTTCATAAAACTTATATGCATATACTATATACTTTGAATTGTGTTAAGTTGTATTTTATTTATTTTTTATTTCGCCACAGCTTTGTGAAATGTCTGGCATGTCTCATTTATTTGCTTTATATACGTATATTTATATTGTACAATATATATAATAGCGATAAACATGTTTTCAACGCATTTCAAACCACATTTTCAATAGAAAGTAAATATTACGCATTCGCCGCGTCAGCTTAAATCGCATTATACGCAATAAATAATTGCATTGTTAAAAAATATAAATAATAAAAAAACATATAACAATAACAACAACTTCAGGTATTATAATTGATTGTTTTATATTAACATTAAACAAACAGAACGAACTATAATTAAAAGGGAAAGATAAACACTGAAAAGCACGCGACCCCCAACCCATTTCGAGTGTAATTTAATTTGTGTATTCGACTGCAAACGCGCTGACAAAAAGAAAAAAGCTAAGATAAATAATATGTACCATAATATAATCACATAGCAAACATATCAGAATTTGCTCTAAAAGCGCTTAGAAAAAAGCTGTGTAAATGAACACTGGACAACAGAATTTTGTATTAGGATTTTGTATTAGGATTGTATTGATTGTGAGGAAGTTCAGTCAAGTCAGAGATTGAAATACTTTTCATGGTAATAATGCTTCCTTCAACTGCTCAGTAAACTTAACAAACATGTCAAATGAAGTTTAAGAAAACATTAAAAAGTAGTCTGTTGGAGAAAACGACGAATTTTTAGAGATTCTTTGACAGAAGAAGACGATAATGTGTAGGAGTATTAATAAATCGGTGAATTGCTTGATTCCTGTTAGCTAAACCACATCAAAGTTTGTTGGCGAGTGTAATTGAAAAAGGAAAAAGGAACAGCAATTTCAATATAAATATTTAATATTTGGAAACACGTCGTCAATTTGTAATTTGAATTTTTTTGTTTTTTGCCTTTGCAGTTTTGAGCGTCGGTTGGTGTTTGCTTTGGTCCGTGCAGTTGATTAAACCCAACAAACGCTTAAATCTGCAAATGCCCAGCAGCCAGCTTTTAAACTGTCGAGATAACTAGTGAACGGCATGTGAGTGTCTGAGTGTCCCTTTCTATGGTTATAAAATATTTATTGCATCTATAGACTGTGCTTTCGTTTTTGTATATTAAGCCAGGCTTTGGATGCACTAAATGTAGATACCTTTGAGCGAAGCGAAGTGAAAACAAAACCATTTTACCCTGATTTCCCATTTTCAATGGGTTCAGGGTATAATAAATTAAGCATTGCTATATGACTTATGATAGATCTGATCATATAGTATTTTCAACATGAATATCGTCTCTAAGAGCATTCAAATTAACATAATAATTCTCATGATAACATTAGTACTGTCACTGGCAATTAATCTCAAATATTCAAATTATTATCACCAGCATTATATCAGGTATAAGAAATAGAATTGGCATTGGTATTAACTTTTCCATTATCAATAGCATTAACTGGTATTAATCTTAGGATCACACCAACGGAATATCAGCTACGACGACATTCGAACACTGGAAACTACTGAAGATATCCTCATTTCATATGCAGGTGACAATTCGAAGAATTACTTAAGTCATGATCCGCTTGCAGGCGTGGTTTAGCTGTCGAAGTTTGGAACTGGTTCTTCGGGTAAGAAGATTCCAACCGAGGAAGAGATGCAAGTAAGCGAATACATTATAAGCATTTAAAACACAGTAAACGATGTATGTGTTAGACTCGACAGTAAACTCACATTTTGGGGACAGCTTTTACATGCTAGAGGAGGATTTTTTAGTTGGTAAGGAGGAAATGTCCGACACATCGGTCAGAGTGACGACCTGACTGACGGAACATAAGGCATTAGAATATTATTATCATTGTAATATAATTTATTTAAAATTTGCTGTATCCTGTAACATCTTTGACTAAGTCTATTACATATGAGCCGTAGGAACTTTTTTTTTGTATTAAACAAATCACTCAAAAGTTAAAGAAAGTAAGATTTATTTGGGCTTAAAGCAGTGTCAATCTTGCCTCGACAGAAAGGCCACATAAAAAAGAAGCTGCTTGCATGACATTTAGCACGCTTAAGTTCGTCCTTTTATTTTATTTTTTCCTTTTTTTGCTTTGCCCACTTGAGCCAACTTGCAGCTAACAGGCAAATAAAGCAATTTCGTGCAGTATTTGCTGGGAAAATACTTGAGGGACACGTAGAAACATGGAGCGGCGGCTTGAGCTTAAGCAGTTGCCACGTGGAGCGACTTGATGCAAATAAACCGCAGCAGCAGCAACAGCAACGGCAGCTGCAGCAGTCCTGGCAAGGACACTCAGCCAGCGACTCAATAGTTTCTAGTTGATCTTCAGTTTCCAAGTAAGGACAACAGCTGGGCACATGACCAGCCTTAGCTCTGTGGCTGTAGGCCAAAAGGATGTATGCAAAAGGATTTGACACTTTTTGGACAGTTTTGCCAGTGGCATAAGAAATGTAGATTTATATACGTTTATATATATATATCCCTGAATGTATTTTAGTCGTCGTTCAAGGCGTGTGGGCGTGGCCAGCTACTGTAAGCAGATAAAACCAAACAAAACTCTCGCTGCACTCGCCCAAATTTGCGCCAACTCAAAGGGACTTTATCAGCCCCGCCTCTTGGCCCGTCCGCACGTTGCTCGTGCGAAAACTTTAAATTGCAAATGCAACACAATTCAGAGCGAACCAAATTCCAAAGCTGAAAGAATTTACATTTACAAGAAAAATTGCTTTGCAATTCTGCGCAAATAATTTGGCTGCATATGACACAGCCAACATGCAACAACGCGCACAACAGCAATTGCAACCAAAATATAAAAAGTTATATATTTGCAAAGGCATCCCCAAACTCCTCTGCCACAAAATAAAATATGCAAATATTTCTTGAACAAGCAGAATTTTTGCAATTAAATTTACACAACTTTTGCCAGCAGCTAGAGTACATAAATAGTAATATCTGAACTAATGTACTATAGCAATTGTAGTTTGACATATGCTGTATATACCTATATGTCGCATGGTTATGATATTATGGCAAGTTAGCAACAGAATTTGTTAGTTATGTTGTGATTGCCTCCTACTGTTGCAATAGTATCGGAGAGAGACTGACAGCTTGTATTATTCGTGTGAGATTGCGTTTTAGTTGTACGCATCTCTATGGGCATGGGCATGGGCATGGTAAATCGGATCACATTATATAATGTTTTATACAAATTCTGTTATACATTTGGAATATATACTCGCGTTGACGCCCCCATAAGGGGCGTGGTAAATCGCAAAAGCTTAAAACTTCTAAGTTTTTAGCGCTAGACTAAATTGCTGTGGACCTGTATAGATTATATATACCAATTGGGGCGTGGCATTTCGGAAAAATCTATATCGTGCAATGTTTTAAAGCTGGCAGCGTTTTGGCCATGAATGAGTATTATGCAGTCGTTGGCGCCCGACTGCGCCGTTCTTACTTGTTTATTTATATCATAAAGTTGCTTCAGATTGGGATTCAGCACGTCAAAACCTTTGGACAAGTGAGGTCTGATGCTTGGCAAGTACATTTTGAAAAATAAATAAGTGGCTAACATAGCAACTAAAACTACTGATAAAATCACGATACCCTATACGACTGGAGAAGAAGGGGTTGCTTTTTACGCCCATATAAATAATACGGTGCCAAGGTATCGCTGATAAACTTAAATATGCGAGTCTACATATTGATATAGAGAGTTTACTAGTAGTGAGTTTATTAGTAAGAAATAATCTGTTGTTTTGAGCAAAAAGTGAAGAATGAACATAGATTTAGCACTCTTCACATCAACTTTAAATATAAAAATAAAGGAGATTTGCATTTAATATTTAATTATATACAATTATGTTAATTAATTATACGCTTTTATAATTTATTCAATTATGATTACAATTTTCATTTTAATCATCTTTAGAGGTTTTGTTTGGGAATCGCTTAGGGTATTTAAATGTTCATCAGTCTGAACGTAAAAACTAAAAAAGAATATTTGTTTTTATCTACGGCAATGGAAAAGAAGCAGCCTTCGCTTCGCGATAGATACAGTACTTGTATCTGTATCTTTATCTCTGTGTTTGTCCCACGCCTTGCACGACAAACAAGCGTTCAGATTATTCTTATTCGACCCACGCGACTGAACCGATTCAGTCAGTTGAGCAGAACAGTCTTACAACGCACATTACAGCGTACATCGTCTCGTAAAACAATTGAATTGTTTCCGATATGCGTGCGTTTAAATTAAATATAATTGGCCTTATATTTTGCCTAACCTTGGGTCATTTGGATAGAGTATTAGCAGACGGTAAGTCACTGTTTTTTTCAATCTAAAAAACTTTTCTGAATACACAAAAAAATCGTTTTACAAAGAAAATTAAGTTTTTAAAATGATCTCATTTTAAAGTTGCACTAAGAAATATTTATTATACATATATTTAAAGATAATTAATTTATTATTGGAACTTAAATGTGGCCCATTACAATTTTCTTTTGCATTCAAAGAGTTTTTCTTTTTTAACATACATACACATAAGACATACATATGTACATAAAGAGCATACGAACTGAGATTCTTGATATCTTGCTAGTTGTCGTCTGTGAGGCAAGATAAGCCGTAAGAAGACATACGCAATTATAACTTGTGTGCTTATATAAATAATGTATGCTTATATAATATATCTGTATACCAATTGAGCAAGTGAAGAAAAGTAAAGAGCAGAGATTGAGGAGGCAACAGAAGAGAAAACAAAATAAATGGACCGCGAAGATATGGAGCAGACAGTACAAAAAATTAATATGTGAAGAGAAGAAAGTGGAAAATAAATAAAAATAATGATTAAACAGATGAGAAAATCAGAAAAAAGAATAGACGAAACATGGTGAGCAGTGAAATTATGAATAAAGGGAAGTGCATAAAATAGGCATAAATAGAAGTATGAGAGGAGAACAAGATATGAGAAAAGAGTATCAGAAATGTGCATGAAAAAAACCAAATAAAAAGATAATTGGGAACAGCTGCGCTGGCTGAATTACAGGTTTTACTATGGGAAATTAGTTATTGAATAACTTTTGCTGCGAAGAGATGAATGTAGAGTGATGAGAAGATCCAATCAACGAGGTGACTGAAGATAGGTGAAAATAGAGAAGAAATGAAGAGACTGGGAAAATTAGATGGCATGGGAGTCTGCCCATTAAATAAACAGCACTCAATAAAAGAGAAAAGATAGCAAGAGAAGAGAATACAAGATAATAAACATATATTTGGTTTCATATCATTTTGTAGAACAAATCGCGGACTACATTCGCAAATGTTGTATAAGTGGCTTGCGTAATGCTCGTACCACAAATGGATGCGATAAAATGGATTCGGCTGTCGCAAATATATCTAAGCTTTGGCTTGGCTTGTGCTCATCAACATTCAGCGTTTGCTGTTCAAAAGAATTGGATAATCAGAACTGTGAGCTCGGTCGTCTGGCTGCATTGGAGGGTGCTTCGTGCACTAAAGGCGACAATTTGACGTCAACGTCGTATACAAACTGCTGCCAGGCTTGTCAAGGTATTCGTGTATAGATTATAAAGCCTTACATATGTATGTGTATCTCTAACAATTATTATTTTTGATGTGGTTTCAGTTGGCTTGGCTGTTAAGGCTAGCCAACAAAAGTGTAAGGATCCATTGTTTTCATTTCTTTTGAATATCGATTCGTATCAGAAATGCTGCTCTGATAACGGCTTCTCAAATTCTGAGTCGAAGTCGGAGTCGGCGTCGGAGCCGGAGTCTGAAAAGATCAATAGGCAACAGGTTTACGTTGATCATGATGAACCAGAAGAGGAAATTGGCGAAAGTCGCGAAAATGGGGATGGCACAATTGTCCTAACCGGTGATGGTGAGAATGTTTTGAATAATACAATTTTTAACATTTCAAATTCAAGTGTATTCATTTATACCTAACAGATGATATTTGTGGAAAAGGATATAATCTTTGTGAGCAAGTCTGCATAAATACGTACGATGCGTACAAGTGCAGCTGTAATCCCGGTTATAAGTTGAACGACAACAATGTAACCTGTAGTGAGGATAAAAACAACATTTGTCCCAGCGGCTACATTTTGGATGGCAAACAAGGTAAATGTGTGGACATCGATGAGTGCCAAGAGCAACTGCACGAGTGCAAAACAACGCAATATTGTCACAATACAATCGGCGGATATCACTGTCTCAGCGTAAAGGCAAAGAATTGCCCAGCAGGCTTTCTGTACAATGCGAAGTCAGATGAATGCGAAGGTAGGCAAATATCTCCAAGAATACAAATCTAACTTTAGCTATGCAGAAATAAGTACATAGCTTAATTTCAATCTAGTCGGGAATGCTTGACAAGCAGATACCTAAAGCCCCGTGCCGGGTTGCAGCTCCAACATTTGTATCGAGAGCAGAGTTACCGATGCCTCCAAGTCGGTTACTCTCGACTAGAGTACTCTTAGTTGTTTTTGTTTTTATGTACGTCTCTATATTTGAAATACCTAATTTTAATACCTTTTGACTATTAAATCATTTCGAATAGATGAGGATGAGTGCATCCAGTCGCCATGTGAGAAAGGATATACATGCTCCAATTATCCAGGCGGGTACGACTGTGACCTCGTTGAGAGTGAAACCTGTGGTACTGGCTTTCACTTAAAGAATGGCAGCTGCATTGATATTGATGAGTGTGCGCACAATGCCACCAACTCTTGCAGGAGCTATATGCACCAGGAATGCCAGAACACTGTAGGCAATTATCAGTGCAATTGCCTGCCCGGCTACAGCTTGGATGCAACACAAGACAAATGCGTTGGTGAGTATTTGTTGAGTTTATCCCTCAATATGATGCATATACATACATATGTATGTATGTACTAACGAATGATGTCTGTGTACACACTTCCTGTAGATATTAATGAGTGCTCAATTAACAATCACAACTGCCTGCCAACTCAAAGATGTGATAACACGATCGGTTCATATATATGCACGGTACTTCTTTTTGCTTATTTACACCTAAAAATTCCCAATTAATTATATCTAAAAAAAAAAGAAATTTTATAGCGTTGGACATCGTGTGGCACGGGATATACATTGAACGCTGGCACTGGAAATTGTGATGGTAAGCGAAAATATTGACGAAGAATGAGGCAAGCTACAGTCTGGCGGCTGACCGACTGAATACCTATCAACAAGACACTCAAAAGCCAGTTTAACTTTTTCAAAAATCAATACATTCGGATTTACCATGCTCCTGGGGTGAACCAGACAGTTTGTAAGTCTATCTGTGGGGGAGATCAACAGCGATAGACATGGGGCAGATATGATATGCCATGACTGTATGCACTGTGGCACAGTTGCCAAATTTTTCTTTTTCTATCTGTAAAACTTCAGAAGATATTGTTTTTTGTAACCTGACCCGTCTTCAATATATAATATACTATATATCTTAAGATGGCCTATAAACCAGTGAAGGATACCCCTCTCCCGATATTGATATGGTTGATATATAATCTATATCGATTTTGTCGTTCTATATATTATGAATTTCAAATCTCTAGATTCTATACTATATAGATATATAGATTTAAATACTTGGAACTTAAAAAATGTACAATAATATACCATAGCCAACTATAAGTATTTAAAACAAGTTATTGTCTCTATGCATACAGATATGTTCATGAAAATAATAGTGTGACTGAAATGTTGGAGACTCTAGCACCAAAGATGTGGCAGATATAATTTAATAACTGAAGTTCGATAACACTTTTAATCGATAGCATGATTGTGAGATCGACGCGTTCATACCTACGTGCGGACAGACGAATGAACGAAGAGGATCGTGATCAAGAATATATATACTTAAAGGGGTGGGGTCTACCACGAATCCTTCAGCCTGTTACATACATTTTAACAAAACCATTATACCCCGATTTTCCATTTTCAATGGGCTCAGGGTATTAAAAGAGAAGACAAAATGAATTTTAAAAAATATACAAAATTTGTATATAATCAATTTATAAGTTTTACTCTACAAAAACTTGTTTTTCATTTGTGTTTCTATGATCTAACTTTGAATTCTAAGATGATGATGAATGTGCGTTAAACACACACAATTGCCCCATGAATTACGAATGTTACAATACCAAAGGATCGTTTCGGTGTCACAGGAAAACGACAACAACAACAACAACGACAACGACAACAACAACAGCAGCACCAACGACAACCAGTACGACAACAACTCCATCATCAGTAGCTGACATATACAGAGAACATAATCCACATTATGCATCAAATCAAGCTCACAGTCGTTTAAATTATGCTGCTAGCTATTCAACTAATCAAGGAACGGGAGTGTGGAATCAAAGGCCCTGCACAGAGGGATTTCACAGAAATAATCTAGGCGCATGTGTCGGTAAATATCAAATATTATTTATAAAAATATACTTACATACTTTAAGTGATAATAAATTAAGTATTAAATCGGTGAGGTCACAGAATCTTTCCAAGCATATTTGTGTTTCGACATTCGCCCATTATGGTATCTACTTTAACTTCACCGATAGTTTCTGCCAGCTCGGAACTATCTTCTATCCATAGATAATTATACATATTATAGATAAGTATATTAATATTACTGTCTATTCATTTACCAGATATAAACGAGTGTGCAGCGCACAGGCCGTGCAGAAGCCATGAACGTTGTATTAACACAAATGGATCGTACCGCTGTGAGAGTCTTTTGCAATGCCCTGCAGGATTTAGATCAACTCCCGATGGAACATCTTGCATTGGTTTGTATCCACACATATGTTAAATGTGGCATTTATGATTATTATACACAGTTTTTAATGAAATCCTCAAGAAAACGTCACTTAATAATAATATTGATATTGTGTAGTGTCTTCTACATTTAAAGAACTAACTGACGACTAAAGTAGTGCATCAAAAATTGTAATACCATGAACGACTGACTTAATCGGTTACTTTAAAAAATTGTCGATCTGATCATCTGTCCGTATCAACGCCAACTTAATATTTTGAGCTTCGTTCATCTTCTCAAGATCTTAGTTTAGACTATTGTGCAGTCAGTTACAATCGATCACCACGTTCTTAATTGCTTATGATCTTACATATATTTCGCAGACATCAATGAGTGCGAGACAGGAGATCACAACTGTGGCGAAAAGCAGATATGTCGCAATCGCAATGGTGGTTACATTTGTGCCTGTCCTACAGGACATCAGGTGATTCGTCTGTCGGATATGGTCAACAGCTGCGAGGATATTGACGAGTGTGCACAGGACTCCCCCGTTTGCTCATCGAATGCGAACTGCTACAATACAATTGGCTCATATTACTGCGAATGCAAACCTGGTTTCCAAAAGAAACCACTCAATGGAAATGCGAATGGTATGGACCAGGAGAATTGGTATGCTCATGGCCAGTGCTTTGATATCGATGAGTGTCAGTCCATTCCTGGCCTTTGCCAGCAAAAGTGTGTTAACTTTTGGGGTGGATACCGTTGCACCTGCAACCAGGGCTATGAACTCAGCAAGGATAATCGGACCTGCAACGATATTGATGAATGTGAAGTGCATAAGGATTATAAGCTGTGCATGGGGTAATCAATTTACTTTTTTTTTATTTTCAAGCCCACCAAGTTAATTAATGAGCTATATAAATTGGCTTCTGCGAATCAAAGTTTGTTTTTCTATTTAAAATTAACCTTATTTCTGTTTTGAACATAATGAAATATCTACAAATTAGTGAACTGTAATTTACTTCTAGTTGAGTTGAAAAAGTTTCGAAAAGCTATTCTACTTAGGTCAAATCAAAAATCAAATCAATTTTTAGAAGTTCCTTGGTGTGAGAAAAACAATATTTACTAAACAAGATTTATTCGCACTTATCTATTACAAAATTATCTATGATTAGCTTTTGTATTAACACGGCCGGCTCATATCAATGTTCCTGTCCACGTGGCTACACCTTGGCCGCTGACAAAACAACTTGCCGAGACATTGACGAATGTGAAACAACGAGTGAGAATCATGTGTGCACTGGTCGGGTGAGTATCATACCGATTATACAGATCATATGCATATAGCATACGCATATCCATTCAAATCACTGCCTAATCTTGCAAGATCGAATTACATTTTAATAAGCTCACAAAATATATTATTAAAATTTCTTTTTTTTCAGAATGATATTTGCACTAACATTCGAGGAAGTTTTAAGTGCACCACAATAAATTGTCCCACTGGCTACATAAACGATGCGGATCAAAAGAAGTAAGTCTGTTCTGTGTAGAAAATATGAGCAATGTACGAGTGCCAAACTAATTATTTAACTTGGAATATGCAATGAAAACGTCAACTACAACTTTAATTTCTGATACTTGCAGTAGATGTCGACAAAGCAGTAATTTTTGTGAAGGAGAAGACTGTTACACAAAGCCATCTGCATTCACCTATAATTTTATAACATTTGTGTCGAAATTAATGATACCGCCAGATGGTCGAACAATTTTCACCTTTCGTGGACCCATATGGTATGACGATATTGATTTTGATCTCAAAATCATAAGAGTTCAAGCAGCACCCAACATTGAAAAAGCAACAGACAGTTATTTTGAGTAAGTTTATTTGCACGTATGGATAAATACGAATCAATATATCAGATTAATATTTGTATGAACCACATAACAATGGATGTTAAAAGCATAATGCAATGAATTATTTGTCTATAGTTTTGATATGCTATCAAATGATTCAAATGCAGTACACGATTCGAAATATTTGAAGAATTTTCAACGTTTGCTAAAATATTAATCGAAATATTATTTTGTAATTTGTATTTACCTATTTGCAGCATGGTAAAGAGCAAGAATCAAGTGAATCTGGTACTAAGGAAATCACTCGACGGACCACAAGATATTGAAATGGCTTTAAGTATGACTGTATTCACCAATGGAATGCCTCGCGGCAAAAGTGTTGCCAAACTGTTCCTGTTTGTCTCCCAATATACATTTTAATGTACAGCATATTCAAATTTTCAATCTATAAAATGCAGTTTCCGGCCAAGGCCTAAATAACAAATACAGTTTTTCAATATGATTTCTACTAACTGGTGATATCAAATTCAAATTTCAATGAATAAATCAAAAACCTTGTTTTTATTTCAAAGCAAATTTCTCAGCAATATTTGTTATTATATATTTTTTATACCCTGAACCCATGGAAAATGGGAAATCAGGTTTTGTTGAAATGTTAAGTGTATGTAACAAGGTGAAGGAGGCGTAGCAGACCCATAAAGTATATATATTCTTGATCAGGGTGACGAACTGAGTCAATATAGCCATGCCCGTCTGTCCGTTCGTATGTGTGAACGCGTCGAGCTAGAGACTTGAAATTTTTTGTAGCTCCCTGAGTAGCACGCGTAGGTCAAGTTTGTTTCAAAAATTTGAATCTTTTTCCCGTTTCAATGTTATCGATTAAAAACCTTATCGAAATGCAGTTTTTAAATTCTATCTCGTACATCTTTGGAGCTAGCATCTCTAAATTTTGCAGTTAGTTTTATTTGATTTTATAAATTTTTGATTTTTGTTATATTTTAGATACCAACTCCAAATTTTTCGAATTGAAGGTTAGTTGCAAATATAGCCAATATGTGGATGAGTTAGCGATTTAAGTCAATTGACAAATATTCAATATAATATGTAGATCATATGCTGAAAATTTCATTGATGATTCGGGTTTGATGATATTTTTTCCATCGGGTGAGGGTAAAGTTTTGCTCTTCGGCCCATGGGCCGGGTCGTGATGGGCGTGAAATTTCGGCTTGAAATAGTTTTCTTATTTTTAAAAATCTTAACTACATTTTCTCTTTATTAAAAAAAAATATATAAATATATTTATAAGATTATTCTCTATATACAATATATAATACAGTAGAGTCTCGATAATTCGAAATGGCAAGGGGATCAGTTTTTTTTTCGATTTACACAGAAATTCAAATTATCGAGATTTCTATCATATAGATATCCCCATCAAGGGGATAGAATTTTTTTCGATTTATCGCGATTTTCGATTTAGCGGAGTACAAATTATCGAGACTCTACTGTATATACATATATTTTTATAGATATATTGTATATTTATTTTGATCTATCTATACGAATTTTAACTTATGTATAATTATTTGTGTTATCTACTTAAAACTTGTCTTGTGTTCTCATCAATTCTTGAATTACTCATTAAGGAAAGTTGGTGGGATGTTGCTGTTGGTGCTGTCGCTGCTGCTTGCTGCCATTAATTACCAAACTCATCCAAAGTAATTCTATGGGAAAATTAGTTTAAGCGAGTGCTGCTGCCGTTCAGGAGTCCGCAGTGGCAGCTCTGTCCGCGTCGCAGGCGCTGCAATTATTATGCAATTACAAGAGCTGATGACGCCGACGTCAAGGATAACTACATAAAACTGTGTTACCTAAGCAACCTGCTGCACAAAGTTTCGAGGCGGCGGCGGCAGGTCCTGGCACAGGAAGGCAATTTAGTGGCGGCGGCGCCAACAAAAGAGGCAACAACAACAACAGCAACAACATGAGCCACAAAAAATATAAAGTACAAGGATTGGAACAGCGGCAAATCGTCGGGCGTAGCCTTTGTCTTCTTTACGCGTCGGTGGCGGCTGTGTAATATTTTTCTTTCATTGCCTGCCACACGCCGCATGCCGCCCGCTGCTCATTGCTTGTCTCATGCTCCACGCTTGGCGCCCCGGAAAAGCTCATAAAACTTTTTCAATTTCACTTTAATTTTGCCGAGCCGCGCTCGCTTTTCTTTCATTTCATTTTTCTTTTTTTTTTTTTATCTAGTAACAAAGGCATTTGGCTCTGTCTGTGTAGGCATTTTAGTTGCATGAAAATTCAATTATGTGCATTACCTTACTTTAGCCATACATATATACATATACAGATTCTATATAGTATGTATATGACTTGCTGCACGATTTGGATAGCCATACTTTGGCTAATGACAATAGAATTAGCCGCCTTTGCCACGCATCAAAACTTTTTCCATTAAACCTGCAAAATTTGTTCTTAAGTATTTTTATGCTCTATTTCTAAATTAGGTATGTATATTTGGATATATGAAGTCTGATTTTTTTTTAAGTCAAAGTTCTTTTTTTTCACAAAATTTTTGTCAGTTTTTAAAGCTGCTGTAATTAACTTTATAAAATATCTTTAAATTTGTAATTGCTTATAAAAAATGTTGAGAATTTGTTGAATAAATAATTGTCTATATTTAGTCAGCGTTCGGTCCATATATCTATGAAAGCATCTCTTGCTATATAACAACTGTTTTTCATGTGTAGCCGCTTGCCTGCATTTGGTCAGACAAATTTGAGTCTTGGTCATTTTAAGCCCTGCAGCAATCAGCCAGTTATTGGGCTAATTAAATTGTTTGACTCTAATTGATGTTTCATGTTATCGCATGTTTAGTTTCCTATGGCATGGCCATAATGCCCCAACAACACAATCTTAAGATGCGCCTAATTCCTCGTTGCAGCGGGTCCCTAATCAAATGTTGATGTGTGTCTTTGTCTCTTGTAAGTAATTACAATGGCGTTTATGGGGTCCAGATTGCTAGCGTTGGCTTTTACTGAAGATCAAAATCCGGTGGAATTGGTCTTCAAAATGCCTTGGAATTTGAAACTGAGATCAATACTTTTCAGAGCCTGGCAGCACTAAAATTTGCTTCGTATTGAAATAATAATTTTCTGTTGGTTGGTTTCTGATTATTATATACAATAGTTATATATGGCTATGACTTTTTCCATGTGCATATTAAAAGCTGTCGAGTATTGATCAATTTAACAGTAATCTCTTATTCTTAAATGCGGAAATCTATTTTTCAGCCTGAATAAATATTGGCCAAGTACACTAGTCGGCATATGCATAGTCACGATATAAAAATGTGGGTGTTACCACTTTGAACCCTGAAAGTCCAGATTTAATTAATACAGAAAGCGTCTGGTCTCTTTTGAAATAAAAAAATCACAGTTTCAGTAAATAAAACCAGAGAGGAGACAATTTCTTTCTTAGATGCTTACAACTTTTGTGGATGTAGTACCACCTCCAAAGGAGGATATACATTTTATTAAAATTTTCTTCTCTTTACTTTTGCTACGTTTCAACTTTGTTTTCTTAGTTTTCTACAAAATTTGTGTATTTTATTAAACAAGTTTTCTATTACCTTTACTGGCAACTTAATCTAGTTCTACATTTAAGGCAAACAACAATTGATCACAGGTGATACATACATACTAGAATAAACGTAACATACATGGAAAAGCTATAGCATTTAAAAGTTAAACTCAAAAATACATGATTTTTATATCGTCAAAATACTTATGCCTACAACTGTATTACCAAGAACCAAGTAAGATTAAAGTTGACAGTTTATAATTGAGTTGACCTTATCAGTCAATGACTTCTCGTTAATCTTAAGACATGCAGGTATATATTCTGTATGTCAAAACTTAGTTTCAATACTCATATCTCAACCATCATAAATGAAGCAAAAAGTGTTCTTGGCTTTAGAATATTGTTCAATTATATGGTCTCCTCAGCATAAATTGTATCAGGATTGTATTGAATCGGTCCTGAAACAGTTTCAACTCTAAGCTTTACGTGATCTAAACTGGGACCCTAATCTCCTTTTACCGTCTTACCATAGTAGGCTTCTTCTTATTGATCTTCCATCATTAATCAATCGTAGAACATTCCTGGGGATTGTTTTCCTAATTTTGATTATTGGTAATATTGATTCGATGTGCACATCGGATTATTCTAATAAATAAGTTTCTTATCAATAATCTTGCATCACTTTAAATACGTGAAATTCTCATTCATCGGAAACTCTTTAATATAATTTGTAACCTTTTTAAGTTTATTTTGCGTTTTTAATCAGAGCAACCCCAAGTGTCAGCTGTGCTGCAGCTTCAATGACACAAAGCTATTTGTATTCGGGCACTGATTATAATTTAAACCCATCCAATACGGTAACCGAATGCAAACAGTTGGCTCAGCGGTCACAGATGCCAAGCTTCAAGCGCTTCAATCTGTGCGCTGCCTGATTATCGAGCAAAGCAAGTCGAGGGGAAAGTGCACCGGCCAAAGGTACGGATATGGGACATGGAGGGCATGGGGGCTGGGTTTATGCACAACTTCATCGCATCATAAACATGAATAATTGCGTTGCTTAACGGTCGTTGAAAGCTCAGGAGAACTGAGTTGAGCTTCTGCTGCTGCTGCTGCTGCTGCACAGCAGTCGTCTGATTTCGTTTTGCTTGTGGGTTGTGTGCTAGATTGGGCTGAGTTGGGTGTTGGGTGTTGTGTATGGGGTGGCTTGTATTTTGGTTGGTACATGAAAAGTAGCTTAACATTAGATAGCACAACATGCGACACTTGTCGGGGCAGTCAAAGCCAATGACAGCAATCGAATGCAGCACCCAGGTTCATCTCAATGACCCAGTCAACAGAATTTCACATTTTGCGAAATCAACTCACATTCCTGAGAGTTACGAGTGGATGCCATCCGGTACTCATTTATAATTCGGTTTTGCTTGCTTGGATTATGGCCATGTCCCCAAAACTTTGTATGGCTATGTAATGCGTTTGCCATGTCCAAATAAATGGGTTCGCTTATGGCTGGCAGTTGAATTTCTGTCAAAGAATCACTTGGAAATATTGATTAAGTTGCCGTTTTTCTCATATGAAAAGAAATACATTGGAATCTTTTTGACTGCACTCAACTCAAATTTCATTTGATTAACTTCTGAAAAGTTGCAGATGGCTCAATTCTGGCTTCATAGGTAGTAGCTCAACAACTTGTTAACACACCTGACTTTTGGGTTAATTAGGGGTACTTCATTGATGTGAAAATATTGTAAACTTACTTAAGGGTATAACTAAGAGATACTTTAAATATCTGTGAGTAACAGCGAAAGAAAGAAGCAAAGATTTAATTAATTGCGTTTTATAATCCAAATGAAATTTGAATGCAGACCTCTTTTACTGAAGCCTTTGCGCCATACATGAATTCATGATAATCGCATGGAACTTTATTAAAAATAAAATTATTTCTTACATATTTTCATACTGACTCCATCTCATACACATATACATTTTGCAGGCTATATTAATTACACGATTTATTTGAGTTTTGAAATGCGTGTCTGTGTGGTAATTGGCTTTGAGATTTTCTAGAAGCTTAAGCTTTTTGTACTTGTTATGGATACATATAGATTCATATAGAAAAGTTTCTTGCAGCTAATTGTGGATGCTGTGGGCTGTGAGCGGATCAGAGTTATAAACATGCATCTGTTGTATGGCAAAAGTATTACAAGAGTGAGTAGAGAATTCACGAAGTTTGTTTTTGCAAGGGATTCACTTTTATTTTATAATTCCTTTTATTCAACAGTGAGAGATAGATATTGGTCAACAACTAATAAAACTTTGTGTGGCATTTGGAGAGCGTAGAGCACGAACTCGAATCGTTTGCAGTTTTTGGCCAAGCGAACACCTGACTGACCTGACTGACTAGCAAAAAGCGTACATATAAATATTTAAAAAGTTGCAAAACGCTTCAACAACACAAGCAAATAAATCTAACAGAAAAAAATGCATTGGCAATAGTGGAGCTGGAAAAAATAATACAAACTAATTGCTGGAAATAAAGTTTGTCGTTCAAAGTGGTTTAATGTGTAAAGCGCTCATTTTTTTATTCCGTTTACGATTCAACGCCAGCAGTTCTATTAAACTTTTTTATACATCTAGCTTTTTTTGCAGCTCCCACCGAAAAGTTGTGCAAATTGTGCGGAATTTTTAAATTTGTGCTACGTTTTTGCAGCATCAAATTTTCTGCGTGGAATTTTCGGGTGTGTTTTATATTTTTTCCAACTCTGGCTTCAAATTGGTTTTCTTCTGCGGAACTGTGCACTCAATTTTGGTTTGGATTATCGCTGATGTGCAATAAAACGAAATGTGCTAAAAACTTTTTAACTGGACAAAACTCGTTGCAATGGAGTTTAGCTTGATGTACTTTTTCTGCAGCTCTTTTTTTGTTTTGGTTCTTTGGTAACAACAAAGAAAGCAATGTTAAGCTTAAGTAGGGTAATTGCCAAATGCCCTAACTGATTGATGCATACAAAGGTCAAGATATTTGGTACATTATAAAGAATAAAATAGTCAGGTACATTATAAATATATGATAGGGTAAGGACCACAGAAATAAACACATTTCAATTTACTATTATTGAGAGTACTGACAAATGCTCTAACTATCTGACTGAATGATGAGTGTAAAGGTAATGATAATTGGTATATTATTAAGAAAATTATCAGGTAAATATATATTAGAGTATAACCCACAGAAATAACGACAAGTAAATATGTATTATAATTGCTAGTAGTTAACCATAGTAAGTAAGCCGCAAAATACCAGAACTGTCTTATTGAATGATGTATATAAAGGTCATGATAATTGGTACATTAGAAAGAGCATTTCAAGTACAGTGCTAGATACTGACAACGTATTAAAAAGTATATCAATTCAGCTTTGAGTTTTTTAATTTCAAAATACAGCATGTGTGAATATAATCAAAAATACAGAATCAATTTACTTTGACTCGATGTAACTACCTTTTCCCTTAACTATACCCTTCAGTCATCATTCAGTAATAGAATGTGACTTGCCGGCATATGTCAACTCAGAGCCAATAGCTTTCTTCAGCACAGAAATAAATAACATTTATAGTTAATATTTTCTCTTTATTATGACTACATTGAATTGGTCCTTGTAAGCTACATTTTACTGTCTTTCGTATGCTTAAGATTTTAAGTTTAAGTGAATCATTTCAATTAAAAATCTTTAAGCTGCATTCTGAATTGGTAAATTGGCACATTGTATAGTTCCTTGTAAGTGCATTGTTAACTAAATTACAAGTCTTAACTTATATTTCAAATTCACATTCACATTATTTTTAATGGGATTTAAGCTCTTGTAAGTGCTTAAATAGATTACTTGAGATTAAATACTAGACGCTGCCAGAGCAGGAGGTAACATGTTATTTATTTTGGCTGTGCTTAACTTTCACTCACCTTAAATGGAGTTGTTTGTTTTGCGAATACTTTTATTAGCGTATAAAGCAATTTCCAACAGATTTGGCAACATAAATTACCAACTTTTAGCGCTGAGCGTTACCCAGTCTTTGGCGCCACGCCCAGCTAAACTGCCCTGCCCCGCCCTCGGCCGGAGGAGCACTGTTGAGTCGTGACCTTTTTGGCAACATTAAAAGTGATAATTTCTATTCACACAGAGCCACTTGCAAGGGCTTTTATTATTTAATTTTCAAGCTTGTGCTAATAAATTAAGCACAGCATGTGGCAGCCAGCCGCCCACTCACAGCATGCCACGCCCATTACGAGCGTGCTCCTCATTCGGCTCCTGCTTCTGCTGCTGCTGCTCTTGCTGCTCTGCAATAATAGCGAAATACAACACATGCAAAAACTACAAAAATAAAATACGAAACTTTTGTTGAAATCAAAACCCTTCCTCATGCCCCAGCTCGAAGTAGACATTTAAAGGGATTATGTGCCAAGTTCTTTGGCCCAGTGCCTGCTCCATGCTTCCTTGACAGTTCCCCACGTATGTGTGTGCGCGTACTTTCCTTATTGGATTTATCCTAGCTGCAAATCGCAACTAATAAAAATCACGCAAATCTTAAGCTAAAAAGAAAATGGTTAGAAAGCGGCTAACGATGTTGGCAGCAATTTAGCCAAAATGTTTTTATTCAATTACGCATGTGAATTATGCAAGCTTTACATAGACCATACTTTCTGAGTCTGAGCCAGTTCCACCCATTCCCATTGCGACGGCTCAGTTTGGCAAGGGCAAACATTTAGAATAGACCAAAGCCACGCCCGCCTTCAATCTATATACATATATATTTCTTTTTTGTTTTTACAAATTAAGCAGTTAAGCTTTGCACCATGCAAGCTATAAAACAATCTTCGTGTATAATAATTGTGGCATTAGAAATACCCTGTAAACTATATGAATTTATTTTCATACACTTCTATCTAAACATTCTAAAGAAATCTTAAATTTGTAACTGAAGCCAACTCCTTTAATATATATTTATATATTTTATATTTTACATTTTGTATATTGAGTTTAGGTACTCTAGCTTTTATAGTCTCTGCGTTAAATGAAGTTGTATGTGGACTTCGCTTTGGTTGATACAATCTAAGAGCTGCCTTATCAGCTGTTGTTTGTGCCATAGCTACCATCAGGTCTATACTACACTTTCCGCACATATTTTATTGATTACAGGGTATATTTAAGCGAGTCGTCTGGCATGTATTCACTTATGCTTTGGCAGATTTGCATAATAAATCTATTTTCAATGGTTTCTCTTTTCTTTTTTTTTTTTTTTGTATGTGTATATCGTGTGTGCTGTGTGTGTGTGTGTGTGTGTGTGTGTGTGTGTGTGTGTGTGTGTGTGTGTGTGCAGCTTTTATCTATCGCTCGCTGCCTTTACGTATCAATGGAAGCATTATAAGACTTGGAGCTCTTTTATGTAGTTGCCAGACCATCAGCATATTTGGTTAACAGCTGCATGCGAGTGTGTCTACGTATGTGTGTCTGTCTGTGTGCATGTGTGAAGCCATATTTGTTATATATAAGCGCACACATACACATTCATCGTATGCCATTGATCCAGCGCCTTAACTGCCTCTTAAAGTGCTCGTTATAGCCATTTATTTACGCAACCATTTCCGAACTTTGTATTTTTGCATTGAAAGCATAATTCTCGACGTATCTTCTCAGCTGTATTTGCTTAGTGCTTTAAAGGGCATTCTAGAAATTTAATAAATAAAAAATCACATCTGTTTTTTTTTTACATTTTTATAACTTTATTAGTACTCAAATTGTTTTGGTTTCCATCTGAAATGTTCATTTATTTTTTTTATCAAAAACCGTTTGAACAGTTTTTTAACAGTTTGCTTTATTTGTTTTTAAATTTGATCTATTTGTTGTTTTTTTTTTTTTTTGTTTTTTTGAGACTTTAGTGAACTTTTTTGCACTTTTTCACTCGTACACATTTCTAATGCAATAAATTTGAATTAATTTATGTATTAAATATATCGTTTTATTTTGTTTTTTTTCCTGTTCAATTATGCAGCACACTATAATATGCATATATATTTTGGTATTTCTGTTTGGTATATATATATGTATACTATATATATATATATATATATATATATATATATGTTTGCTAGTTTTACATCATTACAGTTACACTATATTTACTATATACGCATACACATAAGCTATGGAGCTGTAGAGTTTTACATAATCATTTCATTTACTATATCATTTGTTTTTACTGCCTCTAAATATGTTTGTTTTTGTTTTTACTTTTTATGTTTTTTTTTTTTTGGTTTTTCTTTTGCTCTTTTCTGTTTGTTTTTATATAATTTACAATTATTCTCCACATGCACGCAAATTTAATTGTTGTAATTTTCGCGCTGTTTCATTTTAATGAGCTGCTCTATAGCGCATTTTCAGAACTCAATTTCATTTTTAATTACATTTTCACTATTACTTAAAATTAAAAACTGAACATTTTAAATTGTTTATATATTATGCGCGCTTATACGCTCACTGTCTAATTGAATTTTTAACTACTAGCAGCGTGTTTCTCTTCTTTTTTGTTTATTTTTTTTAAAATTTGTTATTGATATACCCTGTACCCGGCAGCAGATGTAAATGAAGTCAGGATGAGAGCTTAAGACTTAAGATTCGTTACGAATTCGAACGGGTGTTTGTTGAACATTTTGAATGCCCATTTAATCGAAGTTGCGAACTAGGGAAAAGTAATCAATATTGTTATGCAGAAATGCTATAATAACAAAAATCTTATTTATATCTTTGTGAGTTGTGAGTACAGGGCACCTGCTAGTCGAGCGCTTTCTTACCTCTTAACTGTGGAATTTTGTTTTGTTTTGGTTTTTTATTTTACGCATTTAATGTTAATAGCTTTATAAATATTTATGTTGTTTAGTTAGTCACATAACAAAGTAGCTGCAGGCTTACAATTAACAATACCAATTTTTTTCCTCTTTGTCAAACAGTTCTGATTTTCATTAAAAGCTAAACGTTGTTACTATTGGGCTACAGAAAGTCTTCAAGCGGTTTTACCTATTCAAATTGAATAAATTAAAGAAAAAAAAACTTTTTTTAGAACGGAACCGCAAAATTAATAAAATTGAATTTTCTGTATATTTTTTCTTTTTTGGAAATTGTATTTTGCATATGTTTTAATGCTATTTGAATGAAATTTGTTGTTGGATTAGTTGATGTTGTTGTACAGCTTAAAAGCTAGACGCTTATATTATTTACACACATACACAATATGAATTCAGTCTTTGGAAGAATAACATTTATATTGGTTTTATACATACATATATATTTTGGAATATATAATTTTTTAATATTTTGTGAATTATTTTTATTTTGTGTATTAAAAATAAAACGGAAATTTCATTTAAATAGTTTCGCCAAACTGTGAATTGGTCCTAGATGGAACTTTATTTAAATAAAGCATAATTTGTTAGGAAAATTTAAACAATAAAATTGTTTAGCTATGTGCTTCGAAAATGACAACAACTAAACTTAACCTTACGCCTTTTATATATTTATTTATATACAATAAAATTCATGTTAAAATTAACCATTTAACATATGCAGCTTAACATTCACAGCAGGCAGCTAAAGTAAACCAAACTCTGTTAGCGATTGCAACACTGTTGACTTAACTAACACAGCAGACGCTCAAACACAAGCACACATACACAGGCACACACACATAGACATACACATACACACACAAATGCACATACACACTCAGTTTGAAACAGTTCTTTGGACTGTGCGCTTAGAGGATCATAGCTTAAAGATCACATTTGAAACGCACCGTCAATTAATGTCACACACGCAGCTCATCCATCAGCGGATGTTGTTGCTGTTGCTGCTGCTGCTGCGACTGTTGCTGTTGTGCGTGCTGCTGCGTTGTGGTTGCCACAATCACGGGCACTGTGGGTGGTTGGGGCACGGGTATCAGGCCGCCGGCAGTGGTCAGCACCGTGGTCATGCTTTGATTATGATGATTCTGCATATGTTGCTGATGAGCCACCACGTGTTGCTGCTGTGCGGGCGAGTGTTGCTGCTGCTGTTGCTGATGCTGCTGTTGCTGCGCGGCCTGCGTTTGTTTCATGCAGCTCTTTTTGGTCAGCGTACCACACTGATTGCCCAGCACTTGCAGCGCATGGGGCGGCGGCAACATGCCTCCTTGGCCTGCATCCTGCAGCGAGGACTTCATGTGCTTCGGCGGCGGCGGCGCACGATGCGGTATATCTGCGAACTCCGGCGGCGGCAGCTGATGGTGCTGCATGGCATGATGATGAGACAATATGGTAGCCGGATCGCTCTTTGCGTGGATGGTCAGGGTCTCCAGATCGCCGCAGATGTTGTTGGGTATTTGTCCGTTCTCCTGGCGCTTTAGCTTCGTCTGGCTGCGCGGCTCACTCAGCCGCGTCTTGTCCCGCTGATAGTAGACGCCCGCGAAGATCAGTACATTGAGTATCAGCAGGGAGCAGCCAATCGCAATTGTCACGCTCAGCGCCGTGGAATAGGCTGCAAAGCCGTCGCTATCCTGCGAAGCACTAGCCGCCCCACCAGCCGCATGTTCCGCATCCAGAATATCGTCCGAATAGATCTTGCCGCCGCCGTAACGCGTACCATTGCGCTGCAGCGAGGACGAAGGAGAACTGAGATTCAGCAGTGAGAAGACCTGGTTCGTGAATATCGTATAGTTGCCCATGGCCGCGGCATTTGCACCTCTCGATGTATATGAGGGATTGAGGGGCTTCACCGAGGCATCGCTGGCAATGTTGTTGTCCAGCTCGTCGTCGTCGTCATGCAGCTGATGATGGGCAGCGGGCACATTGTCCCCGCCCGGCTTGTGCAGATCGGGTATGAGGTTCAGCCAGAAGGAGAGGCGATGGGCGCGATAATGATTCTTCAGTTTTGGCTTGGTGTCTGTGGGAAGGAAGATCGAGCAGAGTTCGATTTGTCAGACATGAAGATAGTTAGGGATTATCTGAGATTTTTTGTTGACGAGCAACTCTAACGATTAGTTCAGATTGTTTTTAATATATTAAAGAGTTTCTATTGTAGTATTAGAACTTTGAATTTGTTATATTTCAGGCAGAAAACTTATCATTTGAGTTTCAATACTAGGCTAAAGCAACTAGTTCGTCAGTGAATTTAAGACCTTTTGAAAATCTTTTCCATTAACTTAACTACTCCTAAATTTACTTAATATTCTAAATAAGAGGTTGTGACTTTTACAACCGATGATAAGCTACTACACAGCTAACCCTGTTTAGTGTTAGATTAATATTCCTCATTCATTTTGACAATCAGATACTCTGAGTGTTAATGATACACTTTCAAAGCCCACTGATGCAGCTAGTTTTTCTCAAAAGCTTATTATTGCGCTACATTTTGCAACACTCACCAAAATTCAAATACTTTTTGTGCACACTCTCGTAGGCCGTCCACTCTATGGTTTTGTAGCGACTACGTTCCTGCCGGCTGCCATGTTCGGTTTCCATTTGCTCATTGGGATTGCTATGATGTTTGATGGACGTAAATTGTCGATTGGTTAGCAGCAAAGCACACACACACACACACATATATACACACAGTTGTGGTCAATATGACCGCAGACCCAATCAATACTCACCCAGTGCGCACAAAGTTCGACCAGTAAAACATTACGATTTCCGATAGACTGATTTCGGTTTTCGTATAGTTGCGAGTGAAATGGTTTAAACCGCCGACGAGCGGTGCACCAAAGATGTAGGGTAAGTCCTCGCCATGAATGCAGCCCTGACGCTGTCAAATTGATAAATAAAGTATACAACGTTTAGTTGATTGGTTGCCGAGCTGGTTCTGGTCGAACTTTCAAACTCACCTGTGGATAGTCGCCGAAACGTGTCTGATAGTCGAATACATAGAGGTACGAGTTGCGATGATCTGCCGAATGCAAGTCCACAGTCTGAGCTGCTGGCGCCACAACTTGAGCATCACTCAAGGCCTCCAAAGTTTCATCACTGTAAAGGAAAAATAACGAAAAAAGTGAAGACAAGGGTCAGTGAGTGAGTGACTGAGACACAAGTGTTAAAATCAAATAGCAATTTTCCGGCTATTTGCGCTCAAGTGTGCAGCTAACAAGCCACGTTGAGTTCCACTCTAGCTGCACTCCACAAACTGTTTACCTGTCCAGGTGAAGCCCTCTGTGGCACTCCTTCACTTCGCTGCCCTCTAAGCAGTAGCAAGTGTGCTCTAGGTTTGCTAAGCCTATTTGGCAAAATATTCTTTTTGCGTCTGATTTGCTGTCATTTTTCGTTCGCAAGTTTTTTGCATTTTCCTCTTGCATTTTCTTCTGTCGCTTTATGCATTTGAAATGCACTGACGCAAAATTTGAATAAAACCATTTGCCACATTTGCATACGTATCTCACGCTGCCAAGCAAAAAGTCCACAGTGCTGCATATTATTTTTATGTGGCAGCATAAAACTATATTTAAAGTACAAACATTTTTCTTTGTCAGAGACAGCAATATTTTTGCCCTGTTGTTGCGCCTCTTGAAATGCACTCAACATTGTCGTGACAGTCGAAAGGGAAGTTACCTTTTTTATTTGATTTTCATTTTATTTTTTTCATAAATAACTAGTTCGATGGTCACTTATTGCCCGAGAAGCCAGAAAATTGAGTTGTGAATGACTTTCATAAGTATAAAAAAAGCAATCAGCTCTACGTTTGTTTTGTTTAAGGGGGGCATAGATTTATAATTGTAAGGGATTCATGTATTGTAAAGAGTCTGCGATCGACTGATGTCGGTTCTCATAACGCATAGGCTTGATCAGGCTAAGTTGGTGCTTGTAGTTTGAGCATGTTGGAAACTATTGTTTATATCGAAGCTCTGCAATTTATCTAAATTGGCTATACACATACAAATAGTAGCGAACAGCACGATGTCCATTGTCGCTTGCTATTTAATATTCAATATAAACTTTGAGTGGTAAATAAAGTGAACATTTATATAACTTGTTGCCAAGTGCTGATCATGCTGATTGGCCAATAAACAGAGTCCTATAGCCTCTGTAGTCTGCAACGACAAGTAACCTAGTATCTTCAGTGATTAAATAACATTGGATTGACGCGTTCGCACAATCTGAACGCTTCCTTGAATTCTCATTGTTGATAGTTGATCAATTCGTTTGTTTTACGGGCTCGCTTTGACTTTGACAAGTTTCAACTCGAATCTTAACAGCCAGTAATTGGTTATATTTATATACAGCGTGTTTTAAACTTGTATTTGCCTTAACTTAAAGCTTTACGAAAAATCTTAGTAGCTTAACAATATGCATTTTAATAGATTTTTAGTCTAACCCCATATTTTTAGCTCTAAACTCTATTGCTTCAAGTTATTCTTATATAACATTTTTATTCAATTCCTAAATGCAATATTTCTGACTTTAATATATTTTATACAAAACAATATTTAGCTGTCAATTATATTTGTTCTATTTTGACAATTTATGATACGATTAAAAAAAATAAATTCAATTACTAATTTTTTTTTATTTGGAAATTTAATTAAATTTGGAATTTTCCAAAAATATTTTACAGCAACAAAATGTGATTGTGTTTGTTGTGCAAAATAAAAAAAAAAATAAATATGGCTGTGGCATTAAAAATTCGATGTCCTAATCTGGACACGCGCAGCGCATATTGAATGGGCTAGACAAGTCACTGTATAAATATTTATGTTGATTGTATTTATCGTTGACTTTCTATCAAATCCATTTGAAATATGCGCACGACTCTCTTTGATATGCGCCCGCACGCCGCCTTCCTAAACTGCCACGCCCACTCGCATCTTGGTAGAGATCAAGCGTGAACCGTTTGCTGCTTCATTGCAGGCAACTTAACGCACGTTTGCACAAAAGCTGAGCAGAACTTTTGCATAACTGGGGCAAAAAGAATACATATTAAGTATACGACGTGGGCGCCGTAGCGTATACACAATATTTTTCATTTTTATTGAATTTGGCAAAATTGTATGCTGATCAAATTATGCATTCAATAAAGAGACTCGTGATGTTATCAAAAATTCAACAAACATCAAAAAATATAAATAGTAAATGCATATGCAATGCAAATATTGCAAGCTATTGTTATTGTAGAGCCGATGAAAATCAAAAGCAAATCAATTATGGTTGCAACATATGTCATCAAGGAGATGGGAAGTGAGGGTCTCATCAAGTTGAATCGAATATTGAATATGAAGCTTTGGTCATTATTAATGAAACAGAGAGCTGAAGCCATTTGCATTTCTCTTGGCACAAGATACAAATCAAGATTCATTTGAGCCGCTTTAATTGAAAAATCCCTCCCCGAGCTGGCAGCGAAGGTAAGAAACATAGCAGCTCGCATTTAATTAAGAACGAAATATTTGTTTGGGCATGGCGCACAATCACAGCCGCAGGTCGTGCCGCGGCAGGAGCAATGAGAAGATGAACCAGAGCTCGGGTCTCACGTGGAACAAACGCAATTACTCACCGGATATTAATTGGATGCTGCACCGGTCTCTCCCAGTCCGTGTATTCATTGACAATCGTGGCGAATATCTCGTTCAAATGGAATGTGTACGTGTTCCGTACGTAGGCCTTTAAAATACGGGAGCGTCGATCCGCCTCGATGCCATATTGCACGTCGCCGGAATTGAAGCTGAAAAAGGATTCGGCACGTGTCACGCCAGCCATCAGGTCGTATCTGTAAATGAGCAATAAGTGCGTAAGTACGTGTATCTGCATCTTATGGATACAACAATGTCCTCTCTTTTCGTATATCGTTGCGCACAAACTAAAGTCGTTCCATAACGAGATCTTTAAATAATCGTCTGTCCCTGAGCTTTGCGGCTCATCTTAGATACTTGTTAAGTGTTGTACAACTGATTTTAGTAGACAAGGCATAAATAAGCCTTGTATATTAGTTAAATCTAATTGTTTTAATTGAACAATCTTTCCCTCATACAAAACGACGTACAAGTTCTTTGCTAGCTCATGCACGACATAAATTTGTAGATTTGCAATTTTATAAACACCAATGCTACCTTGTTGAAATCCCAGATATCTTTACCACCCCTACCAGAACTTATTTTATTGTATAACATAAATGGAAAAATATAACATTAATGGATAACAGTTTGATAGTAAATTACAGTTGTAAACTTACAAAATCTTCAGGAAATGCCCTCAAAATTAAAACTAAATTTGTAATATTCGTTTATTTTTAGTTATTTCTATTGTTAAATGTATGCAGCTTCCCTTAATTGTTGCCAAGCACATTCATAAGCAAAATAGCCTCTGTGCCTTATTCTTACTAATTTTATTATACAACTGATTAAGAAATGATGTCAAAACAGCTAGCCAAACTAATTCATCAGTTAAAAGTTAACTGTCCAACAACCAAAATGTTGTGGTCTTGTTCAACTTTGGCTGTGCTTCAAGCGCAAAACTCTTGCTAAACATGATAGCTCAAGTGCTAGTCAAAAATTTGCTAGTTTGCTAGCTGAACAACAAACAGTAGTAGTAGTAGAAGAAGAAGAAGTCGAAAACGTATCTTTGAGTTACTTGCCCTGCACTTCACAGTTGCTGAGCTGCACTTAAAAATTTATCTTTGCTTATTTGCGTAGATAACGTAGTTTTTATGCTAGCCTGCTGCTAGTTGTTGTACTTATTTATTTTATTGATTTTTCTTGTATATTTTTGGTTTGGCTTGCATTTTATACTGTGCCAAAAATTTCTTTTATTTGCTCTTATTGCATGTGTTTAATGGAATTCTTTTGCAAAATATTGAGCAAGCATTCCAAAGTGTGTATGTGTTGTGTTATGAATGTGTATGTGTGTGAATGCGTGTATGTGTCTTGGTCTCAAAGCAAATTGCTTTTAAATGTGCACAAAGCAATATTTATGCTCCTTGCGGAGCTTGTGACTAATAGCCTCTTGGGCACTGACAGTTTACAAAGCGCTGAACCCGGCCGAAAGAATGAAAAAGTTATCCACAAAGCGGTCAGCAGTGGCAGTTGCAGTAGCAGTAATAATGGCTACCAGACTCATCAACTGCAAAACTGCAGCTCTAAGCAATTCCTAAGTGTTGCTATATCAGTTATCTATATATTTCTCGCTCTATATATATAGGTATCTTATATATGTGTGTATAAGAGTAATATGCTTTTAAGTAGCTGCCTTTTCTCATTCTTTGCTTAAGCCCTACCATCAATTCCCATTAAGTAGCTCATTCTTATTTGTAAGCTGTTTTATCTTCGCATCTAACTCCTAGGGATATCTTTGCTTACCTTCATTCGTAGTAATTTTATATTATTCCCTTCATACTACAAGCACCTACTTACATGTATATGTATTAATTAATGTTTGCTTATAATTCTTTAAGCTAAAAATTACAATGACAATGACAATGACAATGACAATGACAATGACAATGACAATGACAATGATAATGAGAATGGGAATGACAACGACAATGACAATGAGAATGAGAATGATTATGACTATGACCATGACAATGACAATGGCAATGACAATGGCAATGCAAATGACAATGACAATGACAATGACAATGACAGTGACAATGACAATGACAATGACAATGACTATGATAATAACTATGACTGTTATTCTTCCATTCCTACATTTTCTTATTTGCTGCTTGGCAACAATACTTGTTTTGTATTGCTCAAATACAACTCCTCTAATTTATTATTTATTGTATTACTGCGTACATTTTTTTAACCCGTTTGCAATTGGTAATTTTGCATCAAAGTGGAGCCAATTGCACATTAATAATGAAATCGCAGCTAATTAGCTGTTAATAATACATATTAACAATGCCAAATGGCAAAGCACAAAGTGCATAAATCAACTGACGGTGCCAAAAACAATAAGCCACGCCCACAACCCACAACCCACAACCCACAGAGCTGCCCCTGCTTGCCAGTCTTCTCAGTCCCTTCAACATATTGTAATTGTATTGCAAAATGGAGTCGCGCATTTGCGTGGTTAATGTGCATAAATTAATAAGGAAGCAGCTGTGTGTGTGTGTGTGTTCATGTTTGTGTGTGTGTGTGTGTATGTACTCGTATGGGTGTTATTGTATGGTCAACATGGTAACTGTGCGGTGTAAGCTCAAAGCTTATCGTCGCCTAAGCTGACGCCATTTTGAGTGTTCGCTGCGGCGAGATAAAATCTTTGAGCAGCACGCAAAAGTCGGCAAAGTCGAAACTTTAAATTAATTACATTGCATACTTTTAAGCGTGTGTGTGTGTATGAATGTGTGTGTGTGTGTGTGTGTGTGTGTGTGTGCGGGTTAAGGAAAAAATAATTAAGCAGCGGCTGTTCAGACTGAGCCTCAAAAAACTTACCTTGACAACTTGTTAATGGCTGTTTTTCTCATTAATACTGCATTAATTAAAAACGCCAACACACATGCGGGTATGTGTGTGTGTGAGAGTGTGCGTGTGTGTGGGTTAATGGCGTCAGCGAACATGGCAGTTCACAAGTGCAAGTCGTCATCGCCGTCGTCGTCAGTTGACATCAGCAGCAGCAGCGACAAGTTGAGGAAGAAAGAAATCTCATTTAAATATATTTGTAGAGAGGAGACAAGAATTGTCTATCTTCAGCAAGCCGAAGCGTAAATGAGCTTATAAAAATATAAATGCAGTTTGTTTATATAAATAGATAGATATATATTAATTAATTATAATTAGAATAATAAGTATACATAGTATATATTTCAATAGAAAATATGCAGATTCTGCCAGTGATATACATTTAGACAAACATATCATTGAAGTAACTGGAAATTATAGTCTATGTCTTTGCGGGAGTTTCTTCTTTCTTTATCTGCTCTTCTATATATTAATATCTAGTTAACCTATACTTTTATTTTCTTATAATTTGCTATGAACAATGCATTGCTATATTATTAAGAGTGAAGTAGAATTGAAATGGAAATATAACTGGAGTTCACTTGGAAGTAGATAAAACGTAAAAAAAAAATATATATATATATATATATTTTATTCTGTTTTATTATATTTAAAAAATATTTCATAATATTATTTTTATTTTTTATTTACTTTTTTTCATAAATCTGTATTACAAATTACTTTAAAATTTTCGCTAAATGAAATCTGCAGCTTTTGCTATATAAATAATTATGCATTATAAAAATTTAACGATTTCTCATTTCAATATTTAAGGATTTAAATTTATTTATGAAAACTTAAAAAATGTTTTTATTTAATAGACATGAGCTGCTACATAAACAGCTGTCTTAATGCAACAAACACAATAACAATTTCAATACATCCAATCACTCTATTGAGAGGTTGTTAAAAATGCTCACTCACCTATATTCTCCAGTTGTCCGGGTGTGCCCCAGCCACCTGCTGCCGCTATGCCCGCCTCTCCGCCCAGACCGTTGCCAGCCGCCGTTGAGGCCTGAGCCTGTGCCTGGGCGGCCGGCGAGCCAGGCGGTGGCGGTACATAGTCGCCACCATCGATGACAACGCCATCGATGCTGGGGCCAAAGGCGAAACCGAATTCTGGCGGTCGTATGGGCACGCTGAGTAGCTGCTCGAGCGTCTTCTCGCGAAGGCACTTCATCAGATGGGCATGCGGCAAGTCCGAAGCGCAGTTGACGTGATGCGCCACGATGGCCGCATACTTGGCGGGATTGCTGACAAGGGACCAAGGTGCCAGGCCCGACCCGGACATGAGCATGGCCCGGTTGAAAAGCAGACCTAAAAAACGAAACGAAAAAATGGAATGTGAAGGGGGCATATGTCTACAGAGCTCCACTTACCCTCCGGCACTGCCATGGATGAAATCAGAAAGTGGACACAGGCTGCACCAGTACCATGTCCTGCTAGGGTTATGCTATTCGGGTCCCCGCCAAACGATGCAATATTCTCTTTCAGCCAATGCAGGGCCGCAATGATGTCCATTAGGCCGTAATTTGCTGGCAGCTTCGAATAGCGATCCGTGTTGGCATTTAGAAATCCTGCAAAAATACCGCAGAATTCATCAGCATTTTCTTTTACATCGATTAATCGCAGCAGCAGTAGATTCAAATTTAATGAAGTCTGGCGACTATTTAAAATGTCAGACACATCGGCGCAACACTTGCGAAACCGTGTACAGTCACGCGTGCAAATCATGATGTCAGCACTTCCGTTTCCGCAGCAGCCATGCAAGTGGAAAACTGCCCGGTAGGATGGCCACAATTGGGGCGGGTCGAAGCGGTGCTGGCAGTGCTTGCAAATGAGGTCACACTAATTTGCTCTGCATTCGAATTTTTACAGTGGGCAGAAAGTATATCAAAAAATTGCTAAGAAAATTCCATTGCCTTCAATTAAATTTCATTTGATGATTATAAATGAAATATAAAAGTATTTCAAATTAATATAATTTAAAATATAGAAATATATTGTAAATATTTATACATTAAGTAAGAAAAATATATATATTTATGTATCAAAGTATTACAAATTCAAATACTAATAATTATGATAAATATTTATACATTAAAAATTTCATATATAAAAAAAAAATAAATTAAAAAATTTATTTAATTAATAAATTGAAACATATATGTAAATATATTATGAAAAAAACTATATAATATTATTTATATATATAGTATATGATTCATAATCAATTGATTTAAAACTTATTTTAATTTAATATTTTTAATTGAATTTTTTAAAATTAAATATATAAAAGCATCAAATATATTTCGTTGAATTTTCTTTGAGTTTGTTCCACAGTGCTGTATATAGTTTTTCCACTAGATGCTAACTAAATTAGTTAGATTATGGAATGGGCATTCGCCACGTTGATGTTGCTGTTGCAACAGTAGTTGTTGCTGCAGTTGTTGCTGCTGCTGTTGAGCGGAAGTGCAGTTGCTGCTGCAGTAGCTTAAAAGCGATTCGGCCAATGCGCACGTCGCAAGCGTTTGGCTCGTTTCGGTGGACCGATGAAGGCAGCATATCAATTAGCATTAGCATTAGCATTGGAGTGTACACACGTGTGTATGTATGTGTGTGTTTATTTGTGTGCATGTGCACTTACCGAGTACTCCGAGGCGATAATTTATGGTCACCACCAATATTTGTCCATAGCTGGCCAACACCGAGCCGTCATAGGGATTGCCGCTGTTCCACTCGTACGACTCGCCGTGGACAAACACCAGCACCGGATACTTGCTCGCGCCACCAGTCGATGAGGAAGAAGAAGATGATGATGATGATGAGGAGGAGGAGCTGCCAGAATTGCCGCCAGCTGAGCTGCCACTGCTGGTCGTTGAGTCCCGCGAACCAACTGCAAAATAATTATAATAAAAGAAAAATAATTGTAGAATGTGTTTTCAATTGCTGAAAATTCAGCTCAATTGTTTTTCGGTTAGTCAAAGAGCGAGAGAGGAAAAATGTATAAAATAAATGGAGCCAGACAGCTCTGTCCGTAATGATGGCTGCGTTTTATAGCTTTTATCGAGTTCAGAGTGTGCAGCTTTGATTTTTGCCAAGTTTTCAAGCTCGATAATTTGCATTTAAATGCTCAATCTGCAAGTATTTGGCATCAATTCAAGCGCTCTGCCCCATGCCTATTAATCAGAATTGACATGGATATCTGGAGGAGATGCCTGTCAAGTGTCTGTGGAGCATAGGTAAACAAGGTCCCAGAATGGATTTTCGCAAGACAAATGAGCGTCTTAGTCCCAAATAGGCAAATTACTGGAAAACTCTGTTGAGTGCCGAACCCGAAAAGTCAACGCAGCTCGATCCCCGTGGGCACGTGTCGGAGCTCAGCTGAAGAAAAATCAATCCTGGCAACCCTGTCACGAGTGTGGAAAGGTTAAGTTGATGTGTGAGCGCACTTAGAGTGTGGGTAAAAGCCCAGACTTAACTGCAAAAAGTTCGACAGCTATCTATGAGAAAAGGCTTATATGGCCTGGGCATTATAATCATTTATTGTTTGAAGGGCTTACAATAAGAATTTTTGTTACACAAAGTAATGTAAGCAACACTCTATGCTAAGATGGTAAGATGTGAAACAGTTCAAAAATAAAATATGCTTTTTTGAGTACTTATAATAAATTAGCAATTATAAGCGAAATTTTACGTTATTAGAAATATAATTTAACACGGTCTGAAGGTGAATTCACTACAAAAACCTATATGTAAAAATAAAAGTAATTGCATGACTAGTTTGTGTTATGAAAAGGTAATATTTCATAAGCAATTGTAATCAAATTTTATTTAGCAATAAATAGAAAGAATTGAATTAGGAAGTAAATACAAGTTATACAACCATTGACATGGTTGTTTGTCAAAACTATCGTCTAATTAGTAACAGTTTTAAAATTTGTAAGTAATATAATTTTGAAATAGTATGCGTTTTGGGATATATATTTTACAGTACAATCGGTATACTTTTTATAGCACCTCATATTTAACCCAACTTGATTTAAAAGCTGTCCCACTTTCTCGTAAATTTAATGTAACTAAAAATACAAAATTTCACACAAAATGCATTCATACCACTCACACACATACAGAGAGGGAAAAGTATCTAGAATCTTTGGCAGATATATATCCATATCGCATGTGTCTGGTCCAGTCAGCAGCAGCAGCAGCAGCAGCTCGAGCCTCGACCGAACAAAAGCCACAACAACAAATATCACAAAAGGAACCATGAATTCTTGCTATATATTCTGCCCATTTTTTTTGTCTGTTCATATATAGTATATATGCTGGAACAAAAGAACTTGCTTATCAAAGCGGAAAAAGAGTTCTCTGTGTGTGCTAGAAGTGGCAAAACGAGCACCATACTCCGCTTAGAGGCTGGCAAAAACAAGTTACTGTGTCACTGACTTTTATAAATAGCGTCAGAGGCATGACACGAGCCAGAGACAATGAATACGACAAGCCAACTTTGCTTAGCTGTCTGTCTCTGTCACTTACTCTCTCTTTCCTTCTCTTCGCTTTTCTATCTGTGTATTGTCAATATCTATTTAAAGTCTGCTCATCGCACAAAGTCACATTCACACCTCGCAACACGCTAATTCGATGAACTTCATTCATGAGCTGCTGCGGCTTCTGCTTTTTCTGTTGTTCCTTGTAGCTGCCTGTTTTAGCTGGGTGTAAAGTTAAAACCAAGTTCAAGCCACATGCACACTCACACGCACTCACCTCGCTCTAGTACATATTGAACAAATTTAAACACTAATTGACAGCTGAAATTCAAATTGCAAATATTTACAACAAAAGTTGTCCATAAATCTAAAAAATTTATATTTTTAAGTGCCATTATTACACAGTCGCCTGACATTCCAACTCAGAAGGTAATTACTTAGACACTTAGAGAATTTTATTTAAAGTAGTTTTTTTATAATATAAAATATAAAATTATAATAAATGAATACATATATAAATTTATATATTTGTGTTACATACGGAGAAGATCATATATATCTTGTTCGTATTTCAATCATTAAGAAATCATCAATACAATATATACAAATTAATTCCCTTCATCTGTTTATAGTTCTTTCACGTTTCATGTAAATAATCTGATGCCTTCCCACAAATGAGGCGCGAAATTCGGCTAATTTGTGGGGCTAAGTAGCCGCGCGACATGCAAACAGCATTTAAAACTTGTCCTGTATGCCATTAAAAAAAGGGGAACAAGAAGAACTAGGAGGAAGAGCGAAAGCAGAAGGAAATAAATAAACCTAGTTCTACAAATACCCGGGTAGAAACTTTTCTGATGGCCTTTCAACATGGCGGGGTATGACAGCTATGGCGACGTCTGTTCGTGTTGCACCCGCGGGTGCTGCTTAACCCGGCAAACTTTATGGTACCCACCGAAAAGTCAGTAGACGTACCAAAACTTGCGACCATGCCCCCATCTGCCTCGCAACGACGACAACTGTCTTTTATGTTGCCTAAAAACTTGTAAAATAGTTGCGCCACGCCCTGTTTGCCGCATAATTTTGAGCAAATGTAAATATTTTGTGCAAATAAATAGAAACAAGTTTTATGTACGTGCTGCAAGTTGCATGTAGCAAGAAAAGAGCGAGGACTTGTAGCATAACAAATGCGAAGACAAGCGCTGTAACTGGCAAAAACTAATGCGACTTTCGGGGCTTGTTAATAACTCGAACATGTTTTAATTCACATGGCACGCCCCCAGACCTTAACAAGCCTAGGACCCAACATGGCCTCCGACAGACCTCACTTGCCCCCAATCTCAGCTGCGAGTGTTGGAATCTAGGCACGTGGCATGTGGCAAGAGGCAGACAAGTTTCATCTGCCTCTAAGCTTGCACGCTTTTTGCGGTGCGTGCCTCTTGGGGCATGTCGTCTTCCAGCAACAGTCAACAGTTTTCATGTTGTGTCCCGCACTCGCATAAATTTAATCATATTTTGGCATCAACGCATCTAGTATAAGGCGCAGCCAAATGGGCCTAACGGCAATTTTTTGATGTGGTGGAAAATAATTCCGGGAAAACTTAAATAAATGTGTCGAAAAATGAAACATTTTGAAAGGAAATGAAATGAGTAAGATTTCATTAGGCTTATAAAATATTAAATTCTTTCTGCGGAATTTGATGTCAACAAATTGGTGAATATTTTACTGATTTAGGGTAAAAGGAAATGTTTTGACATATGTCATTTTTATTTATTGAATTTTTCTATTCTCAAATATAAAAAGATTCGATTTTTTTTATTAATTATTTTTTTATTTTATTTTTTATTTATTTATTTATTTATTTATTTATTTTTTTTTATTTATTTATTTTTTATTTATTAATTTATTTATTTATTTATTTTTTTATTTATTTATTTATTTATTTATTTATTTATTTTTTATTTTTTTATTTATTTATTTATTTTTTTAAAATTATTTTTTTATTTATTTATTTATTTATTTATTTATTTATTTATTTTTTATTTATTTATTTATTTATTTATTTATTTATTTTTTTTTTTTTATTTTTTTTATTTATTTATTTATTTATTTTTTAAATTATTTTTTTATTTATTTATTTTTTATTTATTTATTAATTTATTTATTTATTTATTTTTTTATTTATTTATTTATTTATTTATTTATTTATTTATTTATTTTTTATTTTTTTATTTATTTATTTATTTATTTTTTTTAAATTATTTTTTTATTTTCTTATTTATTTATTTTTTATTAATTATTTTTTTATTTATTTATTTATTTATTTTTTATTTATTTATTTATTTATTTATTTATTTATTTTTTATTTTTTTTATTTATTTATTTATTTATTTTTTAAATTATTTTTTTATTTTTTTATTTATTTATTTTTTATTAATTATTTTTTTATTTATTTATTTATTTATTTATTTATTTATTTATTTTTTATTTATTTATTTATTTATTTATTTATTTATTTATTTTTTTATTTATTTATTTATTTATTTTTTATTTAATTTTTTTCTTTTATTTATTGATATATTTCTGTATATATTTGTTTATTCACTTCAGTCTATTTTATTAGTTTTCAATATATTTTAATAGGTTTCCTTGAACTAAGCTTCAGTTTTTTTAACGATTAAATTGGACTAAATATTTAGTAGCCAGCATTTATTTTTAAGGCATTTGCAAAGCAACATTCGGCATTTCACTTAAATGGAAATATTTTAGAAACTTTTATTCTCTGGTATTTTCGTTTAACTAAAACTTTCAATTGTTTGCTTTACTATTTGCAATAGACACATCCATGCACATACAAGCACTAACACAAGCACTCGTACTGAGATACACAACGAAAGAACAAACAAGAACTGTGCAACTGAGTCAAAGGCTGCCTGGCAGGCATCTGCAATCCGAAACTAGGTGAAATCAATATATTTCACTCATTGTCTTGCCTTGCTCCAACTTGTGCTTTGTCATCGCCGTCTGGGCGAGGTCCTTGAATTCCATAGAAAGGACTCAAACCCATTCAGCGAGATGCTGCCACAGCTTTACAGAAATCTAGCTCATTTCTTTTTATGGTATTTGGTCGAAATCTCATTTTGTTCTGCTGCACGCTTACAGTAGCTACAGTAAACTATGGCAGTGGGCGGACAGCCATAGCAACTCAGTTATAAAAATAACTAATGAAACACTAGAATTTAGAATGAATCTTAACCATAATTATGATATAATGCAATTTAAAACTTTAAGATCTGCTCATCACGTAAATTTTTAGATTTATGAAGACTTTACTAAACAACTTGATTTTGTTTTTATTATTTTTATAAACTTATATATTTTTTATAATATATTTTATTGAAGCTCTACTGTAGCAGCCATTTGAAGTTTCAGATATATTTTATATGGGCGCCACAGGTTGACTTTAAGTGCTGGTACAACATATTTGTTGACTGCACAAAAAATAAAAGAAATGAAAAAAACACAAAAAGAGAGCTAAAAATATTTTTTACTTTTATCGATTTAATAAATTGCGAGTTTTCAGCGCGCTTCGCTTTTTTATGTCTTCGATTTTCAGTTCGACGCTCACGGCAGCTGACACATTCACGCGCACGGCAACTTTTTTTCTATTCTTTGGCTTTTTTCTTGCTGCGGGACACGCCAATGCGCATTTGCAGTTCGGTTGTTTATTACCTGCGCTTATGTTTTTGCCAATTTTAATGTGTTTCAATTTTCACGATGCGTTTTTCTCTGTATTTTTATGCAATATTTAAGCTGGAGGGCTTAATTCGTTACAGAAATCAATTCACAAGCTAAAAATGTATGTGTGCTGGCTATAATTTTTTTGGTCGGATTATTGCACTGGTAAAACTTATTTAGCTTTGGAGTTAATATACAATACAATACAATATATTGCATACTGTAGAACATAATTTTTTAAGCAGTTATCTGAGTGCTTTACTTAGTCAAGAAAACATATCATTTGTTGTCGAAGGGACTCAGCGTAGGTGCAAATGTAATAAATTTATTAATTTTATTTGCTTCTTATAGTAACATGAAATAAATATAAAACTATTTGAAAATAGTGCCAAAAGTGAGAAGTTCTATTGGAGAGTTGTGCTAGAGTTGTGTTTGACTGTGATTACTCATTCTTCCCCAAAACAGAGGGAGAAAAAGTAGGAGAGAGGGAGATATAGTAAGAAAGAGGTCAGCATCAGCAGGTGAGAGGTGAGGTTTTTGTATGCAAATGCCATGCATATGTGGAATGTCAAAAGCGAAACTTCACTTGCGCTGAAGACATCTTCAAGAACTTCAATATGAATCCAAGTACTATTATAATATAAAGTATAAATACATTAAAGTAAATAAAATGCCCTTAAGTTGGTTAAACTAACTTTGGTCAAAGGCAGAGCAAACAAATTTTCGTTGCCTGGTGTGTAACTTATTTGAACAACTGTGTGTGTATGGTTAGGTAAATGGACTGTTGAATGCAAAAAGTCATTGAAAGTTACAGTTAACTTGGAAGTTTTGAACAAATTTAATGGAAAAGTTTGCCTATGTCATATAGAACATGCGTTCATGTTGGCCAAAAGTACCCACAACGAATTTGCTAAAGTTTGTAATGCCTGAATTGCTTTTACCCGACTTGGATAAGCTGGTAAATGTTGGTTAAATCATTGTGCTGGTTAAATTTAATGTTTAATACGGTTAAGAAGCTTACGAGGTAAAATATGCACAAAGAGATAAGTTCGCTGAATATATGTTACTTTTTTTTGTAATTTCTAATTTATTTGTATATATTAAAATTAAAATGATAGAGAATGAATAAATTTTCAGTTAAAGTTAATGTCACTTCGTTCTATTCATATACAAAATTCTGAATGAATTAAATGTATGTTGAAATTTTGATTAAGTTTGGTTGCAAATCCTCAGATGCTTGTTACATCTAATATATGAATCTTGCTTTTTTCTATGGCATATTTTAGTCATTCAACTCGGAGCAATGTTTTCTTTTTTTTTCGAATTTTGTTATTTATTTGTGAGGTCTAAAAACGTTAAGCCCTAAATGAACCATCTAATCTGTGTGTAATCGGAATAACAAATGCCAAGTCTGATAATGTTAATAAGCTCAACATGAGAATTTCTTTTCATCTAATATATTGCACGTACTTATCATATATGTTATGTGGCAGCCGCAGGAAACAAACAAAATGTCAAAATGGCTACCAGGGTCGAGAGTTGAGCTGAGAGTCGAGTGCTGAAAATTATGATTTCGTCATGCAAAATGTGGCTAAACAGTCATAAATAAACACGCGGCAGACACACATACAAGCATAACAAAATAATGAGAGTGTTTCAGCATGAAAGAGAGAGAGAGAGAGAGAGGAGCCGGGTAGAGGCAGAGAGAAGAAGAGAGAGAGAGAGACAGAGAGAGAGAGGAGATGAAGTTATCACGTGACTTTCTTACGCACATTGCATGCCATAAATTACAAAGTACTTTAGACGCCAAACTCAATTTACATTTATGTACACACACACACACATACACACATACACACATACACAAACATGCAAAGCACACACATTCACACCGCTGGCGTTCACACTGATAAGTGTATACTATATATGTGTGCGAGTGAGACAGCGATATAAATGGCTGCTTGCTAAAGCAAGTGTAAAGTAAGTCAGAAAAAAAATACAGTACGAAATTGTTGCATTAAATTAGGCGCACAAAAAATTTACGATGCGCTTGTTGCGCCTGCTTTTTGCCTCACTTAAATGCCGATAAATCATTAAAAAAAAAAGAGAATAATAATAATAATAATAATAAAGGCCAGCTCTGGTGGCACATTAAAAAGACGCACAGCAAATGGCAACTGCTGCAAATGTTAACAAACTTTTGCTTGCCGCCGCCCACTTTCCACCCTTCCTTTTCCGTTTCGCTCGATTCTTTTGCACTTTTATAACCCACAAAATAAGATTTTTATTGCGTTGCCCCTCAGCGTCGTCTCGCACTTCATAAAAATGTAAAATATTATGATGACTCACAGACACGTACTCAACATATTGCCCACACACGCATACGCACACATCTATGAAATGTGCCTCTGGCTCGAATTGGCAAAAATCATAAAGTCTGTAAATTTGCACCTTTCAAATGTGCCCAGAACCTTTTGTATGAAATATGCATATAAATAAATGTATGTATATTATATATGTGTATGTGTGTGTCTGAATGTATGTATTTGTATTTATTTATGAATATTTTTTTGCGTATTCTGCACGCTCATTTAACGCTGACTGTGCTGCAAACGATGCGTTGAATGGCAATTGGCTTGTGAATATCTATATCTTTGAGCGCTTGAAAAGGTCAGGGGAACCGAGTTTAGAGCAGAAATATTAAAGATTTATCAATTTTGCACATTCTTGTAATTAAATTTAAGAGCAGAGAATACACAGAAAAGTTTTTAAGTTCTTTCATAAGTGAATATCATACTCAAGCTAACCACATTTCTTGTACATTTTTAGGCTTCCCAAAAAGAATCCAGACATCTATTTTAAAATTCCATGTACACTGCGCGTCATTGGATTATGTTTTATTCTTTTTAAAATAAACCAAAACTAGGCTCTACATCATTTGAGCAAATATTGAAAAAAAGAAGTAAGAAATATAATAAATACTAGGGGTAGATTTGTAGTTTTATGTTTGGCTGAAAAAGATAAGAGAGAAGCTCACTTTGATTCGCGACTATCTGGATGTCCTGAATAACATAGGAAAACTATTATTAAAATTACGAATTCTGTTGATAAAATTTCATTGGCAGTAAAAGGTGTTAAAATAATCGGTATTATTGTATGGCAACACAATATCTGTTATGTTTATGTTAAATGTAAGAAAACTATCTGGCCGCGCCATTAAGAATATGTATGGAATCAAGTAATGCGCGTCTACCACGAGAGAGTGGATTTGAATATGCTATTGAATAAAACGCAGCTTTTGTTAATGTGATCCGGGAGTTTTATTTAACACCTTACAGATTAACCAACAACAAAAGGTAGGTTAGATAGGCGATTCACACTAAAAAAAAACATTTAATTCGAACTTCTAGAAAAGAACTAGTGCTAAAGCGAACGTCTCAAAGTCTTTAACATTCCTTTATACCCTGAACCCATTGAAAATGGGAAATCAGGGTTTTGTTAAAATGTCAAATGTATGTAACAGGCAGAAGGGGGCGTGGCAGACCCCATAAAGTATATATATTCTTATTGTTATTGATTAAAGACCTTATCGAAATCAAGTTATTATGATATATGTCGTACATCTTTTGAGATAGAGTCTCCAAATTTTGTATTTGGAATAATTTATATTTTATACAATTTTTATCTTTGTTATATTTTGAATATTTTCATTATTGAAATTCACAAGCTTACATTTATTCTGCGTTAATAAATACATAACTGAGTATATTTAAAAACGTAGACCGAACATAGTTCAGGGGATCTTCTAGTCGGTCACCACCGACTAGAGTTTTCTTACTTGTATATTGTTTTCAGATCAGAATAGGATACTGGCATAATAAACCATTTATCTTCGACCAGAATTAGTAAGATAGGTGAGCGTTAGAGTTTTCTTATCAGAGTTTTATTAGGTTTTAGCAAGTCGTTCCACTTCGAATTTCAAGACCTGTTGTCATATTCTATGTCTAAGCTCTATCTCAAACTTATTCACCAAATAATTGAGTCTTAGTGAGCACTTGCCAAGTCGATAACATATATAAGAAATCTTATAATACAGCAAGTTAGCTTATTCTCGATTGTTTCACAGCTAAGACAAAAGTTCAGTTGTAAGAGTAGCAGGCCTTTCACTAGGTCAAACATCGTTTTCATGCTAGCTGAACACATTTGGTAACACAATAATCAAGTTTAAGCCAGGTACGCTACACTGGCTGGCATACGCTGCGTATACATAATGCATACATCTTTAGTGAGCACGCCTAGCCAGTAAGAGGGAATGAAATAGAGAGAAAAAGTGAGAGAGAGAGAGAGAGAGAGAGTGTGTGAAATGCTGATAGTACCGGAGCTGGCACAACTGGGCAGAACTGGGCACAACTGGGAGCCAGCTGGCACTGAATGCCACTTAATCTTAATACATTTTACAGTTTAACCCATGCATCAGCTTAACTGTGGCTTAACTTACCGCAAGGAAAAGCTGCTCGCCTGGCTTTTTGCATACACCTGAAACTGTGTGAGTGTGTGTCTGTGTGTGGCACATTTTAAGCAAACCAATATGCGGCAGACACCTGACTCTAAAAACCCTTAACTGGCATAAAGCAGCCCAAAACGAGAAAGAAAACGATAGAGAGCAGAGTTGGAAAAAAAACTAATATGAAAGAAATGTCTGGTCCAGAAACGGAAGCCCAGTTACACTCGCAGCACACCGCAGACTGCCTGCAAAGTTGTTGCAAATTGAAATATGCAATTTGTCGTTAGAGATTTTGTATGGCAGGCAGTCCTCTTTTCTGCTCTCTTGCCTCCCCTCCCTATCGGCTGTACTTTTCAATTTCAACGTATTATCGGTTAACAACATTATGTCAGCGTTCAGGCGTAAAACTGCTTAAGAAAATTGCAGCTAGAAAAAGAGAAAAACCAAGAAAAGGGCGCAATTGGTTGGCAGAGTCAGGATTCTAAAGTACCAAGTTACCGACAGCAATCGAAGACTTGAGCAAGTGCTTTAGCACCTTGCCAACTCTTAATAGTTTTTCCTAGTTCTTCGCCTCTCCTCATTTTTGTCGCTTTCACAGTGCAACCTCCCATTCACATTCATCCATCATGATGTGGCAGTTTATGTGCGGCAAAATGTGCCACATAATTGCGTTCCAGTTACATTTTGAGCACAATTCCTGCATTCGTTACAATTTCAAGGAGCGGGCGATAAATGCGCTTACAATGTGCTGCAGGCACCAGGGCGTATGCATAATATTTTCCATTTTAATACCCTGTAATCATTTTAAATGGGCAAGTAGGGATTTAAAATGTTGTGAAAGTGTCCATAAGATGGGCCAGAGCAGATATTTTTGTTGTCTGCAACGTGAATTTATTACATATAAAAAACGAAATGACAATATTCGCTATCGATATGTATCGATTAAACATAAGCAAACCGTTTATGAAGGTTGTCAGCGGTTAAGACGCCGCATTCAATATGTTGAGGTAAGAAACATATGAGCCTTCAGTTCATTTCAGGTTCTTAACAACTCAGTTTTATTATATCGATAAGGGGCAACGAGTATATAGTTGAGCGGCCCTCTTTCTGATAAATGAGAAACATAAATCAAGCTTATGCTAGATGTATAATGAATGCAATCGATAATAATCGATAACAGAACTACATAGGATTTCCTATTTCTTTTGTGCGCTGCACTTCAATGGCATTCGTTTGGCGTGGGGAGGCAGCCCACTCCGCTCGGCTTTAGTCAGCTTAAGTATTTTTCGCAAACATAATTGATGGCAAGCACATGTCGGACTCATCAATAACAAACATGACGTATACGTAATATACGCAAATGGGCAAAATCAAATCATATGCCACGTGGCCCCATCATCAATCCACAGAAACAGGAAATTGTCAAATATAAATGGACGTCAAGTTTAGTGTATATTCTGTTGTGATTGTTGTTGTTGCTGCTGTTGCTGTTGTTATCTATTGCTTCAACTATTCGAAAGTTGTTTCTTTTTGCGCTAGTTTGATTGATAAATTTACTACCAACAACTCTCCCTATCTTCAGCAGGCTGTCTGTCTCCTTTGCTGTCTTCCTTTTGGTTGGTTTTTGTTTGCCTTCGCATTGTGCCGGCTGTTTGGGTATTTTTGTTATGGCTTCGTTAGTAAATTATGGCCACTTCCGTTTTTGCTGCCGCTGTCTAATAAACTCTTCGTATGTGTGTGGGTGTGTGTTATGGCTTACTTATGAGATTCCTGTAATTCTTTTTTTTTATGTTTTTTTTTTTTGTTCTTGCTACCAACTTCAACCAACTTCTGACGGCCACCCCAAACAAATTGACGTAAGTCGTGTGTAATTTATAATGAAATATTGTATACGCCGCTTGGCAGTTTGGCAGCCAAGTATACGGAAGGTAATAAATGACACTGTTTTGTCCTTTAAGTGTGTGTGTGTGAGAGTGAGTGAGTGTGTGAGTATTTGTTCTACTCAAGTCTGGCTAATGGTGTGCAAACGAGTGTGTGGCTGCTCGCTCATATGCGAATAGTTGTGTTTCGCGCTTATTGAATATACCAAAAACAGATTCACACATAAATGATAGAGTTCCCTTTGAAATTTTGTGGCTATTAAAAGCATCAATTTGTAATCCAATGTATTTAATCCTTTGCTCTGAAGGCCATTCAGCTGATATCTCAGATTTACTTTAAGAAACCAAGAAAATTTTTGTTAATGCAGTCAAAACACAATTAATTTCTGTTCTAGGATACGAAAAAAAAGTTAAATATTCCATATTAGTATTAATATATACAATATTATTAAGCTCAATCAGGCGGACATAACCTGGAACAATAATATTAGATATTTGTGAGTAATTTAAGATAAAAAACTAAAGTTTTTAGATTACACCCAATATTATATTAAATATAGATATAATATTAATTTTGGTTTTATATCCATTCATAAATAGGAATTCTCTCCTCAACATAGAAAAATATATCTATTTAGATTCGGTAGACAATATTTTACGCTGAACTGGTTTGATATTGCTGATATTGCAAAAGTCCACACTTAATATTTAATCTATCCTGGCTTTACGGCCCTACGCAGTTACACAATAAAGCCAAAGTTGAACTAGCCTCAACGAGAATAGCCAAACTTCACACTAACTTTATAAAAAAATGTATATATTCAATTTGTTTAGATAAATACAGAATATAATAATACCACTACAGTAGGCATTAGTTTTGTTTTAGGTTCATTCGCTTTTTATGTAAGCCATACGTCTATGAAGAACAATCTCCATTTTCAATGGGTTCAGGGTATAAGAAGTCAAAGGCCTGTGCTATGAGATTTTGTATGAAAAAAACCCAGACTTGTGTATTATCTAAATTTAACCAAATAGAGTGTCTCATATAAATAAGTAAATAAATATTTCATATTACTTTGTAAGGCATAAAGATGTGATGACCAAACTTGACTTTATGAAGAAGTTTCAATACGGTTGATTATTTGATTGTGGTTTTATGTCTTATTCCATTCATTACTCCATTTATGAAGTCAATAAGTCTTTTCTTGTAATTAAATGTTACTTAATTATTAGTTTATGCCCGATTAATTACGTATAATGTCAAGATCAAAATTTATGGACGTGTAATATATGCTTAGCTTTTATGGCTTATCACACCGTGTCCCATAGCCATTTAGTTCGAGATTTGTTTAGGTTTTCACACAAGATAAGGCACCTGCTGAACAAAACTGCGTGTTGCAACAACTTCAATTCCGCATAAAAAACGAGCTGGCAACAATCTATGCAATTCCGCTGGGTTTCAGCGAGAAATATAACTTCCTAACTGCTCACTTCTATATTGTTTTTGTTGATTTCTTTTGGTTTGTGCAAACATGCCTTTGCCTTTGTTCGTGCCACCGGGCGTCTGCTTAATGCACACAAGCCATGCAAAATGGCAGTCAGCGACGCCCCGTAATTAGACCGAGACATGCTAAGTGCAAGAGCTGGCACTGCTGCTCTATAATGATTGAAGAAAGTGGCTTACCTGACGACTGCCTCAAAAGAGTTGGAAATAGTTTTCTAGCCATTTGTTGTGGCATTCTTTCTACCATTTTCTATTTCAATTTGCGCACATTTCTATGCCTCGTCTCCTAATTGCGGTTTAGTGAAGGGGTTGGGTTGGTATACGGCTAAGGACTGTTCTTGCTTAATTTTTTTGCAAATAAATTCTCAGCTGCCAAATTGAGCTGTGCGGAATGTCAACATTGTGTGCTGTGTGGACCTTTCAGGCACGTCCAATTATGAACTTTGACTTATCAATTTCTTGGAAAAAGGCCGCACAGCTGCGTCATCGTTGGATGAAAGGACATGCCTCCTGGTTCGCATTTAATGCGCAATTTAAATTCAATGCCTTCTCTAAACACACACACATATCTGTGTGTGTGTGTGTGTGTGTGTGGACTTCACTTTTCTGGGTCAAGTGACCATTAAGAAGGTGAACTTTTCGACCATTTTGTTGGAGTGTGACAAATTTTTGATGCATATTTTATGGCATGGCGATGCATGAGTGTGTATCTAAGTCAAATATGTGTGTGTGTGTGTGTGCGTGTGTGTGGGTTGCGTAAAAAATAATATTAAATGGGCCGCACTCGAAAATATATAAACATCCGCTTCAAAGCGCAATTTGCTGTGCAAATATTGAATATGGAAATTTACACAGAAACAAAAAATTTTATTTTCAAAGTAAAATAAGGAAGCTGCTGTCTATTTATAGATGTACCTCAAATAAGAGTTTATTCTTAGGGGGTTTATTCTTAGGATGCTTTCCTAAATGATATGAATTCCACGAATTTAAACAATGTTTTGCTTCTGGCTTTACTTTACCAAAACCTCGTTCTGTTTTTTTTATGAATGGGAAAAAGACAAATAACTACTTTCAGCTCTTGCGCTGATGTTTAAATCATTTAACGCTTCTTTTATACATTCATGAAGAACAAAACATGCTCACACCCACACATGAAACATTAGCTTAATGCGCATGCGCATGTGAAATTTGAAATCTCCAGCTCTTGTGGTATTTTAACTTTGCTCAAAAAACCAAACCAGATTTTCGATTATCATTAATAATCAGGAAATTGGTGTTCATAGATTAATAATAATGAAAATTCAAGAAAATTTGTGCTTAAGTTTTATTAAGATTATTTGCACGTTTAATGAGAAATATATTGGCTTTTACATACAAATATATATATAAACATATGTATATAATATATAGTAAGAGCGAGAGAAAGAACAAATCAATCGCATTTACTAATACAAATCGATGGCAGGAAATGTTCGCCATAGTTCGCCAACGGCGGCTCAGCAAATACATATATATTGTAGATTTATTGATAGCCGAAGTACACACGCTCTCTCACACACACACACTCTCAATCAACAATAAACGTTTACAGTTAAAGTCAATATGTGTGTGCAAGTGCTTCGTTTGTTATACAAAGTTGACAAAAGTTTTCCCCAGCCTTTTTTTGTTGTTGTTGTACGTTGAGTATTTATGGGTTTCTATCAGCACTTGACGGTATTTTTACGGAATGCTACAGTATTTGTTGTTGTTGTTTTCGTTGCTGTCGTTGTTGATAGAAATATGCAATCGCAAGCAGCAAATACAATCAGCAACGGACAAGAAGCTGACACGCACTGAGCGAGCAGCTTAAAAAGATTTGCCCGAATGTTTTGCGACTTGTTGCCAACTACGGATATTGTGGCAGAATATGGAAAATTAAGCTGTGGAACAACTCAGTATATGCTTGATTGTTTTATGCATTTGTCTGGCTCACGAGTCTCTATTAGGCTTATATGATACATTCTAAGTCTAGAGAGAGAGGTATGAGTTTTACATATTTTCCGTAAGTCTAAGGAATAGTAAAAAAAACATGAGTATGCTTGACTAGCAGCTTTAAAAAAAAAACAGTAAAATATACATATTCAAATCGTATAAAAAAACATTGCCAACTTTCAGCATCGTTTTATTGCGCTGCTTAAACAAATCACATAGTTGTGGGCATAAAAAAGCGGAGAAGGAAGAGACGGGAGGGAAATATGCTAGTAGGGAGAGTGTTTCGAGCTAAAGCCGACTCCCAGCTGCCCGCATACATTCGGCGGCCACGTAGCGTGGCGATTTATTAATTAAGTTGGAAATTTTTCGGACGCGCTTTTCATTTAGTTTGCATTTAAATTGCCTTTTTAATTAGTCAAGAATTAAAAACTTTTCTGTTTATGAATGCTGCGGGCAGCGCCTGAATTTTTGCTTAGAAATTTATTAAAAGCTTTGCGCGTCGCGGCTTAAATATTGATTACTTACTTAGCACAACTAAAATGAATGAGTATAAATACCATTGCAAATTTTGCATTAATGAGAATTAAATATTGATAAGCAATTGGTTTGACAGTTATTTTTGGGCATTTAACAAACAATGTTGCAATGCTTAAAGACTGTTTTTCCTTCATGTATATTCATGTCGAAGTTTTGCTTTAATCTGGCCCAAAAAGTTTGCTTTGCCTGGCAGAAGTTTGGAGGAAAGCGAAAATGTAATAAATGTAATTTTACTACAATTCTTTTTCTTTTTTTTGTTCTTTTCTCTTGCCTGCTTCTTAGCATTTCTTTGCCAATTGTCTGCGCACAGGCAAATGAGCATGAACTCTGAAAGCTCCTCCCAATTGTGAAATCCTGACTGAAATATCTTCTGACTGCAAAGTTTCACTTGCAAGCAAAGTAAAAAGTTTAGTTCCTATTCGTTTTTTTGCATTTTTGACTTATTTTTCGTTATACTTTTATATAGTTATTTTTGTTCCAAAAATGTGCTTCGCTTTTTTGGAGGTAGATTCTTGACCAGCATTTTCATTTCCGCATGTAACACGCAGATTGCGAATTCATTTCCGTTTCCGGAAGTGTCATAGGGTTGTATTGCGTGTTGTCTATCACACATTTCAAATGGACACACGTACACACACACACACAAACACATTGCTTCATATTATATTCTGTTGCCATTTGATATTTATTGGATTTTTTCGCTCTAACTTTTTATTACTCGTTCAGCATAAAATATGTAACACCTTCTAGAATTTTATGTTATAGGTCTTAGTCAACTGTATAGGGCTAAAATATAATTAAGATTAGTTTAACTTAACTTCTGTTCAAAGCTCTATACTGACTTCAATGTATACATTTTTAAGATTAAGAAAGAAATATTTCTGTTTCCAATCTAAAGTTGTTTTGTTGTTGTTCTTGAAGTTGTTTAAGCTTTAACAAATGCCAATTAATCATAATTTTGAACACTTCATATAATGTAATGAACGATAATGAAGCTTTACATATTAAATAATTTGTAGATTAAAATTATTACAAAGTTAGTTTAGGCGCTAGTTGCTTTTAAGACGTTTCTACGACTTCACTAACTATCGATAGCTTTGGCAATCTTCTGCATCATGAACTATCGAATACTATCGTTTAGTCTAGAGATTTTTCCAGCTGCGGAAAACAATTCAATTTCGTGGTTTGCTCGACTTTTACTTTAATATTTTGAAACACTTTATATATGTATTTTATTTTATGCACCACTCCGCACTGTGCGTATGATAAATATTTGTTTGCTTCATGTAGGCACGCGCCGAAACTTTACTGATTGCGAGCACTTGATTGGCTTATTGATTTATATGTTGCGAGGCCGCTGAGCTGACAATATTGCATTATATTTTTATGTTTGTATATATAGAGATATGTGTATTGCGGGGGCGTACTGATGCAATTGCCGTGAAGACAGGCGCGAGGGTCACGTATGCTAGCCATAGGGTCATAAATCTGACTTGAGGCGTCTATTGGCCAATGGCCGCAATGGTTTTAATACTGCGCCATTAAGTGATGCCAACAGATGTTAATCGCATTGAAATGCTGTAGATTAGAAATTATGACATTACATTAATCTCTCGCTCAAATGGCAGCTCATTTATTTCGGCTCGGGTCGGCGCAAAAAGTCAGTTAAGCGCAAAATATGAGCGAAATGAAAGCAGCTGATAAACTTGAAATCTGAACACGGTAAAGCGAACAATGCAAACGGCATCCTGACCAAAATGCAGAGCACCCGAAGGACAAAACTCGTCGAGCCATACCCAGTGGACGTTTGACTTGAAAAGCGGCAAATCATGCTTAATGTGGCATTTTCTGCTTTTTATTGTTATTATGCTTTATTTATTTATTTTTATTTTGAACTCTAAGCGCGAACAAGCTCAAGATTTAAAAAAAAGAGAAGAAAATAAAAAAGCAAACAGGAGCATAAAAAGGCGAGCGAATAAAATGAAAATGGGAAATGGCAAAAGTCAAATAGGAACCACAGAGGCGAGAAAGGACTTCACTAAGCAGGCGAAAAGGAAAGATGATATAAATTTTATTGTCATGTCCGAGTAGATTAAACTAGCTGCACATACCAGACCCAAGGCTGGAGCTCTTAGCCTGGCAAAGTGTGCTACATAAAAGGCACAAGAGATTTATTAAGAACTTGACGGGTAAGAGCGATTGTGCGTGTGTGTGTGAGGCTGTGCTCATATGTCATTTTCTTCTTTGCATAGCGTATTTGTGAATATATATAATAGATATATATATATATATATACATATTTATATATAAATATGTAGCACAGATATACCATATACCGTCGTCTGTAAAAAGTTTCATTAATTTTGACATTAAGCGTTGGGATTTTTCTTTTCGTTTCTTTTCGTGTTTCTCTTTTTTGTTCTTTTGTAAATTTATCTGGCAATTCATTTTGACATGACAGCCAAATAAATAATGATTTATTTCTGCCCGACCAAAGGTAAGCCTCGACATGGGACGCAGTCACGCCCACCTTAACGACTCCCACTCAGGCTCATTAAGTGTTTTGGCTTTGTTGCAACCCACCAAAAATGGCCTTAAACTGTCAAAATTTTATAAATTGCCTGCAATTATAAGATTTACAATTTGAAGAGCTGATAAAAGAGTCTGAAGGATCATCGCTTGACCCTTTCTACAACTTTTCTACATTGCCTAATGCACATCTGGGAGCATTTCTTTTCGTCTCTTTTAATAGAATTGTCTAACCAAATATTTAATTTTAAAATGTAGTAGAAGGGATATAACGTGCAAAGCTCAATTAGCGGTCCTTGGAGCACATATTAAAAAAGAAAGCAAGCAAAGAAGAGTAGCCAGATGAAAAAACGAAATCCAATTTGAACCCTTCGTCTGCCTCGAGGCTTGACAGTCATTGAACAATTTATCATAATTTCACATAAATTCTGGCAATTCAGCACAAGACAACACTTCTTGGAAGGAACGCCTCGTTCCTCTTTTGCTATATATATATATATATATATATATATATATATATATATATATATATATATATATATATATATATATATATATATATATATATATCTGAAAAAATGAGCGTCTGGCATCGAAGACAAATTACAGACAAATGTAAATTGTTGTCATGCTTCAACGATTCCCAGGTATATATAGGTATATATATATTTTTTTTTCTACATTTTTCATGCTCATCCTTTGCATCCTTTTTGCCTGCAACCATTTTTTTTCTTGTTAACTTTTGACCTGCCGTAAAAGACGTTTAATTGGACGTTTTGCAAATACAAAATTACATATATAAAATTCTTTTTCTATATTTTTTGGCATCTGTCGGTGGCGCACTAAGTCCGTAATTGGTTGAATTTTTGTATTCAATCAAAACTAATTCGATTTGAACTGAATTAAACTGTTCAGATTGTCAGACAGATTTCCAAGAATATCATTTATTTTTCTTTTAATTTCAGATACTTTAAGCAATGGGACTATGTTCTATTAAACTTTATTTTATGACAGTTGACTGGATACTTTAAGCTCAGCTAATTTATGTTAAGAAAACATGAGTAATTAAGCAAAATTAACTCAAATACAGAGGATAAATAGTGCAATTATATAACTATCAATAAGTATGAGTGCTTAAGAAAAAAGTATCGAACATAAAATACCCTATGTAGGTTAATAGAATCACAGACAGAACATTTTAGAGTATTAAATATTATAGTAGAGTGGCTGTCAGGGGCTAAAAGAGCAGCATCAATAGAGCGATATGGCTGATTGTATATATGAAATGTGAATGCCCCTTTAAATCTCTATCAAGTAGGGTATTAGCTCGGGAAATGTAATAAGTATACGCTTGGGCAAATGCACGGCTGTTAATTGATTTCTTAGTCAATTGCAAAAGCACCGTCAGATTGTGTAAAGCCAGCTTGATTGACTGACTGACTGACTGGCTGATGGACAGACCGGTGGAGTAGACGACGCGCAGTGGCTGACGTCTTGACAGCGCGAAAAGACATTTGCTTTGCCGGTGAGTGGTGTATTAAATTTTACTCTTAACGCCCCGTTAGACAATTGAATTGGCTGGCGCTGCGCTGCGTCTGTTGCGATAACAAGTCTTTGCACTCCCACCATCAGCCAGCTGTGGGGCGAGGCAGGTGTTTTTGTCAGCCACAACTGCCGCTGATAGCTTCCATTAAGGACGTTCGCTACTCGCAGCTCGCAGTTTGCTGTTATTTTTGCCCTCGCTTTGCGCTTTAATCAAAATGTAATTAACAGCCATGTCGAACGTCGGCTATTGCAGCTCTCAGCCAGATGCACCAAATGATTGACTGACGTTGAGTCTAGGCAACTGGCAGCGAGTTCTTTTATACACTTTCCAATTTGGTTAAATGTTGCCTCCAAAGATGTTTCCGTTTTTGGTTTCTATAATCTAATTGCTGCCTGTTCAGCAAATTGGTTTCGTTTATGACTGATTGCTTGCACTTGACATGCTCTCAGTCAGTCAGTTAGTCAGTCAGAAAACGCTGAAATTCAAATCAATGCTCATTAGTTCTGAAGAGCTAAAGCGCAGACTGAGGCGCTGATCAAATGTAAATGATATAGAAATAATCATTGTACAGTGGTTGAAAATAATTGGAAATGCGAGTGAAAGTAATTAATGAGCAAATACACAGAATATATCAGATTTTATATATCATTATTAAATAATATTGTTTAGTTTTTTACTAAAATCCAATTATATTAAAACATAAAATAATGATAATAATAGAAAGACTCCTACAGCTATATAAATTATTTGACCTTCAACAACTATACATATCGCTATATCGTTTATATCTCATCCAGCCTTCAATCCACTATTGTCATAATACAAAAAATTGTATGTTATCAGCAGGCAGACGCGTAAATGGATGAAATGTCCACAGGGACATGCTCACAGACAGACAGACAATGGGCTCAACGTTTTTGCATAAATTTGGCCACTTTGTGTCGGTTCTTCAGTATTTGCTCTCTTTCTCTCCGTTTTTTTTCAGCTTAGCAAATTCTTTGGCGTTTGAAAAATGTCGAAACATTTGTCCATTTGCGCGATATGGACAGGAAGGAGCAAACCAAGGAGCCAACAGAAAAAAATAAATAAAAAAAGAAGCAAAGAAGCAAAACTGAAAACTTTGGGAAAAGCTGACCCTTTTCTGACATGCTCGCCGCTGGCCTTTGGGATTAGTCTTTGGATGCGGGGGCGTGTGGGGCAAAGCCGAAGAAAAATTGAAACAAGTTACCCAAACCATTTTCGTGCCGCTTACCGCTTGCCAATTTATTCAAATGCCTCGCAAAGTGCTAAATAAACAAGACTGAAAAATGCCTAGGCAACACACAGGGGTAGCGGGACGTTCAAAATTCCCCGAGCATGTGCGTCATTTTTCTTGGTTTTAGGCGTAGTAGCAAAAAAAAAGAATGATAGCATGTATAGCATACTTAGCCAAACCTGTGGGGCTCGGCCTCTCGTTCGCACTCGCACTCGCACTGGCACTCGCACTTACCTTGTATGGGCACATAAATATTTAGATAAAGACAATCCTCTGATTGATTTTGCAGATAGGGCAGCAAACGCTTTAGATACTCCAAACGACCCTTGGGCATGCGCTCCATCGCAGCGGTCTCGTTGTGTATGTCCGGCAGCCGCTGCGGACAGACGGGACTGAATCTGCAAGGCATCGAAAATTGGATAAGAAATTTGTGGCTTAAATGCAAAAGTTTTCTAAACCCATTGAAAATGATGTTAGGTGGATCATAATATTTCTGTGGGAGGTTATTTAACGGGTAGAGGGAATATTTAGAGTGTATATAAGCTTTGGCTGAGTAGATTCAGTAGATCTACTTGAGTCTTTGCACTATATGTAGATCAATTGAATTATTTATATTTTATATATATTCAACACTTTCGAGATATCAATAAGACTTGATGACTCTTATAACAAGAGGCAGTCAATTTTGTTACACAGTATCTCTTAGTCGAGCAGTTGTATTTGCTTGTACAATTTTTTCTTGCTTGTTAGAAAGGTTACGAACTCAAGCCTATTTTGGATGCGTGACCTTATGAACAGATTAATTTAGCTAGAATTGTGTATAATCTCAGCCTTCGCGCCACAAATTTCTGTCCTTGGGTCGTAATAACTTTTTGATTTGAGCTGACAAAGTTTTTGGTGCTTTAATTTATTTGGGCAAAAGCTTATTTCGGGCCGTCTGCGAAATTGGTTTTCGATTTTACAGCCATCTAACTTTGTCTTTCTCTCTCACTCTCTGAATTTCTCACTCTCTAACTCTGTGCCTACTCGATTCTAGTCGATTTCATCAGCAACATTTGCTGCATTTCTCTGCTGTTTTTGGCCATGTCATGCAAATGCCATTTTGGCCTTGTGCTCATTTATGACTGGCTTATTGGCCATGTCCCCGCACAACTACTCACCCTCTTATTTGCTGTCAGTTTGTGCCTTGAACCCACTTCAAATTTCTAGTATTATTTGTTTTTAATCTGCCGTGTGACAGACATCAAACCATGTTGGCCCCAAGCACTCAAAAACGAGCCAAAACTAGTTGTTTGCACTCAATGCGCAAACAAATTGCACATTGCATAGTGTTTAGCCCAAAATGTGGCCGAAAAGTGTGTATCTTCTGCTAATATCAAATGGGCCCATTTCGAGCCACAGTGCGATCGGCCAAAAAGCAATTTGTTAATATTTGACATTCGATTTCCATTTGTTAAATTTTACTATTCGAATGCAGCTGAAATTGTTATCAATACAGTTGTGATTGGTTGGGGAAATGAACATTAAATTTCATCATCTAGTCTGAAATTAATAAGTTGAGCCCTGATGTCCAACTATATTCTTATAAATATTTATGCATATATGTATTTTCAAATAGTGTTTGATTTCTTAATTTAATTATTGATAAGTTCTTTAAGCAAAATCATCTAGATCCCTATTCTCTCATATCTCCACAATCCTCTTTTGTCTTGTGCCCAGTTTCGTGTTGTGCTTCGCCACAGCTCATCAAGTGGCGCATCTTTGGGGCCACATCAAATTGTCATAAAGCGAAAATCAATGAAAGCATTAAAAATTTCCCTTTTGGCCAACATATCTATGCGAGTTGGGTTCCCATTATGGCCAACCCGAACCCATGAAAAGGCATTAACATTAATAGCATTGCGGAATGAGAATTTATTTTATTTAATTTTTTTCTCTTTTTGTTTGGTCCGGAAATATATTTAATTTTTTCGTTCTGCTTTTATTATATTTGAAGCGCCTCAGTGAAACGGCGAAATGGCGAAATGGCCACGAAGTGAGTCCGTGACCCCTTGACCCCAACAAGCTTTTAATGGTCGCTTGTGGTGGCCGCGCGATTGCCATAATAATCATTAATTTAATGGTTAAACAATAAGGCAGGTAATAAAAGTTTAATTTTTGACTTCATTTCGCGCGCTGTCCGCTAAATGGCCAACTGAGAAGCTGCGGCCCAGCGACATCCCTGCCTCAAGGTTAAAAGACAGGATAACAAAAATATATATATAATATTAAAAATAATGAAAGTGAAAAGTTTCGATGGCGGCAGTTGAAAACGTCGCTTGTTGTTGTTAGCTTGATTTTTCTGCTGCCGAACACATTTCAGACGCCAGGTGAAATACGCCCCTGCCACAGCGTCACTCACTCAATGAGTATAGAACTCTCGGCACCAGCTTCAGCTCGTAAAAGCCACATTTTGAATTTTTAATGGGCGTTCCCGCAACCCCATCAAGTGCTGCCCCGCAGCTGCGTGCAAATGTGCTCAGTTTTCAAGTGGATGCGATCTTGTTTATGTGACTTTTGTGTGCTTGCTGTCCCCCATGCCTCATGCCCTCTCATACTCCTCGCCTTCGCCTGCTGCTGCTCTGATAAGCGGAGTCTCGAGCAAGAGTAATGGGTATTAAGCTTATAAAATGGGCGGGCCAATTGAGGTCACGCCAGTGAAAGGGGCGTGGTCTGTCCTAGTACTTGTAAAGATTTTAACTACAGTCGATAAAGGCTTCGAGTGAGAGTTGACAACTCTGTAAAGTTTTTAATACGCTTGCCAGAGCTTTTGTCATTTAAACTACTTCCGGCTGCTGCGTTTTCATTCGAGCTGGCATGTAGTTGACCTTATTTGGCAATCATTTGATATATAATAAGGAAACAGGGTTAATATGGTTGGAAGATCAGAAGCTAGTTTGGCTAATAAGAGAGTAAGGTATAAATATTTCTGAAAGAGCTAGAAATTCTTGAAAGAATAACGAAACATTACTTTTGTAATTAATAATTATATTTTATAAGATAAGATCGCTAGACGACAAGTATTTAAGTCGCTTGGAAGTGAAACTTAAAAGCTTGCTTAAAGTTTGTTTCTTTCTAAGATTGAACAGCTTTGAAGCAGGTGGGTAGATGTGGGTGTGCAACAGCTCAAGTCGTTCTAGATGTTTTCATTTATTTTCTAACATGAAAGAAGAGTCAATGTCTCTATCTACTTATTAAATATAAATATGCTAGTTAAAGTTTTTTTTTAGTAATTTGTTTTCCTTTCTCCTGCTCTAGGATTACTCTCTATTGCTCTTGCAGCATGTACCAAAAGCTATAACCACAGCATCAGCTTTGACAAGCCGCCAAAGGCAATATACATAAGTAAACACACGTAAGCACCAGCCCCCCCCCACACACTCCCCTCCAATCCACCACTCTATTTTGCACTCCTCTGTAAAGCCCCTCACCTAACAACCAAATGCAGTTGTTGTTTTAAAATAAATTTTGAAAGCAGTTGGCACTTTAGACGTCACAAAGCTTTTGCTTTTAGCGCAAGGATTATGAAATACAAGCGGATTAGCAGCGACAAGTCCTGCGCTCGGGCTACCTGCTACCTGTTACCTGCACGATTGTAGCCCCTGTTCTCCCTCAAATTAGCCCGAGCAAGTGAGAGTTTTATGCATGGCGCTTGAGCGTTTAAATGGAAAATAACCGTTGTAAAACGCTGCCAGCAAAAACTTTAGCTAACAGTTTCTCTAATAGAAATCGCATTAATAAGTGCTCCGTTTGAAGGCTTTCAGTTGTGTAAAGCAAAGGAGAGAGAGCAAGAGAGAGAGAGAGAGAGCAAGAGAGAGCGAGAAAGGGAAGTTTTTAAATATAGAAAAACGAACCAAAATTTGGTGCCCATCATTAAAAACGCTAATTCCAATTTCAGATTCAAGTGCGGTGCGCAAGTCAAGCCAAAAAGTTGGGTTAAGGTTCGTGGCACCACCGTCACCACCGCGGCGGTGTTGCTGCTGCATAAATTGCTGTTGCCCAAGGTATTGTTGTTGTTGCGCTGTAAATGAAATTGCGAAAATTCATTTTAAATTGGATTTTATTTAATTTGACTGCGGCGGCAAAGCTTTATGCGTGAGTACCATAGACGAAACCGGTGGGCGTGGCACGGTGGCTGCGACTGCCAATCTAATTTGTGAGCCAGCAGCTAGCAGGCAGCGGAGAACACGAGGTAGAGAGGGAGAAGCGACTTCTGCGAGACTTCTGCAACGTTGCCCACAGGTAAAATTAATCTATTTTGCTTGACGTGGTCGCAATGTCGCATATCGTTTTCGGTACCTACCCATCCTCCCCCTTCTATATCTATATAAATATCTTAACTTGTCTGCGCTACGTCCTCTCAGGCGCATGCATTTTTCCGCTTGGCTGAGATTATGCTTCTGTTTGATGTATTTAAGCCCAAAGCGAGACAACTGCTCCGAGTGTCTTGGCCAGAGTCCTGCGCTGTCCTTTGACTTTAGCCTCAGTTTACCACAGTCACGCTCACGTCGCCACCTTCTGTCCACAGGCCACATGCAGATTATACGGAACCATGACGCAACCACAGCCCTGCCTGTAGACAGACGAAATGCCAAATTGCATGTGTCTGGTCGTGTCCTGCCGTGCTGCTGCCCTGCTGTACCCTGCTGTAGGACTGTGTCCTATGTCCTCTTACCTGTTTGCTTCTCGCCGCCTAATTTATATGCGTGACGTATTTTTGTTGCCTGCGAAAACTACGAACTGTTTGTTTTCTCGAAATATTCAAATTTTCGCGCTTGTTTGCTTCCGGAAAATGATAAGCGATAAGCTGGGGTTCTTTGAATGGAAATTATGAGCAGGCAGCGTCATTTGTGCGCCTTGGCAACCAAATGATTCAAAGCAAACAATGGAAATATTGTTTATTAATAAATCGGCTCAGGGAAAAAAGGAGATTTGGACGAAAGCAAAATATATTTAAGTATACTTATATATTTATTAATATTACTCGTATTAGAACGAAATTAATTTAGTATAAGCCTGAAATATAAATAATAAACATAATCTGATTTGATTATTCATATAGAATATCTATAGTTTTGTGTTTGTCTAGCTTTGAAGTCAATTAACTTAAGTGAAAACTTAGCACTTTATTATCTATTTAGTTAGATGGGTCTGTGAATAGTTTATATAACGTATGTTTTTTTTAGAGGTTTACAATTTAGAGCCAGCAACGCTGCTTTATTTGACTACCCAATTAACAGTTGATAACTGTTTGTTGTTGAATTTGATTTGACACTTAATTTTGAATAGACTTAGGGCAACGCTGGCAAATTATTGAAATTTTGTATTCAAATCTGTTCGTTTAACTTATCGTGCACTTCGTTAATTTTATGGCCTAAATAATCGTCGAACGGAGCGTATAATTCGAATAACAATGGATCGCTTACGGAACACATTTACACTTCATAGCGTTATGTAAAGTCAATTACCTACGTCGATAACACAGAAATAATTGAACCTGGAAATCAACATTCAAAGAGCTATTAGCGAAATAGTGCAGCAAGTGCGGTGAAAATTAGTGTTTCGGATTGCACCATGTACATGGCCACATAGCTGAAAATATTTTTAAGCATTCATTTTCTATCTAACAAACCTCGTTTTATTAAAATTAAAACTATGTTTTTTATTTTATTATTATTTGAACTTGTGTAACTCAAAAGAAACTTAGAGAAAATGTTATATGTTAATATACAGATATGATTCCGACTCACTCTGGAGTATAGTATATACTGACATCAAACGTTTGGTTTGATTTAGTATATCCTTAAATTTTTGTTATGTCAAATTTTCAAGTCACTTTTGTCAGGAAACTCTGCTCTTTTCTAACTCAGAGTATAAGAAGAAACCGCACATCTCTGAGCTGTGCACTGGTAATCTTAGCTGAGTTCTGTCCACCATAAATTCCTAAATTTCATACGAAACAGCAAATAAACATTGTTTTATATGCCGTCCAGACATTTTCGTATTAATTCATTTTATATTTTATTCTAAGCTAATAAGCCTCAAGTACCACCCGCGGCAATTCCTGTGGGCCAAGCCCAGTAGCCACAGGAATGCTCCGTAATGTATCCAGTTTCGCGTTTGGTAAATGATCTTTTGTACCTTGAGTCTGAGTGTTTGTCTGTCTTGCTGTCCGACCGTCTGTTGATGGTCCAAACGGCTTTATTACGCTGACGTGCTGAAAAATCAGTGGAACATTACTCAAGGAGTTTATTGGCTAGCCGGGCCCAAGCTGTCAACAGGCCCACAGGCAATGCACAGCCTCGACGGGGAGCTGACGCACAAACAGACGAACAGAGATTGCCTGACAATTGCGATGATGTCAGCCGAAAATTTCGTGGCAGCAGCAACAGTGGCAGGTGCCACACACCCCGCTCGTCATTCATCAGCTTTGACTCGGCAGAAATTTGGAAAAATTTTATTTATTTTTGCAGCTCTGATTTTTGGCTTCTTTTTTAAGGCTATTTTTCGTAAGCCATAAAAATGGAAATATCAACAAAGAATTGCTTGAAAATTGAGCAAAATATGCGGATTCTAAATACTCTATGAAATAATTTTTATGATAACATATAAATGACTTAGAGTGAGGATGTAGATAGACAAAGACGGAAAGTGAAATCAGGGAAGAAAGAGAAGGAAACTTTGATAATTGATTAAATTATATTTAGACAAGATTTCTTATAAGAAAATTAATAGTAGTAATTTAAAACAAAACTAGAAATAGAGAATTTGATAAATATTTATATCATATATGTATATATATAGGAGAATTGGCTACAAAACTACAATAAATTTAGATTTTTTGCAATGAACTTAGTAAAAGAGAGCGAATGAAACTTGAAGAGAGAAGATGAAAGTTGCTTCTACCAAAAGCCAAATATTTTGTATTAAATAATAATATATTTATTTTTGCACTTCATAAGCTCATAAGTGTTTAAAGTACTCGTTGTTAGTGTATAGTGAGAGACAGAAATGAAACTTTGTGCCGGCACCCTTTTGCAAAGCAGACAATACGGCTGCGGGACAACGTTGTCGCGGGAATCTTTGTGAATAATGATTTGCCACTTGGGAGCGTTTGTAAATTAGATGCCGCGACTTGTTATTATTGTTGTTGCTGTTGTTCGAGTGTCGCAGCTGGCGCTGGGCTGGCGGCAGCGTAAATATTTAATTTGTGTAGCATTTCAAGCAGAAGCCCCATCGAGTCCACAACTAACCTTTGGCTTTCCTTCTTCAATTTTTTTTTTTTTTTGACGCCGCGTTTTGTCAGTATTATTGCAAGTCTGTTGTATTTTTTTTATGTGTACTTTTGTATTTTGGGGTCGCACTCGACAATAATGAGCCAAGTTAATTGAGGTGACAATTGCTGGGCAATAGAGGACGGTCACCGGCAACGGCTGCGCACTCCAGACCGTCTGGCCACTGTCGACCCTGTCGAGTGGCCTCAAGTAATGGTCATTTTATGTATTTTCTCGCACACGCGACAGCGCGCTTCCAATTGCGACCTCTTCGTTGCAGATTCTCAGGCTCAAGTAACTGCGAAATGATTTAACGTATTTAAATTGACAGTTCGGATTTGCAAGGGGTTCGAGTTTTTAGCTTCGGGCAACATTAAATTATTAAGACGAGGGTTCAGCGAAAGCTCGTAAGCAGCAGCTAAATGACAGATTTTTATTTAGATTTTCGAAAGGGACCACAGTCGCATAACCTTTTTTAGGAGTTATTCAACCAAAACGATAAAATAATTTACTGCAATTCAGTTTTAATGGCATTTCTGTGGGCTATTTTGGTAGACTCATGGCTTATAACAGCTGTAAACAGTAATAATTATTGTGCATGAAAATCATATGGCATAAATAACTCTAGTTGCCTTTTACACTTCATCATCTTCTACTTTTTGTCTGTTTGTTCAAGCGTTTCGTTTCATTGTTACTTTCCTTTTTTCATTTCTTTTAACTTTTTCTTATCAATACTTTGTCAATTTTTATCCTATTCAATGCTTTACTATATTTTCAGTTCTTTATCTTTTCCTTGAGACTTCCCCATTCATGTGCTTCTTCCAACTGAACTTTTGCTTCTCCATTTTGTAATTTGACTTATCTACTTTTTTTCCAACTTTTTGCTCTATTTATTTTCATAAATACTACTTGTTCAAATTTTTTTCTTTCGATTTCTTAAATTTATTAACATCTTAAACACGTATTCGAGTATTCTAAAAACTGGTTTCAAATCTGCTTAAAGCCACCCACAGCTCAATTACGAGTAACTATTTAATATTTGATTTAGTCAAATTTATGTCCAATCCCAACGGGTTTCAGGGTACGTCGGCCTCTGTCTCACAGTTCGCTAGATGCCCTTAAGTAGTTGCTTGGCCGGCGCACGGGTCGTATGATTAACATAAAAGCGCGTCAGCTCCTCAACTTTACACACTCCTTACACACACACACACACAGCTTGAAACTTGAAATTTATGTGAACAACTTTCTAAAGACGGTCGGACACACACACACACACACACTCATAGACACATGCCACTTAGGGCTGCTCAAAATCGCCATTAAAAATGTAGGAATCGGAGCTATTCTGGGCTTGACTTACCTGTCCGCCTTTTTGACACCCGACCACATGGCCGCCGAGACAGGCGGCATGAAACGCAAATTTCCAACGGGCGGCGAGGCGTAGGGTATGCCACGATACGCCTCAACCGGATCCAAATGCCGCCCATCTAATTGGACAATTACGCCCGAGATGGCGCCATTGCGTGTGTGGATGATGCGCGATGAGAGCTGTGCGGGTAATTGATCATGATTTATGTTGTTGTTGTTACTGTTGCTGTTGCTTGTTAGTCGACTGCTGCGGTTAGCCGATGATGAACTACTACTGCTGCTGCTGCTACTGCTGCTAGGGCTGGTGCTACTGCTGCTGCTGCTGCTACTACTAGTCGAGGTAGCATACGATGAGGCAGCCGAGGATGATGAAGTGAGCGATAATGAGGGCACTGCGCTGGCTGTAGCCGCGTTAGCAGTAGATCCGATGCTGCTGCTCGCAACGCTGCTGGAGCCAATCAATACAAGGCCGCCGCTGCTGCCAACTGACACGCTGCGATTGGCCGAGTTGTTGTTGCTGTTGGTGCTGTAGCTGATGCCAGCGCCGCTGCTGCTGTGGCATGCAATACCAAGCAGCAGGAGCAGGAACAGCAGCTGCTCAGATTCAGCTCCTAATGGTTTTCTTCGCGCTCTCGTCAGTGTTGTTGTTGCTGAACTTGCTGCAGTTGCTGCTGCTGGCGGCAGTTGTCGCTTCAATAGCAGCAACATTTTCATTATTAATATTGGTCAAAATGGCGTTGTTGCAATGTTGCTACTGTCGTTAAAGTAGTTGCTGCTGTCTGTTGCTGTAATTGACCGCAACAACAACTGTTTGTGGCGTGGCCTTAATTTTTTGTTTGTTTTAATCTTGTTTGTTTTTTTTTTGTAAAGTTTTTTGTGCAAATGATTATTTTTTTTTCGTTTTAAACTGCCAGCTGAAGCGAACTGAAAAGAGCAGAGAAAAATATAATTAATACATTGGCCTCGACATTTAATTTGTAGGGTAAAAAAACTGTTTTTGGAATGAGCTCTTATTTGGTTATGTTATTCTAGGCAACCTCTTCCACCCTATTGATAAACTAATTTCTGACTTTTTCTTTCGCCTCATTTGGAGTCCATCTTACATAATGTTCATTAAACTCCATTGAGATAGCTGTAAAATTAACAACGGTTGATTTAATCCTTTTTTTTATTTATTTTAAATCTTCAACCATGTTATTTTCTATGGAATATTACAATCTTTAGACACCGCCTCAAAAGAAAAAAATCTAAAATAAATGTCAAATTATATGAGAGTTTACCGCGGGACGGCTAAATGTCGGTAAATTTTCTCTTGAGAAGTTCCACCTTTGCATTGTTTGTTCAAGTCAGAATTTTTCTCAAGCTTTTTAATTGCTTCACATCGGTATGTACTTATGATGAGATACATTAAAAACTACGCATAAATAATTCAGAGGTTTCTATGGAAGCTGCGTAGAAAACCTTTAAGCGCACAATGGTATGTCCACAACCGAGTCATACACAGAGACCTTAAGCAACAGTCCTTGAAAACATCTCACACCCCAGCATAGACACCTCAACAAACTAGAAAACCATCAAAATTACTTATCTATCAACTTAATAGACACCAGTAAACACGCACGTAGACTGAACCGACTACACCCTCTAGACCTTACCTTCAGGGCGATTTAAGAATAAATTATTCACATCACATATTAGCTAAAATTGATCAATTGATTCGCCACCACCAACATCTTATTCGCTTGACGCCATAAGAAACAATTGTATATAAAAAAAACAAACTAAAAATATTGCACTTTCGATAGGCGTTAGACCATTCATGATCCATTATTAGATATTTTAAGAGCTAAGTGTTTTGGATAATTAAAACAACTTCTAAGATGTCGCTATAAGAAATTATGTAAATTTTGTTTGTTATTATTACTATCCAGAAATACCTGAAAGAAGGGATGCAATCAAATGTCTACTACGTGTACTTTATATGGTTTTTATGACAACGGGTCGTATCTTTAAACATTTTGGTATAATGCACTTTTAAATCCTTTATTTACAAAAAATGTTATTTTCTTATTAAGAAATATTTAAGTTTAAATTTAATTTTTTAATTTTATTATTTAAAAGTATTGAAAGTTAATTTTTGTTTAATTTTTGTTTCAAAATATTTAAACTTAATTAAATTTGATTTTCTTACTTACAAGTTTTGAAAATATGATTTAATTTAATTTTCTTATTTAAAAATATTTAAACATTAATTTCATTTAATTAAATTTTCTTTTTATAAGAAATATTAAAAATTTAATTGAATTTTTTTATTTTATTTTTCTTTTTAAAGTTTTTAAAATTGTATTAAAAATAAATCTTTTAATATCTAACTTTTTTAATTAAAAATCATTTTCTCATGCCATTAAATATAACAACTATTTAGTAATTCTCTATCAAAAAGTTTATTCCTTAATATTTTAATAAGTCCTGGCAACATTTGATGTTCATTATTTTGCATAGAAGTTGATAAATATATTTTCATTTTCTATTTTTTTTATCCAGGCTGAAAATGTAATATTCTGTTTACAATTGAAGTTGTGCAAATTCTAAAACTTGTTTCGGCTTTGCTCTTTAAAATCTATGCAAAGTGCGCCCTGCAGCATGTTGGGCGTGGCTTGGCCGCCCGTCGGAAAAAAAAGAGAGAATGAGTAAAGAAGAGTATGCAATGGCATTTGAAAGTCCTCATTGAAGTAGCTCTTTGCACAAGCCCCAATCAGCTTCAGCTTCAGCTTGGCTTCTGGCGGCGTTGTCCTTTGCCAGCTCTCTCTTGTCTCTGTCGTGTCAAAGGCGTTATTCCTTTCGCATTTTTCTTGCTATCTCTTTCTTATTGTTTTTTTCTTCTTCTATTTTTGTATGAGGGCGCCTTGTTTGCACTTGTTGTAGTGTCCTTGCCCTTCTTGTTGTTGTCGTCGTACTCAACAACAACAACAACAACAATGGTCATACAGTTGGAATTTCACATATGCCAGACATGTCAGGCAGCTCAACGAAACCTATGCAGCTGTTTGTGGGCAGTGGGCGGGGCTTTAAGCATCGTCTAGAGAAGGTCATTAGGTTAATAGCTCAAATATTTGAGGCCGAAGCTTGGATTTGCGACCAAGTGAAGATTTCGAATAGCGAACAAGTTTGAGCAAAACTTTAGTAGTTTAAATTGTTTGCAAATAAACTTGTGCTGAATATTTCAAAGAGCAGCAACTCATACTCAATTCAAGAATTGTATTAAGCTATGCTATAATTTATTTTTAATTCTGCTTTATGTATTCCATCTTTGCTTGCCTGTATTTGTTATTCTATCTATAAACTTTTCTATTGCATATTTTAGGCAACCAATTTTTATGTTCAGCTATTTTCTCCATTTTTGAATGTATGTCAAATATATGTATTCCCAATTGCTGTTGGCAAATTGTACGCTGCGCTGGAAGAGGTTATCTTAAGAATTTTTTCTTGCAACATTTTGTCATGCACCGTGGCGTAGTCAGTTAGTTTCCAACATTGTTCAGCTGCTGTAGCTGAGTAATGCACTTGATGTCCTTTCATAGCCCAGCTCGACATGCCCTGGCCTGTCTGTTATTTTTGGGTTTGGAAATACTTTTAGGTATACCTTTCGGCTACTCACTTAGTTATTCCGTGCGTTGCTCTTCTGTCTGCGTTGAGCTGCTGCAGGTGCTAAGCCTTGTGCTCTGCGCGCTGCATGTGGCTTAGTGTCCTTGCCACGTCTGTTGCTGTTCTTGTTGTTGTTGCTTCTGCGGCTGCTTATATTCTTCTGCTTGCCTCAAGTTCTTGGCACACACTTCACGTACGCTGCGCGCAACGGCGCTGCTGTCTGCTGCGTTGTCTGAATGCCTCCACGCTACAATTGTCATGCAAGCGGACATTTTTTCAAGGCTCTCACGTGCTCATCGCCTCCGACGCTGGCTTTTCGAGCAGCTGGCGCCTCGCATGGCTGCAAAAGAGGTAGACAATGAAGAGGAGTGTGTGAGAGAGGGCTTGCTTTTATGATACTTGAGCTATGATTAATTAAGTGGCGCGTATAAAGCTCGCTCTATATAAATGCATATTAAGTAGCCGACCCGTCTACAAACAGTTTACTTAACTTGCGGACTTGGTAATGATTGCAAATTAAAAAGAGAGAGAGAGAGAAATATTATTAATAAGGAGAGATAGAGAGAGAGAGAGAGAGAGAGAGGGAGAGACTGAGTGTGTGTGTATGAGAAAGAGATAAGGAGAACGCTAGAATAAGCGAAACACTACAGGATAGAATCAAATTCCATTTCTGATGCTTCAGACCAGATATGTTATCCGAGTTTATATAATAGAATGAAATTATATGTTATTACAAAGATTAATCTAATTATTACTAAGTCTTTATGTAAAGTGCTATTTACAACATGTCCCAAATATGATGTGAAGTTAATTGTGAGTCTTCTTAAGTCGTTGCGTAAGCTTTTCAATTATAATGCGACCGCGAGTGTACTCAAATCATTGTGCAGATCATTAGAAACGTCTTTAATAGGCTGACTCAGACTTCTAGTTAGTTGAATTAATTGTTTTCATGGAAATTGAGCTGTTACCCAAACAGTGGGCGTTGCAAAGGCGCGAGTTGCTTTTTAATTTATTTATGTAAATAACGAATAAATTTTCTGCTGCTGCGGGCCAAAACAGCTTGGCATTTAAATGCGTAGTCGCATAAGTAAATAAATACCACGCAACTCTCTCTCCCATTGAATATTTTTCTTCAAACAACAACAAAAACGACGATATCATGAAGTGCGTGGCTCAGTTAGGGGCAGATTACATCACAATTTGCCATCAGACCGTCTCTCTTTCTCTCTCTCAGCATACTTCTTACAGCCTACAAACATTGCAAGTCATACGCACTGTTAGCCCCATCTAAAGGTGGGGTTAGGTAATGTTGGCTTATTTGGTTATTGTAAATGAGTTACGACGACAATTTTGTGGCTGAAGTAAACTGTATATAAAAGGCTCTACATTTAAATTTTTATACTTTGAAGGTTTGATTTGAATTTAAAAACAATATCTAAATATTTGTGAATCATTTACCTTAAATTATGTAACTTTACTTAAAGTGTTTTCTATAAATTGTTTTTTTAATGAGCCGACTCTTTTAAAATTTTGTTTTATTAAATAAGTTAATTTGTAAAATCACATATTTAAAATGTTGTTTTTGCATTTATTTAATTTTATTTTGGCGATTTGCTGCTGCTAAACTTGGAGCGTAATGAGAAAATGTAACAAAAAGTTGTCAAAAAGTTCAAGTTAGAAAACAACTTGGGGAATAAACAAGGTATTTGGGCATTCGGCATTCGGCATTTGGCATTTACATAGCCATTCGCTTTCGGAGTGATTTTTATCAATTTGTTAGTCGTTGTGTTTCGGCCGTGTAATTTGTGCGCCAGGCCAAAAAGATAATTGGATTTAGTATTTGTTTGTGCGCCCAATTTAAGTGCGTATAAAGCAAATTCCATTTCGCGAAATTCATTTGGCTTGGGCTTTAATTAAAAATCAAAACGCGATAAGCACACAGAGCGCGACGCGACAAGATGAAAGTTGCAACAACAACAAATGCGTTTAATTGTGGCTCGCAATTCCTTGGCAATTTCCGTGCTTGGCCGAAGCCTTTGCCGCCATAAATTCAGGCGCCAGGATCGCAGACAGGATACACAGCGCGGTCGCAATTGTGCGACCGAGGGTCATTAATTTGTCTTTAGAGGCCGCCGAATGCCAACGTGGCATAAAACTGCTTAAGTAGCTCAACTAAATTAAGAAAATTTCGCTCTAGCAACGGCACGAAGGCAATTAGTAGGTGAGGGGAGCTCAAGGATGCCGGGCATCGTCTGCTGATAAAGTTCAAAGTGGATTTGTTCTAAGACCAGATAGCGCACACACTCACAGCGTACTGAGATTCGTGGTTACATTATAAAACGGTGTTGGAAAATGCTCAGTAAAAACGAAAACAGAAACATAAACAGATCCTGGATGCAAGCAGCAACACAGCATAATGAATGCGTTGCATGAGCATAATTCATTTCAGAGGCAGAGGCAGACAGGCAGCTATGAATTGTTTGGCATGCAGTTGCAATGTGCGACGCCCAACAGCAAAGGAAATGTTGCAACCGCAACCAAATAAACGTTGAAAATTTGTAGAGCATACGAAAAAAGCAACTTTGCCAGCGGCAACAACAGATACAGCCACAACAACAAAGACACAAATACAAACGAACACAATGCGCATTTATCATAGAAGAAATACACACAGAATACACACACACAACATGCATGGATATTAATGTTGGCTGATAAAAGCAAAGCTTGATAAACTAAACATGTTGTTGCCTTGGCGCGCAAGCTGCGTATACGTAATATTTCATATATTTCTCCTCAATATCTTGCAGCAATGGCTAGCACAAAAGCATGAATTGAATTGCTTCATATCGATGGATAGGCATCTGGCAAGCACACACATACATATATTTATATATACATTATTATTTGTCGAAAAATTTAATCAGTTTTCATGCATAAGCAAGTTTGTTTGCGTTGCGCAGAAATCTTTGAATGAAATAGATTGTGCAGCGTATGGCAAAAATTGATATGGATATGAAAATAGATATAAGTAAAAAATAAATTAATATGTTGCTTATATAAAAGATTATTGAAAGAGCTCAAAAGGAGTAGATATAAGCAGAGAAAGAAGACGTAAGAAATATTTACTAAGAATTTCGTAAGTACGTAGATACTTGTGATATAATTACATTTAATTTAGTTTGTTTTTATATCTATTTAATATTTAAAGCTTTTATTATTATATATATCTTTTTTCAGTTTATTTTTATACCCTGGACCCATTAAAAATGGGAAATCATTATAATATAGTTTTGTTAGTTTATTATCAATTTCTATATAATTTTTGTGGTTTTTAAATTTAATTTTGTATTATTATAATTTAGTTTTAAAAAACTTATTATAATGTTTTTTATATTTTTGTGTTGTTTTTTTAATTTATTTTTATATAACTTATTTAATTTATAATATGAATATCTATGAATTTTTTGTTTTTAATTTATTTTAATATATTTTTAAGCAAATTTTGTATTTGAATCGCTTACAGCTGTGTGGAATAAATTGCATTCATACCCTGAGCTCTCTTTATACTTATATAAAATTGTATTCATGCGTGGCCAATATGTTTGCTATGCAAGTTACCCACTCACGTTTAAAAATGTCTTCATGAAATTTTGTAAATACTGTAGATACATATATCCCTAATCTATTTGCTTTGGTATTTCCTCTGTGGATAACATATTTTTCTTGTTGATTTTACATATTTCATAGAATTTCTGGCTGAAATTCGTTTTGCTGGAATCTTTTTTTATTTACTTATTTACTTTGCCACAGAAAGCAAACCACAAAGAATGCATAACTTTGTCAAGCAAATAAAAGTCTTACTCCCTTTCTCTTTTTCAACTACAACAAGAACTATATAATTTTAGTTCAGCATTTAAATGCCATAAAACAAATGCCGGAAAATTATAGTTTTGCCAGAGAGTCAAGAAATGCTGTGATAACAGCAGAGTATATTTTCTTATTGCATAGCATCCCCGGAGCATGTCATTTTTCATGCAGATTTATGTAAAAATTTCTGAATTTTGTGCGTTAAGAAAAATGCAAAAGAAAAAACGCCCCAACAGCGAGCGAGTGGAGTGCACAGAGATTGAGGGAAAAGTTTCCCATTGAGCATTGAATTTGATGGCAAATAATGCGACTTTATAACTAGTTTAAATGCACTTTGCATGTCGCAGACGCTTGATCAAATTATTTAAACATTTTTCGCTCTTTATGGCGTCTGCTGCTTGACTTCAGCTCAAGGGATCCCACCGCCCTCCTTCGCAGCCCTAGCAGCTTCACTCTGCTTCGCGGCTTCATTCTGTGCCTGCCAACAATGGCTTATAATTATTATGCTTTGCCCTTTTTCCCATTTTTTTCGCATGCTTTTCTTAATTTTTGCATTATTTTTTCATGCTTTTTATTTTCTTTTGTTTTAAGTCTTCAGCAGCTTACTGCCTTTCATTTAAACATATACGTGTATATGTATTATTTATGCGAGCGCAATAAAAGGCTGCGCTCTGCGGCATCTGCATCAGCCTGCAGCATGCTTCAAGTTGCCATCATTTCATTTTTTAAGTAGTCAGCAACAAAACAATGGCGCCCACAATAGCAGTCAACGCATTAAAACCATCAGCAACACAAACTGAAACTGCACCCTTTAGCAGACGGAGGAAACTCTCGTCTGACAGCCGAGGGCGGCGAGCGATTTTTGCCAATTATTAAACCATCGTGTTTAAGTGTAATACATACCGGTTTGCAGTAAAGAGCATTGTAAATATAATACTCTAAATCAGATTGAAGCTATAGTAATTTTGAGCACTATTACATTAGAGTTATGTTGAGTAATAAACAAATCATTTGAATATTGAATGTGAGCATGATAAATTTAAGCTTATCTATGCTTAATAATAAAATACTGTTAACAATGTTGAGATAATTTATAATTAAAAAACATAATAATATAAAATAGTTGTCATTTGAATATAAAAAAGAAACTTAAATGAAGAGTATATATTTTTATTTAACAAAATTCAATTAAATTTAACTGAGATTTATTTAATCTATGCAAGAAATAATAGTAAAAATAATTTCTAAATTAAAATGATTTATAATTTTATCCATAAAACTTACTATGATTAAGTTCAATGGTCCATAAAGAAAGACCATCAGTAATTAATTTGATTAGATTATGTCAAAGCAAAGCAGCTTCCTTCTAGCAAAGTGCACTTAGAGTAAATTGAACAATTTTCTTGTTAACTCAACTGCACTGCGGCAACTTGAATTTAATTGGCCATCATTAGTTTTGCTTAAAATTGTACATTTTCTATATAAATTTCTAGTATGTCCGTGTGTGTGTTAAACGCAATTCAAATTTAATCAGACTCTTGTATCGGGGCATAATTTATGCAAAACTTCAATTGGATAGGCGCTCACAATTTTATCCTTGGGCCAAACATTAGCTGAGCAATAAATTTCGCGCACAATTGAGCCTGTGATTGTGCGAAAGCGAATGTAACGAAAATTAATTTTCCTGTGATTTTGCATGTGTGCATGCGAGAGCATGTGTGTGTCTGTGTGTCTGTGCACACCAGACCGCCCGGCATAAATTGTGCGCCCGCGGCTAACAAATTTTAAAAGCAAATGCTGAAATAAATTATCGCTTAATATTGGCAAATAATTTGCCCAACACCAACAACAGTTTTTATATTGAGTTGCGCTCTGGCTCCCTCGCTTCCTCTATCTCTGCCTTTTCTTGCAATTTTTGGCAGCGCACAAATTGAATTCATTATGTGGAGCTGCCCCACACACACACACACACACACACACACACACACGAATGGCACAGAATCATTTGCCTCTGGCTGTCGCCAGCGAATGCTCAAATAATGATATTAAAGCCTCATTACAACAATACATAAAAGGCGAATGGCTGCCAAATAGATGGAGAAACTGAAATTAGAATGTCGAGCGACATCGAAGAGCGACACGACGAGCCCAAGAGCACATCAGCACGAGAACACACACAAGGACAAGATACATTTCAAGCAATCGCACAAAGGAAATAGAAATTGAAATAGAAATAGAAATAGAAATCGATGGTGGAAATCTGTGTCGCAGTGAGAATACCCTAGATAATATTTGATATACAATACTGGTTTAAGCTTACACATGTAAGATTATCGTATAGAACCATGTGCCAAGATGGTGAATATATTCATATGTCATATATTCATGTGGAATACGAGCCTCTCTTTTTTCCTTAATATCATTAAAAATCTGATTTAACAATATCTGGGTAAAGTTTTCTTTATATAAGAAATTTCTAAAATTATAGTACATTTTTACCTGCCAGCATTGCTATGAGTACAGCTACTTTATTTAGATTTATAAATTATATGTTCATTATATATAGAAGAATTAGCTGTGTGGCATTTTATGATATTTTTCTACTTAATATTTTTATACCATAAAAAAGAAAACTGAATTGAGTTTAAGTTTCTACAATCATGGATAGCGAACAATTCCAAGCACAACACAAATCTCACTCTCTGAGACTTTGGCTTAATGTCTTCAGGCCATATCTACATAATATGAGCAAAAACAAATACTATGACAATTGCAAATGAATATCAATTTCCGAAATAAACACACACACACACAAGATGCCAGCACACCCACATGCGAACATTTCTATAGCTCGCTTAATTAATTTTCCTCTGTGCGGGCTTTGTTTTATTTTAGTTTTTGCTTTTAGTGCCTCTTAGATCCTCGAAGGGTAGGAGAAGGGAGGTTGGGATTATTATTGCAGAGTATTTTAATGACATTTTCATAAACAGTCGCTGCGGCATGCTGATGTGCTTCTAATTTCGTTTTATGCCACGTGGCATTCAGCGTCTGCTGCTGCTGCTGCTGCTGCTGCGGGTATATTTTGTCTGGATAGATAAAATAATTTATTGGGTAAAAATTGCTGGCCAAGAGTTGAGCATTTCGATTGCGCGTTCTCCTCCGTCTCCGTCCTTATCTTAGCCGGTTTATCTATTTTGGCCGTCGCTGTTGGCCCTATATAATGTTGGCGCCATGTTGATGTTATCGTAGCGGAAGTGTTGACTCAATGTTTACTCAATGAGGGCGTTGCTGCGATATGTGTGTCGGTGTGTGTGCTTGTGTGTGGCTTAAATCTATTCCGACTGTCATTTGGGCGTACGAGTTTCGCTTTTGGCTTTGTTTCTGTTCGTTTGGCTAATACAAATGCTACGACTCCTACTTTTTGTGTGTGTCCTTTTCCAAGCATTCCATTTTGGGCTTATAAATATGCAAAGGCAAATGAAGACTTACGAAATGCTTGAACAATAGCCAGAAGAGCCATAAAGGGTCAAGGCTTGATAGAGTTATGCAATACTTAAGCCAAGGCCAGCTAAGTAGTTGGCACACAGAACAATAATCATAAAGACATCGACGGGACTCTTATTTATGGCTTATTGAAATTATAGACAAACACTTACTTGGCCAGTTGATATTGGAATTGTTGGCAATAAATTGTGAAAACCTTTTGAACTTTAGGATTTTTCAATTAAATATGTAAGTTTATATAATTAAATAATGATAAATATAATAATATTCTAATTAGACTTTGGCTTTTTGTTGCGAAAGTTTGAAAAGTTTTCCTGAATCTTAATGTACCTAAAAGTAGATACACATTTTTTTTCTTAAGTTCGGTTTCTTTTTCCAGCTATCAATTTTCTATGGACTAAGCACACAAATTCAATTTAGACTGCAGTGTCTCGTGCTGGAGTGTTGTCCGTAATGTTATTTTAGACTCTTTTGTTTTTTGTAATATTTATTCATGCAAATATATTTTTTTATATTATTTATTTTTGTTTATATATTTTGATAAAATTTAATTTTTAAAATTACTAAATTAGGAATGTAAAAAATATTGATAAATTATTTCGCATGCTTTGACACTAAAATTAAAATCACCATCGACCACTGCTTAATTGCCTTAATGAGTTACACCTGTGCTCATTGCATGAAATACGTTGGTCCAAAAAGCTTTGTCAAGTCATGTCAATTTACAACTTTTTTAAGTGCTTAACCACAAAACTAAAGCTGGAATCTAATGGCACATTTCTATCCCATTTGGAGTTAGCTTTTCTGTCCTTTACCCTCTCTGTCCGCTCCGTCTCTTTTTCAGTGCGTGTGTGTGTGAGTGTTTCCGTAAACTACCATTTCCGACTGTACCACAAGTCTAACAAGCCGGCAACAGTCGAGTACACGACTCGATACGCTCTGTGGCAGCTGCCTCTGCTGTGTTTGCCTTTGCTCTCAATGCACAATAATTGTTATCTTCAACAATTTGCGGATGTTATAAACATATACTAGCTGCTTCATATTGTCTGCATGTAAATACCAGCAACGGCAGCTGGGACTGGGACTGGGAGGCAAACGGAGACGGACACGGACACGGAGACGGAGTCGGGATCGGAATCGGAGTCGAGGCTGGGATTGAAATTGGTGAGTTGAGTTTTAGCTGGGGGCCTGGCATTTCTGTTTGTTGTTGGTTGTAGCATTTGCACTTGTCGTTGCTTTTTATGGCCAAACAACCGCTGCACCTGCCCCGGTTCAGGATAACACACACACACACACGCACACATATTCGCATGTCAAGTACTTCCTCCCAGCGGAGGTGAGCTGGAGAATTGGAGAACTGGCACGGAAGACATTTAGCTAAGCGCTTCGCTTGGTAAACAATTTTCGATTTCAGTTTTTGAAGCTCGTGTGCAAAAAGTTTTGCCCCAGTGAAAGTTGAGCACAGCAAAAAAAGTACATACATACATAAATATATATGTATATACATATATAAATATATATATTAATGGAAGGCCAAACTGATTGCCAGCAAAGTTGTCGCATGCTCGCGCATTGTTTCGGCGAACATTTGAAGTCAGATGCGGCCTGTTTCTTACTTTTGCTCGAGTTTCATTTCTGTGGCAATTACGCATACGTTGCCTGGATGGTCCGCGCAACGCACTTGGGGCAGGCAATTTGTGCGTTACTCATACGCCTACGTGTCTCATTATGGTGCGTGTGCTCGACTCGGTAATAGAAAACTTGGCCATAACATTTTGGCAGCGTTGCGCTCGCCCCCAAAACTTAATTAACGGGCCCAACAAAGGTAATCGACAAGCGGCCGCCTTTTGTTTAGGCCATTTCACTGGAAAATGTTCTGGACATTAACGGGGGGGAAGGCGGACGGGTGGTTGGGTTTGGACATCCCCTGGCATCAAGCACCCCCATTAAACTGGTCATTAGGCGTCAAGTGGCATGCTGCTTTGACAAGCAGCGGGCGATGCGGGCAAACGCATAGACTCGAGTTGGCTCAAATGTTTTGGCTTAATTTGAGCAGCCTCCCCAAACAATTCCTGCCTACCAGCCCCTCACCCTACGATCCACCTTCTGCCCATCTCGCTGAGTATAAGTCTCTTTGTAGCTGTTGGCTTGCCTTTAATTACTGGCTGGCCAATAACCAGCGGCGCGGCAGCTCAATTGCCACATTCAATTAAATTATTGGCAGTTGCCAGCTGCGTTTAAAATTTAATTACTTCTCTTTTCCGGCTGCTCATATACAAAAGACTTAACTGAACTGGATGAGTGTTGTGTGTTGGCGTGCGTGACACAAGACATCGAACTGAACCGATTAAGCTAGAGCTTACACGTTATAGTTTTGGGCAGCACGAACTAAGAAAGTCTTCTCCCAGCAATCCCGGTATGAAGAACAGAATTGGCATGACTCGACCATATATGAATCTACACAGCTTAATGCAAATAAAGCAAGCAAACATTGGCATACACCATCCTGACGGCTGTGCACGACTTTTATTCATTAAAAACTTAATTTTATAAAGTTTACGTATTTATATATTATTTTTTTATAATAAAAGTTTTTAGAAATCGGTATATATTTTTATTTTATTTTAAGAACTAATTATTTGATTTGAAGAACTTTTATTTATTTTATAAATCTGTTTCAATTGTATCAACAAAGCTCAAACGTGTTTCCATTGGCATTGAAATTGCTTTTCCGTTTCCAATATTTTTTGCAAATATAAAAGAAAAAACATTTGTTTGTTTTAATTGTTTGCTATGCCGTACATTAAATTTTTCCATTACATAGCTAGACAAATTACAGACATAAATATATATATTTTTTATGAAGCTTTTACAATAATATTCCTGCCTAGGTAAAAGTTTATCAACATTTTTTGTTGGTCTGCTCAGTGCTTTTTGCTAAACACAGCGAAGCCGAAAGTTGAGCGCTGTTTTTGCCAAAGTTTTTAACTAATTTTCTTGTTTGCCTTCGTGCCAGCTAGGAAAAAGGCAAAACAAATACAGTGTGTGTGAGAGAGAGAAAGAGAGAGAGAGAGTGAGAGTGAGAGAGTGAGAGAGTGAGAGGGTACAAAGACAAAGGGCAGAGATCATAGCGCGAGTAGTAGTAAAAGCCAAAAACTTGTGCAACAAATTGGCGCTCAACTTTTTGCTGTGCCGTGCACAACAATTAAAAAGATTTGTTTTTTAGTTCTTCAAGAAATTTATGCGAACTTTATGCGGGTTGTTTTACATAAGGCTAGAGCGTAAAAGTCTTTGTCCACGGGAGAGTACCTAAAAGCCAGATACGAATTTCAAGAAAACGAATTCTTTAATAATAAAATACACAAAAAAAAACATACTATGTATGTAGCTTAAAAAAGATTTTTTTCTATTAAGTCTTCACTTGGTTTTTGTGACCTACATTTCAAATATTTTTTTACCTTGTGTTGTGGGTACAAATTATTCATTTTTGCTGAAAGTTGCATCTATTTTGAACATACATATATATGTATTTGACTATAAGAGTAAGATATAAATAAATTATATCTTTGCGAAAGCAAAGCAGTTGAAAATTTTTAGCAAATTTTTTATAAGTATATATGAGGACGTGGAAGAAGGCGCAGCGCAAAAACCTGCTAAGTGGAAAATTGCAAAAAACTGCACGAGCTGCGTTTACCTGGCCCGCAAACAAACAGCTGCGCACAAACAACACACACGCACACACGGAGTTGTGTGTGTGCACCCGCATGTGTGTTGCTTTTAAGTATTTTGGCAAGTTGTGCATATTTTAATTAGTTTCACAGCCAACAAACATTTGAGCCCCAACAAGCTAAAGGGAAACACGGCGTATACGTAACGTACAACTAACTTTTCAGCGCTTGGCACACTTTCATAAGAATTTATATAGCCATGTTGAATGTAGGATATGTTAATTTAAATACATTTATATATGTATATATAAATATATATTTATGAAAATATATTTTTGCAGCTTTAAGGCTATATGACTACAATTTTTCTATTTATTATTTAATTTTAATGCACAGGAAATCTTAAAATATTTGGAGAAGAAATTATATATTTAAATATATTATTATTTTATTGTATTAAATTTATATTATATTCTAATTACTTAAAGTTCAGTAAGAACTGGAAATTGTATTAAAGCTTTCGTTTATTCAATAGCGCAGCTCTAGTCAAGGTACTGTCAAAATATGCGAGTGCTATTGATGCTTCCATTGCTGCTGGCTTAACTATGTCAGGAATTCAGCATTTAGCTCTTATTGTCTTTAAGCACTACGTGCCATATCGAGTGTCGACTCAAATCCAAGCATTTCAATATAGCTGAGCACATGAAAACCTGAGGGCAGACGAGTAACAAAGCCAAACAAAGCCACAATAGTGGCAGAGAGGGAGCGGGACATAGAACAGCTTTTTAGGCAGAGTGAGACAGAGAAATACAGCTGAGCTTTAACCTGAGACAGGCAGAGCCAGAGCCAGAGTCGACGCCGAAGCTATGCAAATGTTTTGTTGGGAATGAGCAGGGGTTGGGTGAATACATATGCTACATATGTGTGTACAAGTGTATGTGTGGGTGACTGTGTGTGTGTGTGTGTCCTGTGCTCCTTTCAGCCGTTGACTTTTTGCCTGTTTTTGACTTTATCTTGATACAAGTGCTGCAATTTGTAGCTCAGTTTTCACCTCCTCTCCTCTTTCTGAAACTTGAATATGCTTCAGTTTTAGATTCACATTCGTATTCTGAGCTCTGACAAGAGTTGGAGGCTCGAGTGTCTAAGATTGGCACATTCACAGGCGAAATCACAAAAGTTGGCAACATTTCTGCTTTGCCTTTGTTTGTGCTGTTTCTGCTTCTGTTGCTGGCGCGCACTTAATAGTTGCAAATTGGTTCTCACGCCAACCAATTGGCTGAGATTCTGTATGTATGTATATAGTATATGCCATATGACTAAGTAATGGCAATTGCACACAGAGGGCGAGCCTGCGGCTGCACCAGAGCCTTTTGACAGGACTCGCTCTGTGGCAGCTCTTTGAAGTTCATGCCACACACAAATATATACATATAGGATTCAATTTCAGTTAATTCTCTTTGCCTCTTTTCCACACTTCAATTTCCTTTTTGTTCAGCCAATATTTCAGACCATTTAACCAGCCAATTCGAGTGTTGTTTTTCAGTTTTTAGTATTGCCTTTTATTAGGTTTATGTACATATACAGACAATGGGCACAACCACTTATCGCCCACAAAACAAACAAAATCGAAAAAGTGCCCAAAAGCCACATTACAAAAACACACAACAACAACAACAACAGCAATGGCAAGAGCAACAGAAACAACTACAACCAATGCGAGATTCAAACAACTCGAAAGCCAAATAAAAGCAAATTATGGTCGGCTATAGCACCCACAGATGGGTTTCCCTTTTAATGCCAGCCACATCCAGCAAATAGAAGAACTCATTAAAATGTGTTGTAAACTGTAAGAGTGGCATCGCACCACCCAATCACCCAACCACCCAGCCAACCATCAGCCCACGCTCAGTAAAAGGTGGTTTCAATGTGCGGTTGGCTTTCAGATTGATGTATGTGTGCATACGTGCGTATTTGTCAATGTATTTTGGACAATATATAAGCCAGCTGAGCACGTTGTTTATGGGGTTTATCGCAATGCCAAACCAAAGCCAAAGCCATCGAAACCCATTTGACTGCGACATTTGCGTACAGCATTCGAGCAAAAGTAATCACATCCTTAGGTTTGGCTTAATCATTCGGCTTTAATGTGTGTGTGTGCATATGACTGTGTGTGATTGTGTGATCATTCCCTTTGCTCACATTAATAAGCAATATAGACAAAAAATGAACGACTGTGTTAGTTCTAGACCATGCTCGCGATCATGGCGTATGCATAGTAATTTGTAAATATTTTGTAAAATATTTATGTGTGTGCAAACTCAATGTATTTTAATGGTCTTCATGTTGCATATTTATATATGGGTTATATAGGATTGAACACTCGAACTGTTCCGATGGTCATAAATTCGGTTTGAAAACTGATTTTTATTTATTTCAATGTACAGCATATGTTATATACATATATGTTGGCTAGATATGATCTATCTTTCGTTTTGACTATGGCCTGCAGACTTAGTTACATGAAGATTAGAGTGCCTGGATCTGAGCGTGTTATAAAATATATATAAACGATTATCTCTAATATTATACATTATCTATATCCTCAAGTATCAAACATTATATTCCAAGAAACAAATAAGCCCAATTGCCTGCCATATCAAATAATTAAGTTTAAGTATTCTTGTTAGATGCTCAAATTCAGTTATTGACTACACAAGCATTTCATTCGTTAGTGAAATAATTTGTCAAATCTATTGAACGACCTAAGGTTTTTCGAGAGGTACAATTTAAAGCACTTTCAGAGTACAAGCCGCTTACATAAAAGTTTGTAAGAAAAACGTACTGGATTTCTTAACCTTAAGTCTTTGTGCGCCTTGCTTAAGGCATTGCCTCACGGACAGCAGAAAGAAAGGAACTCATTGCGCATGGGAAAGTTAATAAATTACACTTCAATTGTGCACTCAACGTCATGTTGTGTATAAAACATGCTCTGGCAGTTGTTGTTTGTGCTTAAATCTGAGCAAGTGCCATGCCCACACAGTAACTGACTGCCTGCTGGCTGCCTTCCTCCCTCTGGCAACGCCTGTCAAATCAAATAATTGAACTTTCATTCCATTGTGAAAAATGAAACACATCCGCGTTCCAAACGCAAATGCCGCACATTATTTGCGATTAAAAAAAACGAGCTTTGCACTTGTGACTGTTGATCAACTTTGAAATACCCTGTTAGCTATGTCGATTTTATATTACATAGTATTTTTTTTTAAATAGTTGATAACTGTGAGTTTTTATACATAAAAACAGTTTTCTTTTACATAACAAATCTTCAGTTTAATAATTTTTAGAGTCGAAATTCTCAGGAGACAATCTCTGTCATCTTCTCTAACATATTCAGTATACCCCATTTTAGAAATGCGCTTTTGAAGAGCATCAAATGTCTGTCGATCTGAAACTGATGCCAAAGTAAAAACACACATTTTTTCTTAATCCATTCTGATGCTCACCCGCTGATGGATTACTCTCGTTCAGATGTCAAATCTTGTTAGTGCAGTTGCCAGCATCGACTCCATGGCCGCAAAACGTGGCTCAATTGTGGGCTGGCACTGCGTCGGCATTGCCTCGAGGTTTATCAAGCATTGGCAGCTGCTGCTGCCGCTGCCGTTTGCCGGCTAACAAGCCAAAGGAGCACAACTGTCGGTGATTTTTCACGCTCTGGATACAGTTAGCTATGACTCGGTAAAACTGTGACACTCTGCTACAAAGTTGTGGACAATATACATTTATTATTAAAAAGTTTTCATCTACCTGGCTATGACGAATGAGCTTAAGCTGCACTAAAAGATTTCAACATTTGTTGTCGTTGTTAGAAATAAAATTAATTTTATATGATTTTCCATTTTATAAAGTGATTAAAATTTAAATTTAATATATACCAAATACATTTCTGAATATATATATAAATGGTTTTTATCATTATAACTTATATAAAATACAATAATAGATACAATTTACAGGTATCAGAGTACAGTTACAGACCCAGCTCTTCTGTCATAGCGTAGCATGCAAATTTGTTATAGAGAATCTCTGCATAGGGGACTCACAGTTGCTCAGCTCTCAATTTAGGCAACACTGAAAACTCCGTTTTTGTTTTTAAGTGTTTTATACATACGTATATATATGCATAGCAGGAAATTTGTATAAATTTTAAAGTGAAATTGCCAGCCACCTGCTACGGCCAACTGCTACATTTTGTGCTCGACATTTTCGGTATATTGTCTGCTGCTTGGCCGATAATTAGACGTAGCCTGGCATAGACACCCTTGGCCCCTCTGTGGACCATTAAAGTCCCCAGGGGCAACAGGCAGAGCAGACTGCTGCTAGATAGGCATTGGGCAACAGTTTTTTTTTCTTTTCTTTTTACTTTATTCACCTAATTTTTTACTTTTCCCGGCTGCTTTGTTGCTTTCGTCGGGATTTGCTCGTTTTATTAGTGTTGAGAGTCGTTTTGTTCACATTTTCTGCCTTTCTTTTATGTCGCAATTTTTGCTTTTGCTTAATTTTCGCAATGCCATTGACGGGATTACATAACCAAGTGCTTTCAAAGGACTCCAATGACTATTGTTGTTATTTTGTATTTTGTTTTTTTTTTTCATGTATCAACAGCATTTTTCGGAGTTCGCATTGTGATTCAGAAAACAGAACAACAAAGAGAACAGGTTGAAACAAGTAAGAGTGCTCTAGTCGAGACTGCTCGACTAAGAGATACCCTGAACCCTGCGAAGATGCGATATTCAAATCATTTTACGCTTCTTTTATATATACATATACACAAACAACACATACACACACACACATGCACACGCACGCACAAGCACTTTCTCTGCTACTGCGCAGTTTACGCAGCGACTGCGCGCGGGCAGCGCTTGGGCTGCAGTATGGGCTATATTTTGGAAACTTATTTGTTGAATAGGTTTGCTTCTAGATGTACTTTCGTAATCAAACTTTAACAGCGTAATAATGACATTCATATGTATGTATTTGCCAAAGCACAAGTCTCTAGTATTTGAAATACGTTTTTTTCAAATTTGGGAGGAAGGGGGCGTGGTATCCAAAATCCAAAAATTGCAAAATGTTTGTATTCATTACACGGATACACACAGTAAATCTGAAATCTATAGCTATAACGGTATTCAAAAGCGAAGAAAAGTTATCGATTTTTATCGATAATAAGGAAATGGGATGAGTTATCGAAAAAAAATGATAAACTCGTACTGCGTAGGATATACACGAGTATACATTTCAAATTTCAGATCTCTAGCTTTTGTGGTTTGCGAGATCACTGCGTTCACACGGACGGACGGACGGACGGACGGACGGACGGACGGACGGACGGACGGACGGACGGACGGACGGACGGACAGACGGACATGGCTATATCGACTCAGTTTGTCGAGCTGATCAAGAATATATATACTTTATGGGGTCTGCCATGTCTCCTTCTGCCTGTTACATACATTTTCACAAAAACATTATACCCTGATTTCCCATTTTCAATGGGTTCAGGGTATAAAAATATGATATGTGGTTAACAACATATGAGAAGCAATTGTTTTTTTTTTTTTTTTAATATGAATTGAAATGTTTCCCTATGCAGCGAATTTGTTTCCGAGTTGTTTATTTTCCTTTTAAAACAGATCATATAGGAAGTGCATATAAAAATGGGCACATTTTGCATGTTAAATGAATAGCTGTGTGTTTTTGCGGTGCAACGCTTGAATAATTTTAAATAATAAATAATTTCACTTTTTTGTGTCCTCTGGCGTGCATTTTTAATAATTCCTTTTGCTTTAATTATTGACATTTGTTTCGCAGCGCTCAATCGTATGCAATGCCAGCAGGAAAAGCAACGTCAATATTTTCTCTTGCATTCATATATGTTTATATGTTTAAGTATGTATTTTTGTGGTATACTTGAAGTCGATAGGTACATATAAGTTAATACAAGAGTGTGCTCAGAAATAAAAGAATTTTTTATAAATGCAATTGATTTTTATAAAAACTGCGACTGTCATTTCAGCAGTGGCTTAATTCCATATATATATATATATATATCTTTTGGCCAGTCTGTGAATGAATGAGTTAAAACATAAAGCAATCAATCAGCCAGTCAGCTTTTCATTAAGTCTTTTATACAGCTTCTCAGTCAGTATGTGAGTCAATCAATAAGTCATTCAGTCAGTGGCTCAGTTTCAGCTATCCAGTCATAATTTTTTATTAAATTAACTACTTTGTCAGCCAATCTCTGAATCAGTCAATTGCTTAAATATTCTTTAAGTATTCAAACAATCAGTGCACTAGTTAATTACTTAGTCAGAACCTCAGTCAGATTCTCAGTCAGTTGCTCAGTCAATCTGTAAGTCGGTAGGTCATTCAGTCATTCTGTCAATCAGTCAATCTGAATGATTCAAACAGCCAATACGTCAGTCGCTCAGTCAATCAGTTAGTTTCTCAGTCAGTAGATCAGAAAGTCTCTCAGTCAGTATCTTAGTCTTTCTATAAGTTATTCAGTCAGTCATTAGCCATAGCTTTACAATCATTATCAATTTGGCAATCAATTTCTTTGCCAGTCAGTGAGTCAGTTAACAATCTCTTAAGTATTTAAACAGTCAATCACTCAGACAGTAAGCCAAACAGGCATTCACTCAGAACCCAGACTTGTCTATGATCAGTTGAATAAACTTCTTAAAATTTCCCTTAGCTCATTTTATTTCCAATTTGTTTTTTTATATAAAAGAGCTCTTAAATATATACTTATATATATTTATTTTCAAAGCGGCACACATATAAATTTTATTTTTAAATTGGTGTGGTCTGTCCTAGCAGGATAATGCGGCTATAAAACTGATTTCCAGCAAATGCGCGCCCACAATAAATGGTCAAACATGAAGAAGAAGAAGAAAGCCACATAAAAAGCGACTTTCCGCAAAATTTCCAGCGAAATGGCAGCACCTGCACTGCGTCAACCGAGCCCATAATTTGTGTTTTTGCCAGTGTGTGTGTGCGTGGTGATTTCTATGATGTGGTCAGCGTTTAAGCAGCATAGCCACGCCCCTAACCACACAGCCACACACGCATACACACACACATGCAAAATAATTGTGGAGCTTAATAGCGAGCACTCGCAAGAGCGTCGCATTTTCATGACGTCCCATCCGCTGAGCTGTCATAAAAACGCTTTGTTATGAGCTCGCGTGTGTGTGCGCTAGAGTAAGTGTGTGTGTGTGTATGTTCAGACAATAAAGCGGTTTATGTTCTAATTCTATTAGCTCGAAAACCGTGTAGCAATTACGCCAGACAACAGCAGCAACAACAACAAGTGACAGTTACAAACACTCACGCATCCATGTGGATTTAATTCACGTGACATGGCTCGTATATATAAATAGCGTTATTCTTAAACATAAGCCCGGTCAATGCGGCTCAACATTTTATGGCCAAGTCCAACGTTATTAAGTTCAATCAAATTTGTGCGCATCCACACGTAAATTGATAGAAACTGAACAGCAAATGGAAATTTTAGCTAAGCTTGACTTGAGTCTGCTTTCTGGAATGGGCTGGGTTAATCTTTAAAAAACATTTATCAAAAATGTTTTATTGTTTTCTAACAATATACGAAGCTAATTAAAAATTTTGTGAAACTTTCTGAAAATGTAGCTGAAACACTTATTTGTGAAGTATCTCTAGCTCCAAACAAAAAATGGAATAATTGAAATTGTTATTTGTGTTTCAGATTCTGTTTCTTAATTACTCTGCTCACTTTCCATAAAATATACTTTTATATTGTTTTTGCTCCAGTTGCAATTTCTTTATTGACCAAGCTTGAATAGAATATTGCATTTTTGTTTAATATTTTTGCTTTAATTTGAGCATACGTTGAGCATACGTTCATGTGTTTTTCTTAGTTTCTATTGCATATTTTCTTGATTTTTTTTTTACTATTCCATTAACCCAGTAAGGTTGCGCTTCTATATTTTCTTTGGCATGAATTTTCCTTTATTTTTTGCTGTGGCATACTTAAGTGCTTGCTAACAAAGTTAGCACAAGATTACTAATACGCACCATTGTACGTGACTTTTTGCTGTCAGCTAAATCAAGTTTCATAATGTGCCAAACAGCAGGAGATGCTGCTAGGAGGGAGATAGATAAAAGCATGGAAACTTAGGCAGAGTGTGAGAGAGAGATAGAGAGAGAGAGGAGCTTCTTGCTGCTGCTTAGTTGTGCATAAAATACCTGCAGCAAGTTTTGCTAATTGTGCGGCATACGTTGATAACAGATATTGCCACAGAATGGACGCAGTCCGCAGGCAGGACTCGAAGCAAGCAAAAAGCACTGAGTGTGCCTCATCGTAGCAAGTTTGCAGCATAATTAAGACTCGAAACGCCCCCAGGCTGGATGCCTAATAGCATTTGCATGTGCGGCACGCATGGCAACAGCAGCAACAACAACAACAACAACAACAACAACAAAAACAACAACAACTGTTCGTTCAAAGGACATTACCTGACCAATGACCGAGCTGACAATGTGGAGCAGGTGGTGCTACTGGTGCAGCTTCCACTTAGTCATTTAATCAACTAACCAGAACTGATGTCGCTGCGCATTTCAATCAGCAGCCAAAAATTTCAACAATAGTCCCAGCTGCCGCATATTTATGTGTATGCGTAAATAAATATTTAAGTATCTGATAAATTTGCATAGGCTTTGCAGCTGCTTACGGTATAAACGTGACGAGGTTCTGACATATATATAAATCAAAAGAGAAATGGAAATTCACATGAGTCAGTATCTTTCCCTGGTCAGGACTTACTCCTGATCAGAATTAAGGCGTTGTCTACTTCATTTTGCATTTGGTCAATTTTTAATTATTCGTTTTGCTTAGGTATCCTAGAAGCATGTGCATCAGGACATCATGGTATGGAAGAGCTATACAGACTACAATTCTTTTGTGGCCATCATAAATGTTGTTAAAATGTTGCTTTTAGTGTTAGTGTTTAGTGTTTAGTGTTAGTTAGCAGTAGCTAATATTAGTATAAAATCAGATGATGCACAGCTGCTTTTGATGAATTTTTGACTAAAACTGTCTCAGGATTTTTATTTTTAGTCTATGAACATCGTTGACTACGCCATTAGCAGGACTGCGACTGGCGCAGCTTATGCTTATTCTTCATTTTTTATATAAAGGGAATCTTGAATGAGATTGATGCTGTAGCACAGTACTATTTAAATTCATCGACGTCTAAAAATAAAAGTTATTAATGCTCAGATTTCATACTTCTTAGCTCAACTGTACAAGTTTCCAATCTCAGTTTTGTATGCACTTAAATAGTTACGTATTTCTCTTCTCTCCAATCAATTAGTTTTAATAGTTCATTAATTTTTCATGTATACATACAAATATGTATGTATATGCCATAGCTTTTCTTCGCCACAACTTGAAAGGGCTGTAAAAGTTTGTAAGCTGCTTATCGATCTCACGTGACATATTGCTGGCAGGCAAGTGTAGATTGGCGTAAAAGTTGTTTAATGCTCAGTTAGTTAAATAGATCAAGTGACTTCAAATGTTTGCTCAGATATTGTCAGTATATGAATAGTCCAGCTTTGCATTATATTTGGTTCATTGATTGTTATCCGAATGCAATCAAAATAAATAATCGCAGCTGAGTACATGAAATTGTGATAACAATGGATAGCTCAAGTCGAGCACATTTACATGCAACTTAAATATTCAATTATGTGAAGCAATATATACATGTGTGTGCTCATGAATACTTAAGGATATATGTGTATGAATTATTACAATGGCTATATGCAAGGACTTGAAGTCATCTGCGGCTTGTTAGTTAGTGGCGAAAAAGCTGCAGTGTAATGGAAATGAATCTTCTGCAAAGGTAACATGGTCAGAAGCTGCATAAGCAATGCCCAAGCTCTGTATGTATGTGCGCCTGTGTGTGTCGGAACAAAGGTGCCCTTCTGGGCGTGGCCAGGTGAGCCACAGGCGGGCGGCCTCATTAGCCGCAACTGAAATAGCAGGCGGAGCAACCGCAATGCATTATAAATTTAGCTGCTTCAGCACTCTCACACACACACACACACAGAGAGAGATATAGGTATGTGTGTTCACAAGCCGTTGTCTCGCTTATTCAATTATTCAATAATAATAAATGATATAACGTATCTATATAATGGAATAACCAAGTGTCTATGCGGTCCCAAGTGCAAAAAGCTTTCTTTCTCTTCAGTCAATAAGCAAAGCAAATATTGAGTCAGTTCTATTAACATGCGAAATATAGAAGTGTATGTATATGTATATATATAAGCGCATACATATTAATGTGTATATAATTTTAGCACCCACTGTGTGGGTGTGTGAAAAGCATATATGAAGAGCGAAGTCTATAGCGATATGTAAATACGCTTTGATTGAAAACATTTCAATTCGATTTCATATAAAATATTTCATAAAAATTTAATAATTTGAATTTTTATAGAGTAGTTTTTGAGCTAATAGTTAAATTAATATTGCATTTTATTTCTTAGCTAATAAAGTTTTATGTCAGAACCTAAAATTTTTTGGAGAAAATGCTTTTAGCTAAGCAAACCTCAAATACTTAAGTATTAATAACCACTCAGCATTGGACTGTTATGCGTAATTGGGTAAAAAGGAAGAAATTTTCAAGAAATTAACCGAATTCCTTCTGCAATAAGCATGCCAAGCCGCCTAGAGTATTAATAAGTGTGTACATACTTAATAAGCACCAAGTGTGTAGCATTTCCAGAGTAAAACAAAAGACGGTAGCAAACCGCAGAAAGCTGGCAGCTGGCAGCTGGCAACAGCAGCAGCAGGAGAAGCAGTAGTAGAAGCAAAAGCAGTATTTGTGGTTTTGAAATTTTGCATTATCTAATGCGAATATCCTTGGCAAAGTCCTTTTGTGAATTTGCTTTCAAATGGTTTGTGGAGCGGGCATCAAATGCCAAGCATGCATGAAATGTGGCTGCTGCTGGATGCATTTTATGTTGACCGACTAATTTGCATTTGGCTACTGCAGTTGCTGGCAGTATCAATGCAGCTGATAAGCTTTTGTGGCTGCCAATCGACACAGTTATCTTCTTCTTCCTTCTCTGCCGCACAACGTCGCTGTTTCTCTTTGAAAATTAATTAAATACATTTGGCAAATTCAAAAGTACCTTTAATATACCTGCAGCTATTCATCAAACGTACCTGCAAATAGACAAAATAATTCATTTAATTTGAGTTTAATTCGTATAATAATTTTACACAAAATCTCTGTGTGCAGGGCATGGGTAGCCTCAAATCTGTAGTCAAGTGTTGCCACATAAAGCAAACGCTAAGTATGACAAACTTTTGTACATTTTGCAGCACTAATAGCGCGGTCAACGAGTCGTATAATTAATGTGCTGCCAGCCAGACACAAAGGCAAAAACTGAAACCAAAGTCAAAATGGCGCTTGTCACTTGTTTTAACTGCAAAGCTAGCGCGTTACGCACTCACACACACATTTTCTCTACCTCATTCTCGCTTTCTCTCTCTCTGTCTCTCTCTATCTAAATAGTTGCAGTTTTGTGGGCGTGGCAGTAAGTCTATCTGGCTCGGTCGCACTCCGTTGGTTGAGTCATTAAGCGAATGGCAGCCCGAAAAAGCGCCACCAGAATTCATCGCAGCACATAAAACGCACCACAGCTAAAGTGCTCAAGTATGTGTGTGTGTGTGTGTGTGTGTGAGTGTGTGTGGCAGTCTGTTTCTTAAATTGGCTAATAAACCTGACAGCTGCCGCTGTTGGGCTGCTGAGCTGCTTAGCTCGCGGGCGGCCAGTTGTGGGCGTGATATGTTGAAATGCCTGCGGCTTCATTAAGCGCGCATAACATAAACACATGAAATGCTTCCCGCACTTAGAGCCAGGCCCATCGTTTAGATCGGACAGTTAAATCTTTACAGCTTTTGGCGACGGTTACAATGTGAAAATTATGAAAAAAAAACTGATATTTACTGAAGAAGCAATTAAGTTATCTGGAAAACGTAATTAAACAAAGACAGCTAGGAAAAATTTTAAAACGAAAAATATATTGTAAAGTTGAATTAAATGTAAGCAAAAGGTAAAGCAACACTTAAAAATCATTAAAATAATATAGAATAATACTTATAGTAGAGTCCAGTAAAAAAAGAAAATAGAATTTAAAAATTCCTTTATTTTTGCCAGGATCTTTATGTGAGAAGCTATTTATATACGAAAGAATATGTATTAAAAAATAATATTAAATTCATATTGAAGACATTTTCATTTCAAATTGCATGTTCGATGTGAAAATTGTGTAAGTAGATTTTAAGAATATCTAATGAATTTGATTTCTTTATTTCAAAGCTTTCAACCTAAGCCTTACACTTTTTTACACAAATAGATACAATTCAATTTAATATAAATATAGATTAAACAGCTCCGGGGACTAGATTTTGAACTAAACTGAGAAACTGGTGAGACGTCTAGGTACTGCAATCCAAAGATCTGCTAGAACTAGGGAAAGACTCAGACGCCATCACCTTCAAGACCTACTCGGACCGGCTCTGTGTAATATTACAGTATTAAAAATACATATTTTAGAAGAAGAAAGAGTTAGATGGTGTAATATTACACTGAGGCGGTCCGAGTAGGTCTTGAAGGTGGTGACGTCTGAGTCTTTATATTATTATAAATTATTTTTAATTAATTTGTGTTTAGATAAGGTTGTTATACATATGGAAATACACAAATGTGAACTCACGAATTGATGAGTTTCAATTTAAATATTTTTAAGTAAAATAAATATCGAATCAATTCAAGTTTCATGTTGGCATCATGAGCTTCCTCAATTAAATCTCACATTTTACTTGTATACTTTGACTACAAATACTGAAATCCTTAAGTCTAAAACAAAATTAAGTGGAATCTTTTGCTCTCTTTTATAAATTCAACAATTTGTGCTCATAAATTTATGAAATCAACTCTGTGAATTTTTTGAATTTTATGTTCGTCCTTGTTTTGGCTCTTCAGTCAAGTTATGCGAAAAGTGCATCTAATGAAAAATGTTTGATTTTAATTAAAACAAAACTTCCGCTGCGTGCACCAAATCAATGAAGCTTTATTAAAAATAGTTTCAGCTGCTTTGCATGCGAATTATGCATGGCACAATGAGAGGCAAATGTATTTAATAAAACGTAGTTTATTTATCAATTAAATGGCTCTCTCAACGATACGAGCTATGTTTATGAGCCAAAGCACGTTCTTAATTAAAATGTGCGTCGGGTATTTCATGTGTTGTCGAAATGAGTTGTATAAATGAAATTAGTGAAAAGTAAGCGCATAAAAGTAAATTCTCAGTGCTGATTAAGGAATTGGCTTCTTGAGCGAATATACCCGCATACTCGAAGGCCATAAGTTTGTTGTGGCTTAGTGCTGCTGAGAGACGGCGAATGGATTGTATCATAAAATGTGACCCACTGTTGTTTGGGCCCTGTTTACTTTGTTTTATTTGGGGTTTTTTTCAGGAGGGAGCTAAGGGGCTTATTGCGAAAGTTTCCGGTTTTGCAGCAAGTAGTGCGTAAAATTTCATTGCGATATGCACAAGTTGTGCAATAAATTTCCAAAATTATTGTTCACATTGAAGCGCAAATATTTTATGTCGATATCGATGCCCGAGTGTGTGCGTGTGTTTGATTGTGTGTGTGAGCCATGGCCATGGCCCGCTTAGCTGCACGCATGTCGCAATTTTAGGCGCGTTGCCCAATGTACCATATACATATCCTTTTGTATATCCTTTGTTGTTAGTTATTGTTGTTTTTATGACTTTATGCTGGTTGAGACTAAGCTCGCAGTGAGCTATATTTGTTTTGGCAGCAGCTTTGACAGCTGCGCTTCAATGTTTTATTACGGGTAGTCAGGCTGCAACACGACGTACGACGTATAAACGGAAACTAGAAAGTACGTATATATTTTTTATTATTTCATAGATTTATGACTGTTGGCCAAGTGAAAAGGAGAAGAGGGCTAATAACGAGCTTTATATGAGTTACGGTCTAATTATTCCATTTCTTTTGCTGTAAGTATTTCTGCATGTGAATATCCCCTGATATTTGTACTTTTCCCACACTCTATAGAACTTGTATATGACTGTAATCGTTTGCTATTAAAGTGTTGTTGCTAATTAAAATAAAATTAATTTCTTCAAACCTAAAATTGTGTTAGAAGACAATTTGAATTTGTGAAATTCATATAATTGAATACTTTAAATAGTCCAAAGTTTTATTACAAATACTTGAATTAAAACATATTTTTTTCTCAGTTAAAATGAAAACAAAGCAAAGTAGCAAAATTCACTCATATTTGAGAATAAATTTTCACAAGCAAAATCAAAATCAAAATTAATTATTGAAATGACATTCTCTTAAGGCAAAGACACGATGTCGTCATACTGCTTGCTTTGATTAGCTTTAATATTTAAATCAGTGAAACTCATATGTAGTTTGATAACTAAAATCAGCAACAGTTCGCAGACGAAACTAATTAGTTTCGCTTAACTCATTAACTGTGCAAAAACTTGACACAACGCTCCAGCAACTTTTCCCTACGACTGTGTCAGCTCGCTGGAAGCAAAGCAATCCACACACACAGAGACACACAACATTTGCTAATTTGCAATTAATTAGACATCATTTGCATTACCACTTGACAGCCATAAACTTGGTCTCAGGCAGGCCAACGCGCAGCTGACAAGTTGGCAGCCAACTTTGACATAACGGAATTGCAACTTCCACGCGCCACACTCATAACTGCATAAGTGTGCGTATGTGCCTCTGTGTGTGTGTGTGTGTGTGTGTGTGTGTGTTGTGTTTGTTTGTTTGTATGTGGCATCGACACAAGGTGCGGGTCAACTAGTTGCTGCTGCAGCCCGCAGCTGCAACTGGAAGTGCTTCAAACGCATCATTGCGTTTCTTAATTGATGTTAATTGTTTGTGTGGGGCAGGAGAGGCAGGTGTACGGGTGAAGCAGGTGTGCATGCGTGTGTGACATCTGTTCGTGTTCGTCGTACGCTGATTGTTCAGATTTACGACTGACCGAAATTAAATAAACCAAATTGGTTGCTCGGCAAAGCAGCTCTCCAGATTATGCTACACAAAAGAAGACCGAGCCTGGGCGCGATTGTTGGTTTTGTTGTGCGCTCTTATCGGATTTACGTTTGGGTTATTCAGATTTTTTATTTCATTTTCACCGAAAACGTTTTACACGCACACAAAGCACACAAATACGTAGGCAAAATTCTAGTCTGGCTTTACTGACTGCCCAATGCACTGTGATGTATAGAAAAGGAAAAAGAAAAGAAGAATTTGTGAGAAAGTTTATTAGCTTTAAAAATATATTTAGTGAAATATTTTTGAATGTTCTTTTTTTGCTGTATTTGCAAGTCTGTTGAGTTAATGCTATAATGAAAATTATTTGAAGACTTAAACATGAAAAATGTGACTCAAAAATTGTAATTTTCAGAGTGAATACTATGATGTTAAAACTGCTTGAAAACTTTTTGAATCACATACTCTAGACTTGTTTCTTTGGGACCATAGGTTTGAAGATTCGCTTCTGATAGCTATCTGTTTGACCCTATAGCTTTAGATGTTATAGTTAATATCTAGTCAAAAACAATATTAGACCATCCTCCAGACCTACTGCATCGCGTGTTAACTTAACGACGGTCAAATATCTCTTTAAACTTTACATACCTAAATACAGCCTTTAACTCCTTTTCCCCTTAGCTATGTATTCTGTCTTCGTTATCTTCCATAGCCTTAAAAATATATGTTTATTTAATTTCAGCTTAGGCTAAGTTGACTTAAGGTTAATCTGTACAAAATTCTTAAAAAAGCAGCGATATTAAACTGTGTTTTTGAAACTACAGATTAGACTTCAACACATACATATATTTATGGAAATGTTAACTTGAGATGTTATGCTTTTCGTTTCAAGAGACTTTTTCTTAATTGAACACTTAAAGTTTGAGAATTTTTGGCTATCTGCATGCTATTATTTTGCTTCTCTGTAGTCTCTTTTTCGTATGTGAATTTAACCAATATATGCTTTACTTCAATTGGAAACAGAGAACACCCAATACACAGTCTAACACCAACACACACACACACTCACACACACACTCACATACACACACTCACACACACACACAATAAACGCACATGCGGCAACAAATTTTTGCACATTTGTATTTCATTTTATTTAATTTTCTGATATTTGAGTAAAACCCTTTGGTATGAGTTGCCAAATCCAGAACAATTGTTTTCTTTATATGTATGTGTGTGTGCTTTTGTTTTTTTTATGTAAGTGTGTGGGTGTGTGTGGGTGTGTGGGTGTGTGTGTGTGTATGCGTGTATGCTGTATTCAAATAAGTAACGACGAGCACACGTCGAGCAGCAAATTTATGTTGTTTCAATAACAATTTGAGCTGAATAACAACCGAAACAACAACAATGAACAATAGCAACAACAACAATTGCACACTGATACAAGCACAATAAAACGGCATGTTGAGTATATTAAATTGCCATTTATTTGATTTTTGTTGTTCGCTTTTTCGTTCTTTTCTCGACTTTTTGTTTTTCATTTTTGCAACATATTTTTGGGCGCATTTAAATAATGTTTGCTCGGATTTTTATGGCTGCCTTTGGCTGTGTCTCCTTTACGTGTTAGTGTGTCTGTGTGTGAATTGGGTTTATTTTTGGGTTAAAGTGTCGCCGGGATTTCTAATTGTGTGGCCTGTGCAATGCCTTGCGAGGGATTTTGGAAGCGTGCCAAGGACGGGCAAAAGCTCTTAGCATACTTATCGGCGCAACGAATGTCGAAAATAGGCTAGAAAAGCCCTGAAGCGTTGAGCTGGCAGCATCACGAAATAAGCAGAAGGAAAAATGAAAAATAAATATATAGCCCTACGATTGGGAGATTATGTAAAAGATATGCGCTGATATTTGTATATATATTTATATATATGCAAGATATGCGTACATATATATACATATATTTAAAGTAAGCAGGATTCTTTGAAAAGTCAACACGTTTCGGTTGGTAGATTTTGGGCTTTGGAATTTGAAAACTCTTCTTTAGGATATATCTATTTATAATACATGTATAGCAAGAACATGTTAGTAGCTTGAAAGAGATTACATTCTGTTTTCTTAAACTTAAATCTTTAGCTTCCTATAGGTTCTTCTGTCTTCAATCGGTATTAAAAATTAATTTTTAAAGCCACAGCCAAAATAAACTGTCGGCTGTAAGCCCAGAAATGCTCTGAACATGACTTTTTAATGTGATGGCGAAAATTAATTTGTGCTCGCATTGCTTCCACCTTTTGGGCTCAATGGAAGTAGAAATGGCATTGATTTTTATGTTGGCTATAAAAAGGAGTTTAATGCGTTTTATGCGCCAAAGTCAACAAGCCAGCTTGACCACAAGCCCCAGGCTCCCAAGTGGATCGAAACATAAATCCACGCAAAAAGCCAAAAGTGGCGCTTGGCCAAAACGGAAATATGCGTGAGTGGCCAGCAAATGTGTGCAGGATGTGCGTGGGCTAGCTAAGTGAAAAGCGGCTGACTGCGAACATCTTTCCATTCGCCATCTATCCGTTGCATGTCGATATCTAGCTGTCAAGGGCACAGTCAAATGAGCTGGCATTTATCTTAGCAACTAACAAGCCGACGCGTCCTGCTCATTTGCCAAACTTCAGGCTGCCTCAGTTCAACTACGTGAGTGTCCTTTCTGTCTGTGGTTATCCACGAACAATCTTTCGTCTCCGGCTGCTGTTTACCTTTTCAGCTAGCGCAGATCCTACGGAGCAATCAATTTGTTTTTATTGAAATTTTCTGCTTACAAACGTACATACGCACCGACATATTGTCAATTTGAATAGGGGACATTCGTTTCAAGTACAGACATGACATGCCGCACAGCAGGTGCTACATGGCGTATGAGTGACGCATGGCCCTACATTTGTTATGGCTTACGATCTATCGCTCTATGTCTCAACTGCTTTTCTTTTTCCTTTTATTACCTGTTTCCTGTTGTTGGCCCAAAGCAATTGCCATGTCTGACGGCCTGTCAAAATTTATGCTGTAAAATGTTGGAGCTCGTGCAAAACTAACATCAAGTATACGGCCCATGCGCCACACTTTGTGGGGGTGTGTGGGTGTGGGGGTGTGGGGGCGTGTGTTGTGTTTGGCTCCCACTCATTGTTTGCTTTGTTCGCTCTGTTCACGTCTATTTTTTTTTCAGCTGATTTCTATCGCACTTTGGGCTCCTTTTCAAAGTTTTTGGCATTTTACATGTGCTAAGCAACGAACGCCTGTAGTGCCGCTGCGGTCGGTGAGTGTCTGCTCTATTCTGCTGCTGTCCCTCGGGCGCTCGTAACACCCATCCACTCACACGCCTACACATCCACAGGCATATTTTAGCTGGCGCATGCTATCAGCAGATGCCTGCACGCACTGACCGCAAACACATCCAGAATTAATGAAGCCTGGACTATGGTTGGGGGCCTGAGCTCGGCTTTTAATACACATTGATATCCTTAAGGACTTTTGGGATATTTATTTTATTTCAAGTTCATTATGCATAGGCTTTAAGTCATGATACATTTTCAATATTTTTATTTTAGAACTAAAGATTAAAGATCAAACTGAATTACGATGTGAGGTACACTAAAGTCTCATATAAATATATTTTTTATTATTATAATATTTGAGTATTTGTGGTCATAAAAATAGTAGTGCGACCAAAAATTTAGATAAGAAAACTATGTGATAAACACAAGATCTTGAAAGCAATTTTAATCGAATATTTTGATTAACATATATGTATTCATGGTTATTCAAATTGTTTTCACACTCTTTTACTTTAGAACATTTCAGTCTCACTACTATTTTTATGACTACAGCTGTGTACAAAAATAATAATAAAATTTAAATATTTTAATTTATTTAATTTATATATATATATATATATATATATATATATATATTTGTCAATTTTTAATGAATATTTTATATTTTATTTTATTTTTATAAATATTTTTAGCACAAAATATGTAAATTTTAACTGATAAGTTTTTAATTTTCATGCTTGGACCAGCTGCAAAGGCTCTGTATACATTTTGAGTAGAAGCAAATGGCGAAAGTCTTGCCTCCATTCAATTTACCACTTACATAATTACTATGTGGCATAAGCACGCCCCTCTGGGGCACGCCCACGTTTATCAAGTTGCCACCCGCTGCGCTCAAAGATACAAAAGGCAAAAAGTTGTGTTGGCCTTAAATATTGTTGTTAAGGGTCGCATTTATATATATATGTATATACAAGTATGTATAAATATGTATTTCGCTTTTTTTCGGTGGTTTCGCTTGCAATTATTATAAAATGGCGCAGAGGAAGGACACGCAGCTGGCAAGGACTCGTGACGCCATTCGCGCTCCTTGGAGACTCATTTTCAAGTGCTGGGCCGCTCGGAACAATTTCTCAAGTGGGTCAGCTCAAGCCCACAGAGTAGCAGCAGTAGTAGCAAAGGTTCAAGGATTCTATTGTTGCACAATATGTAATTGAATGCAATGAAATTACGGCTAAGGCGCAACGCACCAACAAGCAACGACTGCGTTTCTGTGCCGCATTTAAGTGCGTTTATTTTTTCTACAGCTATGTGTGCCATTCTCTCTTTAAGTGTTTGAGTTTGCAGTTGGAATTGCTGCTGGATGGCAAAGGTATTCGAGGTGACCTGTAGTTTATCTATCTGTGATACTGCTTGAGAGAAACTATTCGAAGCTCATACTTACTTTACTTTTATATCTTTTCAATTCAATAAGATGGAATAAATATTAATTTGAGTCTCTTTAAGATTTCAAGATAAATGTATCGAAAATCGTACTCTTTAAATATCTAGTTGAGCTAGTTTCTTTCTCATATCTATGTTGAAACCTTAACTGTAAAAGGTAATATAAGCAACTGAGGATGGCCTTTTGTCGCTCGCCGCATAGGCATTTGCTCCACACTTAATTTTACAGCATTTCCTAGTCAACAAGCTTGTGCTCTGCATGCTTTTCTATTTTACTAAATTGTTCCACACATTTGCGTATTTTATTTCCTTTTTTTCTCCACAAATGGAACCAACTTGAGGCAAACACATGCTACACACTCACTTACACACACACACACACACATATATATTTATAGTGAACGCTTGGGCTTGTTTACAATTTTTACTTGTATTTTCTTATTTTCCACAGTTTTGCGCCCTGCCAACAACTTAATTCCCCCCGTATGAAGTGGACGAGCAGAACTCAATCAACAGCTCAGACTGACCCACATTTAACGATAAATTTGCCGACATCAAATAGTGCACAGCATCAGCCTATAAAACAGAAACAGACACAGCAACAAGAAGAGAAAGGCAGAGGAAGATAGTGTGTGTGTGCGTCAGTGTGTGAGTGAGCGAGAGGCTTATATATAATTCAAGCTTATCACGACGGTTCCAGACCATTGCGTATTAAAAACATTTTTGTTACGCCAATAAAAACTCACAACGCAAATTTTGCATAATGTCTGCTATAAAAAAACCAAGAGACTATACGACTGTGAAATACCCTTTGCTTAGAATTGAACTTTGTAATACTCGAAAAAGAATGGTCAAATAAATATTTGAAAAATTTCAGATGATATATATGTAGCCATGAAATTACATACTTATTTATGTAATTTATATATTGTATAAATATTATTTATATATTTCAAGTTTAACTATTTGGAAGGACAACCATCCTATATATCCATATCTGTTATATATAATCTTTTAAATATATATATATATTTATATAAAATCTTGTTATACCCCATTTACATCGTTTCAATGGGTTCAAAACATAAAAAAAATAAAAACTGAAAGCAAGACCCCAATGCCAGCTCTTCCTCTTCTCTTGTTCTGCTGGCGCTTCTTCATGCCGTTGTTGACATTTCCGTTTCGGGTAGGCAAACTAGGCAATGGGGTTACGAACAGCAGAGGGCCTAGCTTGTTCGGACTCGCACTCGGACGTATTTTGTTTATAATGTTTTCCCATTTATGTAGCTGCTGTTGCCAGAGTTGCCGTTGCCGTTGCCGTTGCTGTCACCGTCGCCGTTGGTAGAGTTGCCGCCGCCTGTGCAGCACTTGGCTTCGTTTTTTTTTATTGCGCACCATTAAATGGGCAGAGGGTGTGGACTGGTGGAGGGGGCTGCTGCTGTGCCCCACGGCGCGGCCATTTTGTGAGACAAAATGGCAGATGAAACAGTGGCAGCTGCAAAAACTATGCATATTGTTTGTCATTAACAAGGTCGAGCAAAAAAATACCAACAAAAAATACTAAACTCGCTTTGATGAAAGAAAGCTGTTACACGCTGCCTGTCAAGTGGTGGGAGCGAATGGGGTGGTGGAAGAAAGGGAAGAAAAGAAGCAGGCTGCGGGTCGCCAGCTGACATTAATTTTGTTTTCATAGCGCGCGCCTCACAATCCTTGTTTTGCAACCTCTTTCACATGTGCCTGTCTCTATCTCTTTGTCTCCCTGTGTCTTTCTCTCTTTCATTTTTGCTCTGTGTGTGTGTGTGTGTGTGTGTGTGTGTGTCAAATGAAGACATTCAGTTGCACAGTTTTTTGCTGTCTTTCCTATTTACTTGTTGTTTTTTGATGGTTTTTGCGACTGTTTCTTTTTGGGCGTAGCGTTAGCTTGATTGACATGCCGTCTGCTTTCTGTGGCTCTTGCAGGCTCGCATGTCCTTTGCTGTTTGCTTCTGCTGACCGTGACACACACAAGCACAAAGGACAACAAGTGCAAAAACAAATTAGCCTCCCTCTCCCTCTCTCTCTCTCTCTCTCTCTCTCTCTCTCTCTCTTATGTCTGTGACTCTTTAATCCTTTGGCTGTTGATGTGTTTTTGACAATGAACATCAGCTGGCTGTCAGTTGGCTGCTTCTGATGCGCAGCAACTCGCTCATAACTCTCACAATAAACGAGCATTATTTAAGAAACGTGCTGAGTTATTCCAGATTTTTAACTCTCATATCAGTATGGTATTAAAGTTGTTTTTTTGTACTAATAAAGTTTTTAATATATAAAACATATATCTATACGAAGTTAAGGCCGAGATGCAACATTTCAACTAAACATGCTTCTTTTTATAGGCTCATAGAATTTTTGTCAATAAATAATTTATCATTTTATATATAGGAAAAGACATATATTTTTATTAATATTCTATATATTTTTTAATTTTAATTTTTTTATGCCAAAGCTTTATTAAATTATTCTGTATTCTAAGTTAAAAATAAACTCAAATTTCTATTTTATCTTGATTTTTTTACAAGTGTTTTTATGTTATTGTTTTTTGTTTAAAATATATTTTGCTTTAGCTTAAAGTGATTTAAATAAATTATAATTTCAAGAATAATTTTTGACACTGTATTTGTTTAATGAATCTAAATATATTTAATTTTTTATTGTGTAGTTTATTTATTTGCAATACAAAATATTTTTTTAAATAATTGCATTAGTTAAATATAAAATATATATTTGTTATTTGCATCAATTAATAAATTGGTAAAGTGTTAAGAAGAGCTTTGCTGAGATCTTGCCAAATATTTGCATTGTAATTCGTGCATATTTCGTGCACAAATCTGATTTGATATACCCTCCGAATAGATGGAAAATCACGCCTTTCGCACAGCTCATGTCGACCTTTTGCCCCCTTTGCTACACATACGAGTATAACATTTAATTTATTTAAAGCTCGCATTTTCACACTCTGACGCCGTCGACAATAAAGAGAAAACCCACACAAAAAAACCTAAAAAAAGCAGAAAAATCACGGCCGCTGCAAAAAAAGGCACATCGGAATACGGATACGGTTTGGTTTTGTTTGGTGAGCCGTTCTCAGTGTGTATGTTTGTGTATGTATTGTTTGCGTATTTGCATAAAAATTCCACATACGCCGCGTTGACGGCTTTAAATTTGGTGGCCCTCGAGTTCTTATTCAAGGTTCAACTTATATTTCAGAGTCTGTTCAACAATTTTCTTTGTTTGGCTTTCCTTTCATTCTCTTTTTTTTTTAGTAATTATGGAAATTCGTATTGCAACAATGCAACAATGCAAGCGAAACCATTCAAACTGAAAATCATTGCCACACACATGAGTTCTCTGTTTCTGTTGCATGCGACAGCAAAGTTTTATTTCCTGTGTGCAGTCGCATTGTTTGGCATTACACAAATGGATATTAATAGTTGGCAACAGTTTTTGTTACACTTTTCACTGAATGATCATGATGATGACGACGAGTTATTTGCTTATTGTTGCTGAATGAGTATATTTTCAATTAATCACAGTCAAGGCGAGGCTCGTTTCAAGGTTGTCGCACAGCTCTCGAATATGCAAAGCGCATGAATGAATGAAAGTCTGATTGAATGCACAATTGAAAGTCGGATAAAGGCTCACTAGCTTAAATAGCTGAAGCATACTTTGGACTTGGTTTTAATTGCCACAGCATGGCCATATATTTCTTTGCTGTCAACGCCATTGTCTTATAATATAGCAGCTCGAGCTGGGCCTCGTAATATTGACAGGCCAGCATAATAAACATAAATCAAGTGTTTCCATTGTGCTGCCCATTTATGCCAGAGCTATTGAGCAGAGATTCCCCTCGCACTATCCGCCATCCTTTGGATATTTATCTTGAGCAATCGCCTGGCTGCATATCATCAGTCGTCATCGCCTTTATTGTTGTTGCTGTTGCTGTTGCTGTTGCTGCTGGCAGCTGAAAGCGAAAATGCGGCACAGTCTCCTACTTGACTTGGCCCATAAATAAGCCAAATGTGTAGCCAAGAGAAAGGTCTTCCTGTTCGGCTTGACGCGCCATTTGGTGGGCGCCATGGGCGTGGCCTCACATCAAGTGTGTTTCCTATTTTAGTCACAGTCACTGAGCTTTGCATGGGCCTTGCTCAAGTAAAAACATATCAGAAGTTACTAAATTCCTTTTGCAAACTCTTATTGACAAAATATTGTTCTTTCTTTGAATAAGAGAATGATGCATTGTACATAAATGTTTATTGAATATAAAAACATCGTCGGTATAAACAATTTATGTTACATATATCTGGCGCAATTGTCCAATTAATAAATTGTGTTTTCATTAATTACATTTCTTTTCAAATTGAAACTTACAATTTTCAACAAGTCTCAACTTAATTAACTAATTTTTTCATCAGGTCGCAAGTTTACATAATTAGAGAAGTTGTCTTTTACTCTGGAAGGTTTTGTATGTTTATATATTAACTCGTCACAAAGTCATCTAGAGCCGTGAAGCGATGCTACACCTTCGATGACGCGAAGGTGCTGAAAGCACTTGAAGACATTTCTAAAATTAAAATTCTTTAACAGGCCTTCTGAACGAGCGATGAAAGAATGAGGGGCTTGGGAATTTTTACGGAGTAGTATAAGAAAAATACTTTGGCGGGCACACAAGCGTGTTATACTGGTTGTTCCTTTTGCGTGGCGGCAAGTGTCTCATGGTTAAAGGCTTTATGAGTGTCAAAGGACGCGGCAACCTACAGGTCCGTGTGTGGGTGTGTGTGAGAGTGTGTGTGTATCAAATCAGCTAAGAGCTTGTAAAACCAAATGTAAATTTTTAAGAAATTGTTACAAGCAAGCAGAGCAAATATATTTGAAAGCAGAGCTCAGTGAGCTAAGAAGAAGAAAATAAAGTTGAAAAACAAATGAAGAGTTTGCTTACATCTCATAACAATTGAAATTGAATTCAGAAGTTTAAACATCCGTAAGCTGAAAAAAATTAAATAAATTTAAATGAAAATAATTTAAGTAAAGCCAAGCCTTGACATTGTTATTCGATGAATGTTGTTTGTCAATTATTTTTCATTATAAAATAGGAAATATATCTTAACTAATTTAGCTTCATCAATTTGCCAACACTTTACCTATTCCATTAAATTTGCCTATTTTTATGAATTTCTTTAACTTGAATCATAATTCTATTGAACATAGAACTTGGCTTCAAAGCTTATACTGTTTGGGGAATTGTCACCCTTATTATTTACAGTTGTCAAGAATATTTAACATGCTATATTGTGGTACGTTATGAATTGATGCTGACAAAGCTCTGGCATTGATATTTTATGATTCCTTGGTGACTTAGACCTTGCTGTGGAGTACTTGGCGGCTTTCTGTCGTTAACCGTCGTTTGTCAAACAAAGCAAAATGGAGAAATATTAAATTTTGACGAGGCGACTTTGAAGCGACGCATGTGGCGTATGCGTGACGCATGTACATACATTAAACTTGCAGCCGCATTTAAATCAATATGTGTCTGTCACTGGGTCGCTTATATAATAATTAAAAATTAGCAAAAAAAAAAAAAGAGAAAAGAAATGGATGATAATTGCCACACCCAACGCATTGTCGTTTTAATACTTACAATTTACAATCAAGCATTTATCATGTGTTTACGCGGTTTTTTTAATTTAATCAAACGCGCAGCAGAAGAAGAACTGCTCGTTTAATGGCAGCCGCAATGAAATTTATGACCACATGTCCTGGCTGGGTCTGCTGCAGGCCAAGGGCTCCATTACAAGCCATTCAATTCGTCCTTAATGCAGTGCTTTATATTTGCTTCACTGATTTCTGCTGCCAAACTCAAACCATTAATCAGCGAGAAAATACTTACAATAAAAAAGAAGAAGTGAAAATAAATAAAGCCAATTAAATTTTTATTAACAACAAAATTGCTTTAAATTTATGAATAAAAATTAATTTTTAATTAAATTGATGAGGAGAAAAAAATTATAAAATAATAAAATAATGTTTATTTGCAAAAATAAACAAAAATAGCTCATACTATAAATACAAATTGAGTTTAATTAAATTGAACAACAAATGTTTTTTTTGATGTGGTCTTGAAAAAACTATTTAATTAAAAATATAAAAATATTAAATTATATGTAAATAATTAAACATATTCAAAACCAAGCCAAAAGTTTCTTTTTTATAGCACAAACTGAAATGCATATTTAAGTTTACAAATGCAATATATTTATATTGATTGAATGCAGTTCGTTAAAACGGCTTCTCAATCAAGTTTGACGCATATTTATTAAATTTATCTACCACATTTGTATCTATATATATTATATGTACAACAACAAATGAGACCTCAATTAATTTCCAATATTGTAAAATGGTAAATAAAATATTCGAGCTGATGCCATAAACTTGACAATCTCAGTTCTCGGCTCTATGGCAATAATTTTTGCCTTAACTGCAAAACGCTTTTTTGACATACAAAAAAAAAAAACATAATAAAAAAAGTAAAAAAAAAAACAATTAATTTGGCGCATGGGCTGTGTTGGTGGGCGTGGCAGCTGCAGCATCAGCATTCATTTCCATTACAAATGTCAACAGCGAGAAAAAATGGAATTTGAAGGAGTTAAATGGAGAGGGGGATCGGATAGGGAGAGGAGATACGGTTAGCATCCCCCATGTGCGATATATGAACGAATTTAATTATTGTTCATGTGCTGAAATATGAGCAAATTTATTTATGGCTCTCGTTCTGTGCCTTGCTGTGACACGAGCAGTTGTCATTGTTGTTGTTGCTGGTGTTGCATGTTTTTTAAGCGTTTTCTGTTGCATACATAAATGCTGCACACAGACAAAGCCACGCAAGTATTGAGCAGCAATTCCCCTTTTTTATGGCATTGAACGAGTCTCGTTACCTGCCGGGGCCAACGTGTCGTATGAGTTATGGTCGTCACTGGCGTATGATTAATATTCAATTACATGGCACAAGCAGCATGCACTTTACACACCCACACACCAGCACACACAACAGAGCTGTGCTGGCAACACTTTTGATGCTTTTTATGCAGCCAGCCAGAAAACTTTGCTAATTGCCCCATAAACAAAAACAGAAATACAAGAGAAAAAAACAATCGAATTAATGCACAGCCTGCAGTAGCGAGCCACAAATATGCATTTTTCTTTTCATTTAATTATGCACAACTGTTGGCTTTATTTTGTGATTGTGGATTGGGCTGCGAGAGGACTTAATGGGGCTACGTGCTTCGGTTTGATTTTATGCAGCTGCAAAAGTTGCAACGAAGTGTTGAACAAATGTGTGTGAGCATTCATTCAGTTAACTATTTGAGCAGCTTATGAAGGACTTAAAATTGTAGAGTTGTAAAACTGTGTAAGAAAGTTGGCTCAGCTAATGGAAGGTTTGAGTACAAATTTTGATTTCAGTTCAATTATTATTTTTCAATAAATTTTGGTAAATGAAAACAAGTTGATTTTTGATTTTATGAAGCACAAAATAAAAGTTACTTTTTACCACAATCAAACGAACTTTTGGTCTAATAGAAAGTCCCTTTGGCTAATGGACGGATGAAGTTCTTGTCTCACACATTTATTATATATTTTCTAGAAGTATCAATGGAAATAGATTGGTAAAAATATTTGAGATAAATTTATTAAATGAATACAGCTCTATGCAAAGGCATACGATTTTATTTTATTTCCTTTTGTAAAAATAAAAAATATTTTGCTAAGACTTCTCTTTAAGACTTATTTGGGTCTGGCTATTAAATAACGAGACTGCTTATGAAAAAGAGTTTTATTTTAAAAATTATTCTACAATCGAATGCTCCCCTTCAATATACTCCCCTTCCCTCACCACACACCGTTCCATTCGTTTTTTCCATTGGTCAAAGCAATGCTGGAAGTCTTCTTTTGTAAGAGCATTTAGGAGCTCCGCTCGTATGAATTTAATTTATTTTACTCAAGTCTCTTTCTTTCGCTTTGTGCAAAATTAACTAGATTTTTGATCAAATTCTTAAATAAAAATATTTATATTTTGAATTATATTTACATGTAAAATATTAAATAATTTATTAACTTAAATATAATGTAATTTAATTTATAATATAAAATATTAAATTATTAAATAAAATACATATTTTCTTTTATGCTACGTGCTAAAACCAGTTGCTGCCACTTGTTTTCTTTTAGCTAATATATTTTTAATTACCAAGTCATGTTTTTCCGTACAATTCCTTTCAGGACTTTATGATGCCGCAGCTAGAAGAAAATATTGTCCTTAATGTTGTTTCTTTCTTATTTTGAAGGTAATATGAAGCTACTTGGGCTGAACGACAAGTGCTGCGTGTGGCTTTAGCATTAGCCATTATATTCGGCTTTTGACAAGGCCAATTGCCGTGATTTATGATTGCCATTATTTAGAGCTTAGAGGCACGTGCTTTGCTGCCTTAATCTATCATTGAGGCAGCACACAAAACTTCAACTTAACCACAGCTGAAATAATAATTATTTGACACAAAATAAAAACAAATAAAAAAAATTACAGCTGCAAATGTAGTTTTAATTTGTTTGCAAGTTGACCAAAAAGCGCAGAGGTTAATTTGGTGTTTGCGTTCGCAAAATATTTATTTATTATTTAAGGTGATATTTGAGCATAAATTTACCATCAGAAAAAATTGATGTAAAATAAATATTAATTTGTTACGTTGGCTTATTTTGTAATTTGCTATAGGCAAAAAGCAAATGTATGTATAGCAATAAAAAGATTATTTTTTTCTTAAATTGTATTTATTTGCATGAAAAATAAACCCCAAAGCTATATAAATTAAAACAACATCATTTATGAATAGGAGTAGAGTTTTGCGCGAATTCATAGAACTGCACTCTCAAATTGCCATAACTCAATTAAATGCATTTGTTTTCATTAAATTTATGCTGATACGCTTCGATAAATAGTAATTAAAAGTGTTGTCCAATGTGTTGCGTTGATCGAATGATCGATGCTTATTTTATCAACCAGTTTTTTATTTTTTATATTGGACGCTTGTACGTAATGCGTGACAAGCGCACGTAGAGCAGCACACCGTTGTATGCGTGTACTCATTTATGCATTTAAGGCACGCTTCATTACATACGCTCACACCCACACTAACACTCTCACACACACACACACTGGCCAACAAAGTTACGCCCCTAAATTGCATATTAATTGCTCATTAATTGTTGATTAGCCCTTAAGCTGGGGCTGGCGGGCTGACAAAAGCACGCTGAGTGCCAATCTCAGCGCTCAGCGTATTGGCCCCGCCCCCACTTGAACTTCCCCCACCAGCGCTGTCACCCCTTCCCCTATCAATCGTTAAGCGCTACTAATCTTTAGTGTTAAGTTAAGTATACGCAAAACTTATCAAGAGGCTTAGTGGAAGGCTCTTGTTGCGTTCGGCATTAGTGCGACAAAATGTTGTAATCAATCAAACGCACAGCGCTCAGCGCTCAGCACTCAGAGCACAGCTCCCGGCACCCGGTGCAGCCAGTACGGTAAAGCCCCGCTGTGAATTCCGCTTGCCTGTTTCTTTGGCCACGACGCAAATACTTGTAATTAAGCATTATTAATCACAGCGACTAAACAGGCAGCAGAAGCAGTCAGCGTGCCACGAGCTGAACACTTCCGTCCTGGCAAATAATTACAATAGTCATCGCCCGAGGGCCCCACATCCTGTCTCCCCGATCCCAGCACCTCGAATGCCCTGCTTGACCTGCTAATGTCTCCACATAAAAATAAATATTTAATTAAAAGTCGAGTGCGTCACGTCGACTGATTGGACAAGTATACAAGAAAATGAAGAGCACTCAATTGATGTTCTCTCTTGATATGCGCGCAAAGTGGCTGGCACAAGAATTAATTGGAAATAGCAAATGGTAAACAATTCACAATATTTCACATGTTAACAAAGTCTCAAAGTCTCGTATCGAAGACATTCGAGTCGTTCGCTGTTGTGTTTCTATGATGATAGTAGAAAAACTACAGCAGTTAGATGAGCTTACTATACAGTCTAGATCAGTTGAGATATTATTCGAGTTGCACTGCTAAAGATTAGTTTGCAATTTGGAAAAAGTCAGCTCAAATATCGCGAATATTTTTGGTTATAAATGAATTCTATTATTGATATAGGAAAATATCTGAAATAATTTGTTAAGCAAACAAAACAATTTGTTTAAATAATATTCTATGAACATCTTAAGTGCTAAGCTAACTCTTAGTAGGTCAATTCCTGAAAATCAGTAATCATATTTATATCGAAATTCCACAAAGTCAATGTCTACTAAAGTAGAGTGTTTGTAAGTTCGAAATTTGAATGAAAGGCTTCTTTCTAGTAAAGCCTTATTATAAAAAAATAATACAAATGAATGAAAATGTTCAGCTATTTTGTGAAATTTCCACGTAGGAATTCAAAGAAATATTCATCAATTGGCTATTCGAATCGAATATTCACAACAAATTGGCGGAAAAACAAATGGAAATGTTAAATGCCTCTTCGAGTTCAGTTAGGAGTGCTGAACGTTAAGCATATCTTGATTTGCATTGGCTATTCAGTAAATTCAATATTATCTTCAGCTGATAACTGATAGCAGTTCGCTTTTCGAATTCCTGGAAAATATCGAAACACAAAATGAACGCGATATGAATAACCAGCCATTTGTGCAAAGTATGAGCTACCCAATCTTGAGTGCCGTCGAGTGAGGTACATTCCTTGGGCCAGCTGTATTTATTTACCTATATTTTATGTATTTTTCTGGTTCAATTCACAGCTATTCTGAGAAAAGTTTTGCTTTTATCAACAGATGCCCAATCGCTGCTCCAAATATCTATTATGTCAAGCCGCATTATGAGGGCCAAAAAACAATGCAGCACACAAAAAGCACGCACACAAAGCACTTCAGGCCCAAAAGATTGGCAGAGCCTGCAGTCAGATTGGGTCAAAGAGCGACTCATGGGCTAATTGCGCTGTTGCCCCTGTCAACAATGTGGCAAATGGCCCAAAAACTTGACAGCCAGCTAGAAATTGCCAATTTGGCAAATGTATTGAAAAGCCTCGAGCCGCAGCAGGTGTCAATCAGTTTGACCCATAAGCTGGCCATAATTTCTAGTTAGAATTCAAGCTAAAAATCCAATTGTAAGTCTCTGTGAATTTCGTCCAGAAAATTAAGTGTTTCTCAATTGAATTATTTATGATTTGTGAGTGGAGTCAATTACCGTTTCATGGAAGAATCCCGGCTGTTGGCTAGTTCTTTATTTCCCAGGAACAACACATGGAACTTGGCGCACTTAAAACTTGAAAACTTTTGGCTGGCTTTTTGGTATTTTGCTTAAATTTCCTTTTATATTTTTGCCTTTAATTTGATTTATTTATTGGCGGCTGCCCGGCCGTAGGCAGCGTCTTCTGCAAGTTGCGACTTGATGGCGCCCGTGACGTATGCTACACAAAAAACACACTCGAAAACACACACACAAATCGCACACTTGGCAAACACTTAAACTTGGCTGCGGCTGCTGTTGACTTCCGTTCGCTGTTGTTGTTTTTGTTATGGTCAAATTTGAATTGTTGCTGCTGTTTATGTTTAGTGCAACAACTGGAAGTGCCTACGCCTCATGTACATGTGCATACTCACACACCCACACACTCACACACTCGCACAGTCACATACGCGGACAGCCATTGTAGCGGGTATTTCATTAATGGTGAAAGCGCGACGCGTCGCTCGTTCCGTTCCGTTGCGCTGCTTCGATTCGTTTTTGTTATCGTGCGCCCCGTTAGCCGCGACCAAACAACACAAATATCGAACGTGAACTGACACGAAAATTCGCCAAAAACGGGCGCTGCCACAACTGAGCCCTTCGTTTCGGCCCGTTTCGTGCATATACCGTTAGCTGCGAATCGCACACGAAGTTGTCAAGTTTCGAAATAGGTATACAGCAGCGCCAAACGGCCGTTGCCTGAACTACAGCACTGGCATTGGCAGAGAGAGCAGTGTCCGCTCTGAAGAGCAGCTGTTGTGAGAGAGAGAAATACCCTGCCTCTTGTTGCAGGGGAAATGTGAGTGAGTCAGGTACTTTTGTATGCTAGAAAGCTGGGTTATTTGTGCCATGATTTCCCCAGCTGAAGCATTTTCGAAATTTCGCTGTGACAGTGGGACTCTTGTGATAAAACAGAGAATAATAAATTAAATTCTGAAGAATATTTTTATTACATAATAATGTAGCACAAAATATCAACATAGAAATTAAATGTTAGAATAAAAAAAAAAAAAATAACTTAATAAATAATTGTACATATATTTTATTGATATTTTTCCCTTTTGATCTATTTATGCCACTTTTATCAAGTATTTTGTATTCAAAAACTGCCAATTTATTAAGTTCTTTTAAAGAAGTTTATAAGTAGTAAATTTATGAATTTATATTATAAGTATATATATATATATGTACATTTTTTTTTTGTTGCTAAGAGTAGATTTATTATAAAAAGTGTTCATTCAAAATAAAACTTTAAACACGTGTTTGATGACATTTTATATAAATACTTTAGAAAGAAGAAGGAATATTGCAGTGAGGCGTTATCGATTACGTAATACTCGTTCTACTAAGAGGAAGTTTGCTGTAACTGAACTGTCTAATTAGAGAGATCTATATAATCATATTAAGTTTGTAGTAAATTAATAAAGTAGCTCAACAGTAACTTGTTGTTAAATTAAAAATTTGTAGCTGTAAAACTAAAGAAGACACAGTTTTTCCTCATTTGATACCTCTCTAGTTGACGTATCAGGACAATCTTAACACTTAATCAGATAAGCGCAATCACGAGCATATATTCCAAATTTTAAGTCTCTACCTTCATATGCGGCGTAATGATTTGGGATAAGGACAGCCGGACAGGCGGATAGTCGGATGAACATCAAGGTGGATATTTCACCAATATACTCTTTCACTTTGTTATCGAGTCGGACGGACATCAAGGTGGATATTTCACCAATATACTCTTTCACTTTGTTATCGAGTATAATATTGGTTTGAGTATTTGATAAATTGAACCACAGCTATTTGTTGGTACTTTTTGCTTATTACTAAAGCTCAAAAGTGAAAAAATCGAGGAAAGTTTGTCTGAAGTTGAGACATAAACCAGAAGAACTTGTGCCTGTCTTTAGCTTTAGAAAAGATATTTTCAGAAATGGAAAATGTGTTTTGATATAAGTTTCAGATAAAAGTTGCGGATAAAAGTTGCATTTAAAAGTTCTTATAATACAATCTGAGGTTCTTGAATTGACTTGAGCTTAAAACTGAAAGCTGATTAAAGCTATTATATTAACAAATATTTAGTAATGCTCCTAAAGCTTAAAAATCCCTTTGGTTTTGATATCAGGCAAAAGCTTTGAATAGTTGCACAATTTAACAACAAATGAAATTGAATAACAACAAAGATTTTGAATTAAGAAACTCCAGATATAAAGATATTGTAGGTTGTTAGTTTTCTGCTTTAGCCCAAAAAATATAAAAATATTTCACTTAATATTAATATTTAATATAAATAAATTTTCCATTTTTGTTTTCTCCTTTTTCCACAATATAAAAATGGTAAAATCGCGTTGACAGCACTTTTCCTGTGCAGTAAAATTATTTGTGTGTGGTATTTATGAAGGTGCCAGATGAAGCTGCAGCTGCAGCTGCAAATGGGTAACTGACAAGTTTTTGCTTAGCTTTCAGTATTCGAATCTGAAATGGAACCATCTTCACCTGTGGCTAAAAGCATTACGCAATTCAATTCAATTTTAGTTTTATGCCAGTCATTTTTCTTGAGCCATTCAGGCGAACAGGAAGAGCAGCAGCACTAACCTATGACCCACTGCTGAAACGAGGTCAATGGCCAGAAACAATAAAAGAAATTGGCCCACAGGCAAACGCAATGGGTGACTCAGAGAGGGAGAGGGTGAGAGCCGACTGATACGTTGTGTGTGAGTGTATGCACGTCTGTGTCTGTGTGTGTGTTTGCTGTAAGTGCAACTGGCTGCTGAACTTATAAATCATAATTTCCAGCAAATAAATCCTTCACGGACAATTTAACTTAGGCTGTGGCGAAGTCAAAACTGCAACAGTCGCAACTCGAATCCGGCTGCGATCCTAATTCTGTTTCTGATGCTGTTTCTGATTCCGATTCTGTTTTTGATTTTGGCTGCTTTACAATAAGCCTGGCCTCCATTTTTATAGTTTGCTGTCTGCCAAGGCCGCAATGCCATAAAAAAAGGATAATGGAAGAAGTTGGCAGTGTGTGTGAGGAAGCTGATTGTCTGCATTGAGTAGTTGAAATGATATTAATTTGATGGCATTCAATGCTTGAAATATGCACATGCCTCACCGTTTTGGGTGCATTCAAAGGATATTTTGATTAATGCAATTTCGCTTAGCCCAAAAATTATTGAAATTCATTTGCAGACCTCCAACTGAGCCGTCCATTTGGCTGTTTGTGATTGTGTGTGTGTGTGTGTATAAAGCGTTGCCCACTTAACAGCCAGTTTTGAGTACTTGAGATGATATTAATTTTATGGCCATCGATGCACATGCCACACCTTCTTCTGAGTTTGATTAATGCATTCGCTTTTCATAGGGAACCAATTGCAATTTCCCTTAACCTAAAAAGTAATGAAATGCATTTACAGAACCAACTTCTAGCTGTGTGTGTGTGAGTGTATTTGTGTGGTCAATGCATTTTGTGTGCGTCTGCAGCGGATGGCAATTGAAGCAGCAGCAGCTGCTTGCCCAACAAAAATTTCATTTGCTGCAGAATCTTCCATCATTGTGACAATCTGAAAAGCAGATATTGATGCCATCGAGAGTAGAGATGTGAGATTGGCAGTCATCGATATTTCGGGCTGAAAGTGCAAGTGATTTATAGGGTTATAATATAAAGCTGAATTGGCTTCAGATTGAAAGGTTCGGTGTGAGAAATTGTGATAATGGAAGGTTTTGCTTTTCAAGAAACCCTCAATATGAATCTATAGTCTGGGTATTTAACTTAATTTATTAAAAAAATGAATTTATCAATTAATTAATTAAAGGTGATGAAGAAAAAATCTGATATGCTTTTCATTCGAATTTCATTATCTTTACCGATTTTCTTCATTGTTTAATAATTGATTTTTAGATCTAAAACTTCTTACATATTTGCAATATATTTCAATATTTTTGAAAACATATTTGAAAACATATTTTGGTTTCGAAATAGAATCAAGAATCTGAATAATTCGTAAAAAATAGTGTCCCTTTCAAAAAATTGATTAATTCATACAAAATTCTCGTTAATTGAAAATATTTTTACCAAGCAAATAATATTTTAAATCCTATAAATTTTAGTTTTGTTTCGAAATTTTTTGCAATTCGTAGTGCAAAGCGAAATTTGTCAGTTTATGCAGACAGTTTTGCGGCCTGTGTCGCTATGTATGCTGAATTTTGGTTTTCTTAAAAGCAAAAAGTCATGGTACGATTATTTTTTTCAAGTGTTAAGGCAACTAACTTATCAATCGCGCAGAAACAGAGCGTAATTTCAGCTAATGATAATGGAATAAAAAGAATTGAGGTAGCAAATCAATGTAAAATAGCTCAATCAACAATCAAATCAAATCTGTACGAAAAAGAGATTATTCTGCAAACATTCTCACTTTAAATATAAAATATGTGTTAAGTCAACAATTTGTTTTTAGCCTCGTTAAATGGTAAAATTCATTGGCCTTGCAATTTCGAATTATCGGGATTCCACTATATTCATTTTCTGTAAATGCTTTTGGATGCAAAACTTAATATTAAATTATTATATAATTATTTATATTAATTATTAATATTAAATATTATTAATATTTAATATTAAGCGTTTCATTCTTAAAATAACTTAAAAACAATTTTGTGACAACATCAACGTAAGTAAAGTAAGTCATTCTATCTAATGACTACATAAAAATGTTTTTATATAGAATGCATGAAGTTCTTTTAAAAATAAAAAGTAATGAGCTGCCTGCGTTAACAGCGCTTGATAAGGAGTCTTGTATGCATTGAAAGTGTGTTTATAATAGTGTTCTTCCAGCTAAGGAGTTCAGAAGTTTGAGTATCCATGATTTCCCCTTTGAGTAAAGGCTTAGTGAGTTGATTGGTATTACTGGCAACATTTAATGCAAATCACAAATATTTGGACTTGTAAGGCTTTTTAGCTCGCAAGTCAACTAACACAAACATAACCAACAGTGACAGATTTGTTGTATTAATTATTCATTTACTGCTTGCCATGCAGATTTGAAAATACATTTTTATTACAATTTTAAGGCTTAAATTTATTCAATTTTGTTTTGGTTATGAACCGATTATTAAATAATATCATAATTGTGATTGATTTTGCTGTGTTAGCTAACGTTTCTGTGTATCACAATATGTATGCAAGATAATATTTATTGAAATATATCTCAGTATATATTAGGTAAACATGAATAGTTATTCGAGCTATGCAGTTGCTTAAATCGGCGAATGTTTGCTTAATTCTGAACTTGTCATTTTGGGCAATTGTGTTTGATTTGTGGTCCGCCTTGTGGTCATTCGATTTGCATGCGTATCTGCAATTTGGGATTATCAACATTTGGTTTAGCATCTCGACAATTTCAAATGGTGCAATCTAAACATTACCACAACAACAACAACAGCAGCAACAACCGATTTGCTGGGCGGACAACTTAAGTAAACACACTCGCTGTCTATATGCAGCGTGTGGTGTGTGTGTGCGTGTGCGTGTGTGTGTGTGTGTGAGTGAGTGTGTGTGCTTGGCACATTACTTGTCCACGAAATGCATTTGACATCAGCATGCAACAGCGTCTAAGCAATCCCCCTCTCTCTTACGGCCCAATGCCCGCCTGCTCCTAGCAGCTAATTAAAGCGCGCACGCGTGTGATATGCCGCGCCAGATGTTAGTCTTACATATACAAATATATGCTCGTATGTGTGTGTGTGTGTGTGTGTTTGTGTGGATAGGGGCGCACAGCTCGGTCGCAACAGCGAACATGTCGCACTGCCAGTCGCAACACGCGCCGCATCTTTATTCTAATCTCAGCCGCAACATGCTTTAAATTTAGCATAACACCAGGCAATGAGGCAGCCTTAGGGGCGTGTTGGGCGTTGGGGGCGTGGCAGGCTGGCAACTCTATGCTATAAGGTCATAGCAAGAACTTGGGGAGCAGCTCTGCCCCGAGGTGTTTGAACTAGGCGAACAGCTCGTGTTTTGATTTCATTTTGTCGCCGCGAATGCCGCGAAAAGGTAAACAACATTTTTTTTTATCTCTTCCCTTCATTCTATATAATTTTACTCACAATTTTTTTTCTTTTTTTTTTTTGCTTTTGCCTGTGGCATCATCACTTAGGCATGCAGTTTGTCTACATATGTGTGTGACTCTCTCTACAGAGTGTGTGTGACTCTCTCCCTCTCTCTCTCTCTCTCTCTCTCTCTCTCTCTCTCTCTCTCTCTCTCTCTTTCCCTCTTGGTCTATTTCGCTCTGTAATTCCCTCGCTTCCACTTTATATTACAGTAATCTGGCTGGCTCTGTTCATAGTTTATTAAAATTTCCTTACTTGGTTAGAGTAAAGCTAATTCGCATACATTTTAATTTGTGGGCTTTCACCCCTTTGAATTTTAGTTTGTTATTTTTAGCTTGCAATTTATTCTTAATGAATTCCCAATGATTGTTAATAATTGCAAAATTCGCGAATATTGCGCGTCGAATACAAATTTTTAGCTGTAATAATGAATCGAACTATGGAAATTAGCATTATTTCTGGGCATAAAGTCGAGCACTTTAGATGTGCGCAATTTTGCATTAAAATTTTAATGGCAAAACCAGAAATAAATGGAAAAGTAGAATAATTTTAAGCACAAATTATTTGATTGAGAGTTTAGCAAAAGAACTTGGAGCATAGTTACAAAATACTTATATTTTTGATTGAGAGATAAAGAGATTGACAATCAGTCTGACTGATGGAAAGAGTAACAAATTGACTGACTTACAGATAATCAATCATTTGGCATAACTGATTGATTATGAGATTGATTGACTGTAAGACTGACTGAGTTAGGGAAAGACTGATATGCTTACAATTGATTGACTGACTGAACTAAATGCCATCTTGACTAAGTTTAACTTATAAACTGATTGACTGGTAAACCAATTAGGTCACTTAATAACTGATGGACTGAAAAACTATCTGAATGATTGACAAACTGACTGATCAACTGACTATCCAAATAATAAAGTAAGCAACTGAGAGAGAAGGCGAAATTGACTGACTCTGAGATAATCAAACACTTGACTGTTGACTGTTTTAATATACATTTTTATTGATATGATTGAAATAAGTGGCAGACTTACGATTGATGGACTGACTGAACTAAATCACACATTAACTAACTGACTTATTGACTGACCGACTAAATAGGTAATGTTCTTAGTTACAGACTTACGCATTGATTGACTGATTGACTGCTAAACTACCTGTTTAAAGATTTGAGGCTTTGAATGATTGAATTACAAATAAGTAATCAGTTGACAAATTATAAGAGTGATTGATCGATAGATTGGCGATAGACTGAGCAACAAAATGAGAAACCGATAACCCAACGGACTGATTTGCCAGCAAATTAAGTGATTCATGGACTGACTCAGAGTCTAGTTGACTACCTAAGGACTGACTGCGAGAATGATTGGAACACCTTCCACATCCATCTTAAATAACGAAAGATAAGCTATAAACTAAAAAATGCTCAATTGGAAATCAGAATAATAAATAATATTACTGATATTCTAAAAAGAAACAAATTTTTAGAAATTGTCAAGATTGCGTGTCAGTTGTTGAAGTCCTGCAGTAAATAATAATATTTAAATATTGATAGCTTTCACATACATATATTTTGTATACAAATAAAAGTGCTCTCGATCCAATATTAATTAAATAAAAAATGTATGCCTGAAGCAATTACTCATTGTGAAACCTAAATATTTATAAATGCTTGTTATTTCAATAAAAATAATTTCCAGTAAATTATATTTATTGACATATATATATAGATTATAATTGATGCAGCTTGCAAAATAAATATTTTATTGCAGTTTTTAGGCCAGCTTGAACATAATTCTAAATGCATAGCACAACAAAGTAATATATGGAAAAATTTAAAAATAAATACATATGTACATATATATATATATAAATATGTATATACAAATATATCTATATATATATATATATTTATATATATTTGATACTCAAAGACCTTGGACAAAGAGCATCTGTCAGCCAGGCTAAGCCGCTGGGCAAACAATATTGGCTGACCCGTCGTCGTTATTGTTAACAAAATGTTTGGTGTTCATTTTAAAGCTTAACAAAAGCTAGCTGAAAAATAAAAACAAATACAAGGAAAAAGGTAGCCGAAACAAACTGGAAAAATTGCATAAAAAACAAATTTGGCAACAATAACAAAACGTGCGGAATAAAGAATAAATTGCTGGCAATGGAAGCAGAAACCAGTCAAAACAGTCAGCGGGGATGTCCAGGGAGAGTCGACTGCGGAGGCGTAAAACGTGCAGAATCTGTGTATGAAAACTTTATGTGAGCTTCCAGTCCGTTTTTTTAGTTGTTGCATTTTTTCAGGATACGTATGCACAAATGTTTTTGTTTTAACCCAATTCAATTCTTTTTCATATTTTTGTTGTTGTTGCTCTTCTGTTCGAATTGCGGTGGAAAATAGTTAAGTGATTGATTTAGAAGTGCATCAAGGCCACGCCCCACCATGAGTAGGCGGCAACTTAAATTGATTTCATCTAGCGGTACAAGAGTTGAGCCAACAATCGAAGCTCTTCTGCCCCAAAGAGCAGCCACGAATGCGGTGCGAAAATTTATTAACAACTCAATTTGTTGCCCAAAATGCAACAATGGCCATAAATTCAAAGTTGAGCGTTGCCTCCACATTGCCGCGAGCGATACAATTTGATTTCTGTTTATTGTTCTGCCAGAGCTTTCATGGCAAATGCATATGTAAACGTTCAGGGGTATTGGGTTCGTGGTGCCATTGTAAAAGTAAATGCCACACAGGATGCGCTGCGTTTGCCATGTTTGAGCAATCAACATATAAAGCAAACAAATAGAAGTTACGCATAGAAACAGAGAGTTGTTGAAGAGCTGATACCTCATGTTTCCCATCTCCGTTTCAGAATTATTGATTTGTTATTCATGATTTGTATTTGTATTTAGTATAAAGAAGCCTCTTATAGTCCTTGAGTATCTTCAGCTTGTTAAAATAATATCTTGATGAGTTAACGAAAGCAGCTTTTGAATATTTAGGCATTTGATTAATAACATTTATTGTTAATGTACATTTAATTCATATAAATTGTTCAATTTATAACAATAATGTTAAAAATAACAAGTTTTTCAAACCAAAATTCGTTTATTATAATTTAAGAGTCATACGATAACAGCTGCCAAGTTTCTAGAGTTCTTTATTCGGAATCAGGTTATTATTTTGAAAAGTTCTGAAAGCATGAACAATCTGTGAATAGAAATCCATACTCCATATTTATACTATTTCAAAAAGGTATGGCATTAAAAAATCCGATAAAAAATACCCCAGTTACAGTCAGTCAGCTTAGCCCTTGCTACCTATCTATTCATTCTATTCATTCAAGTCAACTACTTTAAGTGCAGCATATATAAGAACAATGTTAAAATACCCAAATTGCTCAATGCTTGCAGGGCATGAACAAGTAGCTTGCTATATTTATGTTGATTGCTGTTGCAAATCAAAAGTTGTCAACTAACGTGAATTATTCAGAAGAAAAACGGAGTTGCATCGATGACATGTTCGAGTTAGTTGTTGAAAATATATTTTTGCGCTACTTTAAGGCAAAACTTGAAGCAGATAAAAATATAAATGGAATATTAAATAAATAGCACTCGCAGCATGCAGCATGCAGCATGCCAGCGTCAAACTCCAGCCGCTGTGGCATCTTTAAATATTGACCAACATTTGCAGTCGTGACTGCATAAAATATTTCCAAGGCAAATTTGCAACAGCTCCCTAAATACCTCAGGGCTGTCTGGCTGGGGCGCCCCTCTCAAGCCGCAAAGCAGCCATTAGGCAACTACGACTGATGCGATGGCAACGCCAATGGCTGTCACTCGACAAAATGGCGCGCACACTGCAGACAGAGAGCCACACACACACACACACACACATAGACACATACATATATGTATATGTGCATGTCAGCATAACAGTAAAAAGGCTGAGCGCTTTGTGTAACTAACTGTATGCAAACTGTGCTGCGCATCAGTGGCTGCCGTCGCCTCTTGAGTTATGCGACGAGTCTTACGTGCTGTGGAGTGAAGTCTGTGCCACAAAGTAGGCAATAGATTTGTCTGTCTCTCATTTACTTACTATTTACATATACATATTAATTTGCCAGCTGTTTGCTGTGACAATTATGCGCGTATGTTGTCGTTGGGCTGTGCTCACTGTACCGCCTCAGTTGTCAACTAAATAACATTTTTAATCACACGCAAATAGCGCTAAATCATTTTCTAATTGCCTCCTCGCCACTCTCTGCGAGACATCCTTTGCTCTCAAATGAGTTCACACATTTGCGCCGAACATGTTTATGTCTGCCTGAGGACGTGTCGCCAAATCTGTATGCCAGCCGGAACTCGTCTGCACATACACATCCGCACAGTGGGCACATCAATATGCTAAGACATATGCGGAGTACATTGAGTGCCCTATCGGAGAGAAAGCATAGTCAGCATATCATAGCGCTTGATATGCTAACAAATTACGTGGGTTTTTTTTTATAGAAAAGAAAAAAGCTTAAATAGCTGAACTTTGAGATCGAGATCTTTTGTAGCAATCAAATAAAAAATAAATAAATAAAAAAAAAATATTAATAAAATATTTTATATAAGAATATAATATTATAATAATATAATAATAATAATAATATAATAATAAAATAATAAAATAATATAATAATATAATAATATAATCATATAATAATATAATAATATAATAAAATATATATAAATTATTAGTAATACTATATATAACCGGAGTTTTTAAATTGTTCCCAAATATATTAAAGGATTAAAGAAGGAGCTTTAAGAGCGCATAAGATCTGACCAACTCAAAGTCAAATAAAATACTCAATAAAAAACTCATAATTTTTATTCAGAATATTCAGCTCAAACTTAAGTTAATTTTATATATATATATATTTAAATATTTATGAATATTATTTATAAATATATATTTTAAGCCATGAATAGCTTTCTGCTTACTAGTCGGTCAAACATTCATAAGTTTAATATTTCTAATAAAAAAATCTGATTTGATAATCATGGAATACTACAGTGTATTTAAAAGTCTTTAAACTCAAGTTTGTTTTCTTTTCAGCTTAAACTTTGACTTGTTTGCACTTAGGCGCCTACAGCTCGGCTAATTACGCCGAAATATGTATGGCTAAAGTGTATATGTTAAATCCATATTTGGCCAAAATGCGGCAAGGCAAATGACCGCCACTTGGGCGCCCTGCCAACTGTTTCTTTGCACTAGCTGCTGCGCTACCACATATATTATGTGTTGATATATGTATGCAAATGTGTGTCTATGTTTTAATATATGTTTGTCCATATGTATGTTTTGGCCATACATATTTTGGGTAGCTGTTGGCGACAGCTTCTATTGGTCATTAGCCTCCAATTAGTTATTGTTAATTTGTCGTTTGCGATACGTTACAGAATGCATCTGTTTGGTATTGTGGGGCTGAGTATCGTGCCAAGAGGAAATGCAATTAATATCACATTTCATGTGAAATTGTTTGGACTGTTGGATTAATTGATTTCCATGTAGTGTTGGCTAACGCGGCTTGGTACTGCGAGCAATGAATATATTGAAGTTGGCAATAGACAAGTCTTTGAACTCATCTGTAATTGACATGGTGTTGGATGAGTCTAATAGACATTTAAGGATTTTTAGCTTGAATGAGGTTAAATTTGTAAATTGCTTGATGCCATAGAAGTAACACATACAAACTTCTTCGAGCACCAAGTTTATTATTATTATATATTCAATTCAGTATTGGTAAAATGGCTTTTTCAATCTACGCTCCCCTTTCATAGCCATTAGCTCGATACTGTTGCTGGTTAAGTAATTCAGTCTCTATGAATACTTGAAATGTATATAGAAAATGGAGCTTAGGGCTGCCATTTAGTTTGTATTTTGCCCCGTTATGGCCACAGACTTACCTACCAAAATATTTATCATCATCATTACGCAAGTTCCCCTTCTGGCAAAATTGTTTCACTTGCGGTTGTGTTGTTGGCTCCGGCCCCCATTCTTGGCTCGACTTGGAAGTCGTGGCTCATCTGAGCGTATGTTTGAGTATATTGTTTATATTTTGGTGGCACGCGTGGCAAGTGCAGCTACAGCGCGCAAATGTGGCATGCCGCTTAGTCAGGCACGTAGCCGCCTGCGGGCTAAAGACGGAAGACACAAGATGCGAGTGCTTCATGTGGCAAAGTCAGCGACGAGGCCAAAGGGTTGTGCACTTGTTGTCATCATCATCGTCAACTCGATCAACATCATCATCATCATCTAGAGAGTATAAATAACCTCTATATTGGGGCGTCTCGTGAGGGCTGTCGCACATGCAACAACTGCGATAACTTTGTTGCTGCTGCTGCTTGGGGCTTGACTGACGATGACGATGATGACGTTGATTAGGTTGCACTGAAACAACAAATTCTCTCTAAACGACACACAGCAACTGCTTGGAGATTGTCGAAGTTGGAAGCTCGGATTGACTGAGTGCTGCAACACTATCCAGCATGATTGATGTGCTGCTGTGGCTGCATTTCCTGCATTGATTTTGTCGCCAATAGCAGGCAAATGAGGCTGTTTATGCAAACTGTTTTGCCAATTTATTAAGGCTAGAGTTCAGGGTAGACAATTCATATTTTATTCAACAGCTCAATATATTGCCAGCAAAGCAACTGAGAGGGAGAGAGATGAAAGCAGAGTCTTTATCTTACTCCTGCGAAGCCTGCTGCTGACGCCTGTTGAAAAATTGCGTTTTAATTAAAAACGCTCAAGTGCACTTAAGTGTGCGTTTGCCAGCCACGTCAACAATCAGAGGCAGCAAGTGCACACCTACAACAATCACACAAACAACAACACACACAAACAAAAGACCTTAACAGCCACAACAACAACAACAACAGCAATTAAGACAACAATGCTCTGATGTACAAAAAGAGGTACAAGAGGCACCAACAGCAACATGAGCAATGGGCTGTAAAATAAATAATTGAAATTCCAAAAGTCGACGAAAGTATACACTTCATTAGGACACAACGGGATTTGGAAAATTGTAAAATGGAAATATATTTATTATAAATACAAATATTTATTATATATCTTATCTCATATACTACATCATTTTTATTTGACTATTATATTATTATTATTATTATTACAATCATAATAAATCATATATGGAGTAAATAACATAAAGACAGAAGTAAAATATGTAAATAAATGTTAATAGATTTATATTACAACAATATTTATTTTGCCTTTATTTGAATTAGATCAATTGCAGCTTATCAAAATTGATAAGAATTCACTTCTTAAATCTATGACATATACAACATATATTTTTTATAGTATATATAAATGCTCTAGTCAAATATAGTAAACAGAAGAAAAAAATAAAAAATTAAGCGTAATTGTCCAATTATTTTATTTATTTAAGCAAAATTAATAGTAATAGATTAAAGTTTGTGCAGCCAATTTAATAATTTAATTTTTACAAACCTTATTTTATTATAGAAAAACAGAAAAAATAAAAAAATATATAAAATTTGTATAAAATATTTTGAAACATGTTTCTAAAATTATATTTTATTGAAGAATTCTTTAAGCGTTGCTGCATCTTTTATAAATAAGTATAAAAAATATATAATATTTTATAATGAGAACTCTTAATAAAAATTTAATTTTCAAAACTTTTAAGCTTGTTTATAAAATTATAAATAGCTTATATAGTAGCAAAGTACGAGTATAGCTCTAGAGTGTGCAACCTTATGAAGTTTATTCAATATATGATATTTATAAACATAAATAATAATTGAGTCCAAAACTGTTCAAATCTGAAGCTACTAGTGTAAGAAACAGATTAAATATATATGCAAGTCTTTTAAGTTCTTTCTTTATATATATATTATATATTAGCTTGCATTTAATATACAATTTCTTAGCAAATTTCCTGCAACTTTGTAATTTTACGTAATGTGAAGTGCCCAATTTGGGGATTAGGGCATTACGCGTGCTCACATTGTCGCTTCATTAAAGTGCCAAGTCGTGCAGCAGTCTGCGCGCTCTTCCACTGTGGAGAGGCAAGGTGGAGGAGGAAACACCCTTTGCTGCATTGCTGCTGTCTTACTGCAATTCGAAGTCCCAAGCTGCAGTGGCAAAATGAACAGGGGCATAAATAAAGGGGCCAGGGGAAGCTACAGCCATTTCCTCAGTGAGGCAGTGAAGCCTGTCGCTGATAAGCTTCAAGTCTCACTCTCCGTTTGAGTGTGTATATGTGTGTGTCTGTCTCTGCGTCTGTGTGCAGGAAACAGGATATGACATATTTAATGTGGAACAGATGCGTATATCTCGACTTTTCCATTTTATTTCAGCTCGGCAACTGTCTTCCTCAGCTGCAGAGTGCATAATTATGAATTTCATGAAGCTGATAACGCAAAAAATTAACATTTTAGTTGAACGAAGAAAAAATCGCCTTGATCGAAGGGAACGAATAACAAAATGGTTAATTATATGCAAATGCAAAGTGCCAAGCCATGAGAGATTATTCATCAATGCAGATTTTTGGCTTGAGGGAAAGCAAACGAAAAGAGCGAAAATATTTTTGCAATGAGACAGAAAAGATTATTCATCAATGCAAAGCAGATGGAACATTTATTACAGCTGCAAGCCAAAGAAAATATTATTGGTGCACCGAATGTAAATGAGTAGTATAATCCTTAATAAAAAAAAAACATTTTTTTAACAGAAACAAAAAATTTATTGTAGTTTTGCTCACCTATAAATATTGAACCAAAATATGAGTATGAGTTCTGAGAACATATCTATAAGCATATGAGTATTAACTGAATGCTCAAAAAAATTTAAGCGACAATACGATTAGTTGTAATAAAGAACGAGGACTGCTCTATTCGGGAGTGCCTGACTAGAAAATATCCTGGGTAGAGCTACAGATTCGATTATTCTAGGCTTCTTGTATACACACTTACACATAGAACGCGGTCCGTATGTTACACACTTTTAGCTCGGGCTGAACGATGATCTCTTAATGGGGGGAACTAGTTTTTGAATAACTTCAGTTCCAAATGTACTGTGTATATGACAAGATCAAACTTTCTGGAATTTAAAACGTCTAACATTGTAATTCAACAGCGACAGTTGGCCCAATTAATTATAAGCGATTACGGTCGTTCGTTCCATTTGCTCTATATTCCTTACATGTGTGCTCGTTCTCAATGGCGCATCGGCTTGATCAAGCTTGATCATGCTCAGCCGACGTTCGTAGGGAGAAACTTACTACTGTTTGATCAGTGCATTATGCTCGTGCGTCAAGAGCTCTGCAAACTGTCTAATTTAGCTATTCACATACAAATAGTAGTGGACAGCATGGCAATCGTTTTGGCTTGATCGCGTAGTGGCTTCAAACCCTAGTCAAAATATTGATATTGATTGGGATTAACAATATATGATGAGAATATATATTTCAAATTTCAAATCTCTGGTTCTTGTAGTTAATGAAAACACTGCGGCTAATACGAATGACATACAGAGCTCGTTGTCCGTATCAAAAATATATATACATATCCTTTATGGGGTCTGCCATACCACATTCTTTCTCGTACATACATGTGCACACAAATATTAGGTTCTGAACTTCTAATGGCTTCAGGGCACAAAAATTAATGTTAAACAAAAACAATTTGCATACAATACTGATATGATAGAAGGACAACAATATGAATTGCTAGAATATAGTTTATTTTTACATTTTAGAGTAAAGCAAATTTTAAATTAACTTCTTAATTTAGTATGCTACAAATCTCAGTTTTTCCTTGAGTTATCTGATATACATATAAATATGTGTACCATAAATCAGAGTTTGCTATTCAGCACGTGGATATGTGAAACTTTTTTCGAGCTCTCAGTTGCTTTAATGGCAGCTGACCTAATGGCTGACCACTGTTTTTTCCTTTTTGTTCCTTTCTCTACTATCTCGTTGTAAGGCTGGGTTCCTGGCGTGAAGGATAACACAGGCGCAGCTCAGCGAGGCGTAGGCAAGTTTTTTTTTTGTCTATGCCTTGCTTTATTTTGAGTTTTATTTTTTATGACTGGGCGTAAATGCATAAAAATGAAAGCAAGCGAAACTCGAGTGGTGCTGGCTGGTGGTTGGTGGCTGGGTGGGCGTATTGTACCACCGTGGGACCAGTGGCTAGCCACGTGCACTGAAAAGTTGTTTCATTTGGGCTGCGTGGTAAAAAAAATAAAAAAAGAACTTTCAAACTAAACCGCAGCGGCATTAACAACACTTAAAATGCCTGCAGCGTTTTCCTTTAATACAAGTGGACAGTCCTCTGTGTTTTTGCTTCTTTGGCCGTGTTTTTCTTTTTGTTTTTGTATTATATTTTTTTTTTTGCATTCGCCATAGCCAAGGCAACTTTTTTGTAGAGGACACTTGAAGCGGCTCTGTGCCAAAAACTTTGTCAAGGGTTTTCGCTTCGCACTCTAAACTCATTTTGATTTAGTCGTCGTTTAGTTTCCTTTCACTGCAAATTTAGTTTATTTAACAACTGTATGCATTATAAATATATATGTTTGTGCAAATACAGATTTACACTCTTTTTTAGGCGACAAGTGTAAATGAGTGTAATTTATTTAGCGCTTTGCATTCGCTTTCAGCTGTGAGACTCGAGTGTGAAAATCCTGGAAACTCCTGTCTTAAACTCCCCAGGCCCCACATTTAAATGCAGACATATTGAAGGTGTGACAGCTTAACTGCTGCAGCAGCGGTCAGCCACAGTGGCTTGTGATGGATGACATTTTAATGAAAATGGAAATTTAAATAACATTTGAACAAGTTGATCACAAATAAGATAAGATAAGTAAATCTTAATGTAAAACATAAATTTTTTAATTTAAAATTCAATTATCACTCAAATTAAATTAACATTCCTGTGAACTGCTACAATTCTAGTTCATTCAAGGCAAAACACAATGTTGAATCTTTGTTGACAAAAGATTCAAATTTAGGTAAGTAAAATTCTTTTAAAAATTCAGCTCTTTAAAATCTGTTAAAATAGTGTAACTCAAATAATAAATACCATTTAATTTATTTAGTTAACAAAGCTGATTTGGCCCAATTTGGCCAAACAAAAACGACTTGACTTGAGCTGAACGCATTTTTTCTTCGGAATTGCTGCGTCTAATTTATTTGCACTTCACTTTGCGGCCGCAAAGCTCCTCACAAACACTTGAGCCATCGCGAAGACTGAAAGCGAGGGCAGGCTTTTGCCAAAAAAAAAGTATATATAGAAAAAAATTAATCCACATTTTATTAGACAGCTTAAGAGCGACTAAAGCGCATTCATAAAAACAAGTCCAAGCTCTGGCATAATTGCCAGCAAATTAGTTTGCTTTTGCGTGCTGCACTTGAGCGAAATAATTCGCATGCATTTTCTTGGTGAATTGTCTGCGGAAGCAGCAGCAACCATGGAGCAGGAGGTTGCCTTTCTGATTTAAATTTGCTCATTCAGTTCTTTCCTGCTGCTGCTGCATCTTTAGTAATTTTTGCACATTTTTTTGTGCTTTTGAAAAGTTGGTCAGTTGGTTGGCTTAATTAGAGTTCGCTGCCGCCTGGGAGCTGTGACTGTCTCTCTGGCTTCCCCTTTTCTATACCTTGTAATGCCATATGTCCAGTTCGTAGCCGACCAGAGTTAAACACAATTACACATTTCTTTTTGCTCTTCTTTTCTCTTCCTCATTTTGCTTTGCTATGTAATTCTAGTCCATTCTTTGCAACTTTCACTTTCACTTTTCAGTAGTGCGTTGGTTTTCTACTTTGCTCGCCTAAAAAGTTAAAGGAGAATATTGGCTAGGGGCAATGTCGATTCAAATATAGTGCTTTAATTGTATATAGAGCTTGATTTTAATATTTTTGTACCTATACATTCCTTTACAAATTGACTGCTTCAGGCTATTATTAAAGAAGAAGAGGCAAGAAGCGAGTATCACGCAGTAGTTTACACTGCACTGCAACATTCTTTTGCTGCTTATCTTCTTGGTAGGCGTGGCATTTAAAAGTAATGCTCGGCGAAATGCAATTATGTAAATGCCTGCAGCGCAGAAATCGAAGTTAATTAGGTCGTAACTGTGGTGCAAATTGTAATTCCCCCGCGGCATGAACAGCTCGACTGGCGGGCAAATTGCTCGGATAGGAATTAGTGAAGCACAAAATTGAAAGGGTCATAAAAGTGTCAGCTTTCTTGCTCCGCATTAAATGTGAAATGAACATGAAAAATGCCGAACGGCTTGTGGGCAAAAGGGTTTATAATATACTTAAATGGATTTATTGATGTGACCTTCGGTTCTGTGTGGTTGGCAGCATTTCAAACGATTGCCAATTTAAAGCGTTAGCAAAATCCACAACAAATACAGTTTTAGCCTCAAACATTTCAAACGAATTGCCATTTTCAGTTCATGGATATATGTGTTATTAAATAACATCGAATTTTGTCAATTGCCATTTGCTAGGCAAATGTCAATGAAATTGTATTAAATATGTTTGCGATTTATTTTAAATTGTGTACATAACATTTGGCACCTAGTGCGTCATAAATCTAAATCACATACAGACAGAGAAAGACAGAGAGAGAAATACATAAAGGGAGAGAGGAAAATAAAAACATATCTGACATGCTCATAAATATATTGAGCTTTGATTTAGAACTATCGCCAACTGATTTACATATGTACGAATATTTTTAATAATTGCAAACATGTTCTTCGCAAAACAAGTAAAAGTGATTTAATCAGCATGACCTGACTAGCATTTACTCTACACTAAAACTTAAATATGATTATTGAAAATTTATAAAAAGGTAATACTAAATTTATCTGTTTTTTTTTTCAATTTAATATGAATATGGCTTGAATATATCTTGAATTGCACTTTAACCCTACAAAATGTTCATGAATTTTGTTTAAAATCTGGCAAAGTATTCATAAAATTAAATATTAAAAACTTATTAAGCGAGAAGCTTGTAATTTTGTAAACTATAGCTGTTATAGACATCCATACGTTACTAACACAATTATTCTGAAAATATTGTAGTTACGGAGATCACCTAATACTCCGTATATACCTCACAATTTCAAATCAATAGAAATACAAGTCATATGAGAGATACGACTTGATTGACTTGGCCTGACATGCATCAGCATGTGAACAGCATTTGACTGTTTTGAATGTATGCAACAAACTGTCATATCCTTCTCAGCCATCGATTAGGTCAACAGGGTATATCGAAAAAACCAAAAATATATGTGCGCTAGTCATTGGGCAAATAAATATAAATATTTTGAATAAAATATGCATGCAGCACATAGTTTGCAAACATATAAATAGTGCATCTATAAAGCATTTACATATTTTTAGATACTTTTAATTCTCAATTCCCCTAACTGATAATTTCTAGCAAGCGGAATTCCAAATGCGTTGTTTAACTAGATTTTCCATTATAATAAATATTTTGTTTACGCATTTGAACTGTGAATTTCGAATTTTTCTATTATACTTTGCTTAATATTGTTTGCTGTGAGCAAATGAATGCAATTATGGGCATATAATTGTAATATTTGCCAATGGTTAAATGCATTTAATTAAGCGCCTGCATTTTGCCAAATTTACAAGTTTAATTGCGCATTTGTATTCACATGGCTAGAAAGTATAGATAGTATATCTGTGTATATATATATTTTTCCTGCTATTTCAGACCAGAATGAAAAAGTGTTTCGGCTGGTTTGACTTGGTCCATTGATTATTTTTAGCACAGCCTCTGATGGTTGGGGTCTTCAATATTAATTAACTTGCAATTAAAGCGTAATTTATTGGCGCACTTTGATGGTCGTAAATTAGCTACTCGAACGACTTTCCAAAATGTCAGAGCGCGCGCAAATCAATTTATAAAGCCCATGCAAGCAAAAGTGAAACCCAAAAAAATTGAGAGCTTGTAGCAAGTCAGCTTTGAAAGGTCCAAGGCCAAGTGAGGCGAGATTTTTCGGTGTGTTGCGAATCGTTTTATTGGGCGTATGAGCAACCCACCACAGTGTGACTGACGTGTGACCCGCACACAGCGAAGGAGCGGACGAGAGAGATGGAACAGAGCAGTGAAAAGAGTGTGAAACAGAAAAAGGTTACACGGTTTGTTTGAGAACTGGCCATCACCTTTAAACGTTTTTGCCCCACACGATGAAGAAGTCAAACAAGTCACTTAGCTGCTTCTGCAAACAGAGATGCAAAATTGACTGCCCGAAAAAAATAGACAAAGAGAAGTAGAAAAACTTTTGGGTTGGCCAAAAGCCAAACTGATTTAAGACTTTAAGTCAGATTGTGCACAGATATTGTATAGGTGCACTTATACTAAGTGAGAGAGAAAGAGATTTGTGGCAGGAAGTGTCCGATAAGCAGCTTCAAGCTGACTCTGTCCCATAGGGATTGCACGGATAAATAGCTGAGGGATTCATTCGACTGATCAAACTGCATAGGTAATTAATAAACACAAGGAAATGGAGCTCAGTCGAGTTGAAAGCAGGAGCTGAAGCAGATTTTGTGGTGGGTGGTCGGCCGATGGACACGAAATAAATGAAGATAAGTCGATTGAATTAATGTATATAGAAACAGATAAATCTATTGAATTCAAGCTATACGAAAATAGTCATACGGCACTGTGAGAATAATTGTGCTCTTTAAAAGAGTATTGAAGTGAATGGATAAATCTCATCTCATCTCATCGGCTACATATGAAAGTAAATACAATTTACATAGTGCATATATTCTGAGAATTTGATTGTTCAAGTAAGTTGGAACCTTATTTTAAATATAATTAAAATAACTGGAGTACCCAAAATTAAGAATTTAAGTTGTTTTATCTTAAGAGAATTAATAGTATGTATCTTGATATATGTAAATACGCTATATGTACGTAAATAAGATTGTGTATATTGCAAATGCTTAAGTCACAAATATTTATATTCATCGTATATTTTAATATCGTTATATACTTTGAGTTAATATAAAGTTTCCGGAAAATATTGACTTGAAGAGAACCATAAGAGCTACATATACATTAATGTACATATGTATAGATAGAAAAGCAAGCATTGCTAATTTATGAGGTATCTCGTTAAATGATTTCCAGAACTTACTCTTCATTTGATTTGGCTAAAGGAAATGCATGCATAAATCTATCTTTAAGTACATATATCTACGCCAGAGAGCTGCTAAGAGAACCAAAGAGAATAATCTGTCTTTTACGACAAATGCGAAGCTAGCTGAAAAATATACAAAACAGTTGTCGCTTGAACGTCGATCGTGCCGCTTGTGTTGCAGTTGAATGTGTGGGAAATGCTCTGCGTTAGCGTCAGGCAAAGTATCTGAAAGATACATCTTTTGCACGGTCTAAAAATAAACGCCAAAACTGTAAAAGGGGGACAAAAACAAACGCGCGCGCCAATTGCAAAACATAGGGTCGGACCCCTAAAAAAACAAAAAAATAAAAATAAATAAAATGTGAATATAAAAAGAAAATGCCCATGTGAAAATGCAAAAGTGGAAACCTATTTATGCAATCGATTTATGAATCCAAAAATGTTATACTTATTTATCGGTACGAGAGCAAAATAAAGAAGAAAAGAAGAAGTGTATATATATTCGGCTGATCAAAAGTTTCCACATTCAGATCAAAGTGCCTGGCAAACATAATAAGCAAATCAAGCGGAAAACTCATTCCGCAAATTGGCAAATGCAAATTGCCAGAAATTGATAATGCGTATAATTTTTACAAAAATTAAAACAGAAAAAAAGTGAAAAAGTGAAAAAGCAAACAAACATGTGAGAAATCTGTGAGCATTGCAAATATTTACAGTTCGAACCGCAGCCTGCAGGACTTTTATTGCAATTTACATTAATTAATGCAAAATTATAAAAAAAAATGAAGGAGAGGCAGGAAAAATAATTTTGCAAATGCAAATCTGTTGAAAGCATATATTTTTTATTTTCTGCTCGCTTTTTTCCACTTTGACGTACATCAACTGAATGTTTTCACTTAATTTTTATGATATTGTGTTGCAGATAAATATTTCATACGTTCAGACACTTATATAGAGAGCATATAAATAAACAAAAGCTATGGAAATTGCAGCGATAAGCTGACGTCAAGCGCTCGGAAAAACCGAAGCGAAAATATAATGTGTTCTCAAAAAAACAATGAAAAAACCAAAGGCATAAACAATATAAAATTCTATAACATGTGACTGTGAGAAAACTCATTCAGAACGGGCCTGCAATAAATAGAATTTTTTTCTCGAATTTTCATGATTTGTTAGAAGTTTTTATTAAATTCCTGCCCACACCTTAGGGAACTCCATGCCATATTTTTTTGGCATTTTAGTAGGATTTGCTTTGCATTGAAAGTTCCTTTTAAATAAATTCCTATCGTTCTCATTTTGCTTTGCTTTTGTATAAAGGAATTTTAAGGTATTTTCATGCAGCTTAAATTCAGGAAAGTATGTCTGCTCTGATGGATTTGTCGACTAGAAAATATTATCTTTTGAATGCATAAGCGGATATGTTGAGAGACTAATACAACCTTTCCTTACAGAAAGTCATTTTTTTACTTTGCCTGCCTTAGCGTTCAATCTTTTCAGCTTATGTTTACTTTTCATTCGCATAAATTTTAAATGTTTCCCTTCCAAATACAAAACAACATTCTTCCTATTTTATTGTATGAATCTTCAAATATGAACTTACTAAGCTGTCAAGTAAAATAAATCAAATTATTGCTCTATATGTCAAATATTTGGCAACTTTCTGTCTGTAAACTGAAAGGTTATTATCGAAAAGTCAAAATTGCTAAAGTAAATATTTTTAAAGCTGCAATTTAATATCTAAAACATGTCTGCATGGCATCAATATATATTTGTATGCATATACATACATTTTGAAAATCGTCTTTATCATTTATTATAAATAGAAGCTGTGTATAACTGTCTTTATCTTTCATTTCTTTTGGAAGTTGTCAGCTTTTCAACTTTTCAGCAAATATTTGTCTCTATCTTTATTTAATTTGCAGCAAATGCATTAAATGTTAAGCGCACATTACACTGCAATCAATTGTGCTAGCAAATCCCTCTTAAATCTCTGACAATATACTCTTTCACACACACACATATGCCCACACATGCACACGCATATCTCTTGCAATGGTGTAAACAATTTGGCATTAAAATAGTTGTCCGAGTCGAGCTGGGGCATTTAAAAATGTTGCACATACACTCGTAAATATATATATATTTGCTTCACTTAATTTGCATGATAATGGGCCAGATTTATGCATTTGTAACGCCCACTTTTCTACTCAAATAGAAGGCGTTTGCGTTGGCATGCAGCTTTTTGGCCCGAAAATAAATCGCATAATTCGAAACAATTTTTGTGTGCGAATATTTTTTTATTTATTTTTTTTGACTCGATTTTTTGGGGTTTGTTGAACTTATTTCGCGTGGATTTTGTTTCGTTTCGCTGCGTTCTTATTTTGAATTTCTAATTTCTAACTCACGGCCCTCGCCGCCATAGCCCCCACGATGCCACCCAATTTTCGAGCGGGGCAGCTAAAATTAGTTGCAAATAATTTGTTGTTGTTGTTGTTGTTGCTTTTCTTTTTCTGTTTTTAGGTTTCACATTTTCAACTTTCAGCTACGCCCGGTTACCACGTGTCAAATGTGACAGCTTTCAATGCGTTGTCATCTCCCGATGCTAATTATGCAAATTATGTTGGCCCCAGCTAGGGTCTAGGCGCCCCTTTGACATCATTTGCATTACAAATGCCAGCGAAATTTCTCCACCCGTCGCTGCTTTTATGAGCAGCATATGATTTATGACATTCCGACGTAATGCACATTTACATGCACATCATATATGCAGCAAAATAATCGTTTTTCTCTTATATATATTCAATATTTTGAAGAAAAATATTTATTTTTCATTTTGAGGAATAATGAGTGCAGAGTGTGTCAAACTTTGATTTGGGCGCTCGTTGCTGTACATAAATAAATTATTTTTGTTTTCTTTATTATTTGTATTTATTTACGAGTGCAACTGTGTGCTGTTTGTGCATGTGTGTGCAACATATTGTGGCAATCAGAAACATATTTGCTTCGGTTTTTATTTCTGATGGCACTTTGTCCACATGTTTATTCATGAAACTTTATGGCATTTTATTACAGTGTATATTAAACAAAAAAAAATATTATAAAATTTCTTTAAAGTCAAATAAATGATGAACATTAAATAGTTAGATTGAAACATTAATTGGTGCATAGCTAAGGAGTAAGAAAAGTCGATAGAATGATAGATATACAATAAATATAAATTTATATAGTTATTATATAAATAAATAGAAATGAAGCTTTATTGAGATAGATTGTATGCATATAATAATAAATAGATTTTTAATTGTGACCAAGTAGTCTAGGCAGTAGCTAAGCATCGCAATGAAACAAGTTTGCTGCCTTCAGCTCTTGAATTTCTTCTCTAATTATCTCAATATAAATAACTTTATCTCATCAACTCAACAATCTATTTGAACTATTCAAAAACTCTCTCTATAAACTATGTCCAATTCACATAAAGTCATCTATCAGCAGACTGCAGCAAGTACAAAGCATTTTCCAAATTGTTTTTGGGTCTGCTCGGACCGTGTGAAGTAGCCCGCGGGCAGCCAAAACGAGCATCGGTGCTGGCGACAAAGTAATCCAAATCAAATCAGCTTACTTAACTCGCATTCCAATTGGAATGCGAAGAGTTCTTTTGTCTTCGCCTTTTGCCAGCTGCCAGCTCTTGACAGTTTCTGCCAGTTTAGCTCGTGACTGCATTTTCAGTTCTCCTCTTTTGTTTTCTTTTCGATTTCTTTATTTTCCTTCTTTTCTTTTTGTCATTTCCATTTTTGTAGCACGAACGAAATTCCGAGGACATTTTTGTTGTGCTTCGATTTCGAGTTCTTATTTTACGCACTTGCAGTTTATTTTTAATGTTGCGCATTTTATTTAAATGCGGTGTCGAGCTGTCGTCTATTTATTGTTTACTTTCGGGTTATTTTTAACGAAGCGCATTTTCGTTTTCACTTAGTGAAACTGAATTAAGTGCTTAAATCCGTATATACTCTACGCTCAACAGCTGATATCACGATGTCCAAAATAGCGATGATTTTCCATTCAATAAAGCACTCTATAAATACAACCCGAACAAACATCAGCCAACGCCGACTCAATTAGTCCCTACATACGACTAGATTTATGGCTCTCTTTCGATGGGCAAACTACTTTCTCAGCTGCCTAAGTGCTGGAAAAACTTCAGCACCAAAGTGAATATTTACCCAAAAGTTCAAATTAATGTTTGCAGCTAATGTACCTTGACATTTGTGCGCATTGACGCTAAAAATAATAAGGAATTTCGTAAGATAAATAAAAGACATTCTAGGGCGTTTTTTTTATTATATTTTCTCATTATTATTTAAAAACCTGTAGGGCATTATGCGCATTTCACTAGATATGTAACACATAGAATATGAAATCTCTGTTGGCTTCAACTATAATATTTGTATTCCTGAACAATGTAATCAATGTCAGACGAGTTTCTTTTAGTTTGCTTCGCATTAAATCACTGATTGTAGATAATATTAAGATATTTGTCAAAAAAGTAGATAAGCTTATAAGCACCTGACTTCTGTTATCTCGTAATATGAAGATGTTTCAACAACTACAAATCAAATGAAATACATAAGTTTCCGTACTTTTAAATTATAGTAGATATTAGAATTAAATTGAAACAAGGCGAGCTAAATTATACAGATATTAGGTCGTATTCTAGGGTATTTCAACTTTGGTATCCACTATTTCTAGGCATTTTCGTGGACACTTTTTATTTTTAAACACCAGCAGAGTGCAAAAAAATTTTAAGTGCAGCCGGAAATGTTGTTGATAAATATAATATATAGAGTTCGAAAACTACTTCGATATATACATATATCTACTTTAGCAGCAAATTCAAATCTGTTTTGTTACAAATTTAGCTATAAAATTAGTTCTTAGCTTGATTTCAGCTGATTTTCAGCTTTTTCCCACTGCTCTACATTTTTGGTGTTTCAGTTAGGTTTGTTGTTGACATAAAAAATGCTTTTAGAGCGTCACGGCGTTCTGTTTATTTTGATATATAGTCAAATACACTTATGCACATATATGTATGTGTGTATATACAAATATATATAAATATATGTATCTATAGCTAGCTATTCGGCACATGTTACGCGTATGTTTCAGTGTGTTCAGTTCTGTTGCTCGTAAAAAAAACATTTTAAAGTACTTTTTGTGCGTTTCGGCGTTTTAGGTATTTGCATTGATTCTGCTTCTCATATATGTATATATGGAATTGTGTCAACACACACAAATGAACATACAAAAGAGCCCTAAGAAGCTAATTGAATTTTTATTAGCACTTTTAGTGATTAATCGTCATGGGAAAATTTGCTATTTTTATCATTTGTTTATGCAACAGAGCAACAAATAGTGAATTTGAGACCAAAGTTTCAAATGGCATTCAGATTTCACTTGGTATGTGTCGGGATTTGAATGATAGACGTTTGTTCTGTTCTATATACATACGAATGTTTATCAATATTCGTTGTTTTGAATTTGTATAGAAAATCGTTTTAATGCCAGCTCTTATATCATTCAATGGAAATGCTCTGAAATTCAAAGTCTACAAAGCGTATCATTAAAGTTCAATTGATTTGATAATCCTTCAAGTGTGTGCTTCCAAGTAATTGATTTTGTGAGAGCTGCCACAAAACAGAACCAACTTGCAACATAATTGGCTGTTGTCGAAGACCAAAAATAAATGTTCAAAGTGGGCAAATGAACAGCACTTTGATGGAAAACCTTGTCAATGTGAAGTGAAAAAAAAAACAAACACACAAAAAAAGAATTGACTGATGGGTGAAAGGAATGTTGAGGAATTTTAATTCTATTTGTTCGAAAATATGAACAAAATTAAATATAGTAATTGCGGGCAGATAAAAATATACTATAAAAAGCATAAGCACAACTGATTGGAAATTAAAATAATTATTAAATTATTTAATAAACTCGAAATAACTTCATTTAATTTGCTAAGCTTGCAATGAGAGCCAAAATAATTTAAATATTGATTGACCTACATAAATATAATTCGAATAAAATATTTAATGCCATTTGGCGAACTAAAATGAAATCTGCATTCATTTTCATATCAACAAAATATTCAATAAATTTACTGTTCAAACAGGATTAAAAAAAATGTATTCAAAATATTCTTTGTTTGTCATACAAAATACACCTTCGTGCTTAATTTAATTAAATGAATATTTAGTTTGACATATTTCTCATGCAACTCCGTTATTTACTTAGTTATTTTGCAATAATAATACACTTAAACACATGCTTAAGATAATATTAAGCAAGACGCTGCTGGTCATTTAAATACCGCAGCCGCAACACAAATATTTAAATGCAATTCTCAGAGCAAGCCTGAGTTGTGTTTAATCTCTAATGCCTTTGACAAACAAAAGCGACAGAACGTAAATATTTGCACTGAAAGAATCACAAAAGAAAAGAGCAGCAGCTGCTAAAAAAAAAAATAAAAAAATGAAAACAGCATCCAAATTGTTTATAGCTCTGAGTTTTACCCAATTCCCATTTTCTTATATTTTTTTCGTCTTTTCTTTCTGGTGTTTTTCTCGCACTTTCTTTGCACAAAAGAAAACTGAATGAAAGTTTTTCATGCAGCAGCAATGCAAGAGCCCAACTACAGTAAACACTCGACAGGAAACATGTTAAAAATGTACAAGTAAATAAAGTAGGAGAACTATTCACGGCATCTAGGAGATCCATGTAAATAAAAAAAGAAAAAACTGAAAATAGAAGAAAATTGAGAAAAATAGAGGAAAATGTGGCGATTTGGGCAGAGCATAAAACGCAATTAACGCAACAAAGAAAAAGATAGAACAACAGGCAAATATAAAAGACAAACGTAATGTGAAAACTTGAGCTTGGCTAAAATTGAAATTAAAATTGAAAATTGAAAATAAAAAGTAGCAGCAACAGCGCAGAGAGGAAGAGAAAGATAGAGAGACAAAGAGAAAGAGGGAGAGAGACACAGAAGGCGCCATGAAGTTTCACTTGGCTGCTTTTTGGTTATTTTTGTTGACAGTTGGCGGCAACCGGCAGCAATTAAGCGCTGATTGTTGCCACGGGGCAGCCACTTGGGGCATGCCAGCTGCAGCTGCAGCACTTGCACCAAAGCTAAATTCAATCGATAGCCGCATCGGAAATGAGCCGCAAAACGCAACAAAATTTCGTGTGGCCGCAATTCAAACGCCAGTCGAACCTCCGTCGGTTATCGGGGACATCACAACAACTGCAAAAGCAGCAACAACATGGCCATCAGCTCAAACGGATGCCACAACGCTGACGGCTAAAACAATCGCTCAGCTGACATTCAAGCCTGCCAAGGCGAACACTTTAGAGCTGAGCTTTAAGCAGCGCATGGCTCAGTTATTTGCCAACGAGGAGCAATCCGAGTCCACTCCAACAACAACAACAACTACTACTCCTGACAATGATAGCAGCACTCATCATCCGGAAAGGCGGCACGTGGTGCCCGACAAGCTGCTCTACACACAGGAGCTGCAAATCAAACAGGGCCGCCTGATGGGCATCACACGTCGTTTCCATGTAACGAGCGGGCTGCGCGAGGTGGATCAATATTTGGGTCTGCCCTATGCGGAGGCGCCCACGGGCAGCAGGCGCTTCATGCCGCCAGGTAAGTAACTTAGCTCTTAGCTATAGGGATGCCAAATCAGCTTATTTATAGCTACACATTTATTCTGGAATGTTTTTTATTGAAATATATATATATTTAAATTTTCTTTTATTTTATTTTTGATATTTTAAATAAAAATAAATATAAGAAGATTATTTCTTCATGACTTTTAAGTATATATGTATTTATCTTTTATTTTGTATTTATTTATTTTATTTTATTGTTTTATTTATTGATTTTTTGTAATATTTTGGCCTTAGTCATATTCTGTTTCATATTGATTTATTTATATACAAGAAGAATTTATTTATATACATGTTATATACATGATGGTCTATGTAGCAACTCAAATTTTGGGGTTAACGTAATTGAATCTCTTAGTCTTTTCAGTAAATATATATCTTTATCACCGTCACAGTAATCACACCAGTGCACTGCAGTGTCTTAAGTTCTATAGAATTTAACACTGCTCGAATTAAAGTCTGTCATATAAATACTTAAAAAAGTGTATATCGCATAGTTTTTGATTTATTAATCTAGTATTTGTACCCATTTCTAAATATTTTGCAATGGCTTTATATATTCATATATTCACATTTCGTAGCACTTGCAGTTGCCAACACTGTTGCGAGTTCCACATAAGCGAAGACCCTATTGGTACTTAATAGCAGTGGCCATACCGAAACGAAAATCAAAACCCAAATTGCGAACCACATGCCGGGAAAACATTCTGACCATGTACCAAAAACATGCTGCAGCCCAATTCAGAATTTGGGCTGCAATTTAAGCAATTATCTTTGCGGATGCGGGTGCACCTGGCTGAGGCTGTTGGCAAAACTTGACACGTATTGCGGCCCAGCCAGGCATTTTTGCAGTTAAATTGGGTCCAACTGGAAGTTATTGTTGCAATGAAAATGTTTGTTGACTGGAGTATTTCTCGGATGTATTTGCAGCTCAAATATGATTATGGATTATTTTGCAAGCTGTGCGCCTCATATTTTTGTTTGTTTTATAATTGGGTTTCTCAGTGTTGGAAGGTGCCAAATATGTATGCTAATTACGCACATACAAATTGCAAATATTTGCCAATTATTCGCTTGTTGAATATCGAATGCCAAATGAGAATTGCAAATACCGAGACTTGGCCAAGTTATTTCCGGCCATTGAGTGGCTGGTTAAGACTTGCAGCCTTCAATCGTACAGCCAGGACATTGCAATGCGAAAGCCACAGGCTATCAACTGTATTTACAAGTGCACAACTTTGTGGGCGCCCAGACAGGACACGGCCCGAGCCAGGGACAATAAATTATGCGGCAACAAAATGTTGCACTATCCAAAGCCACAGGCCAGAACAAAAGTGCCTGTCACGAATTGTATTTGAGTGCGTCTCTCTGTCTCTCTATCCGTCTGTGTGTGTGTGTGTGCTGCAAAGTGTTTGCCACCGCGTTGCGTTTATTGAGCACTTGAGCGGCGCACACTCAATCCATGTGGCAAGTGCAACAATAACGGAAGACGGCAGACAGGCCCTGCTGCTGAGCTCAACGCTGACGCCATATTTGTCAGCGGAAACTACTGTTGTTGTTGGTGTTGCAAACATGGCGACGCGCTGTTGCAACAACACGACGCTGAAATTTGCCTGGCAAATACAAAGCCAATGCAAATACGAGATTCCTTTGCGTATATGTATTGTTGGTAGAGTGGAAACACACACCCAAACACACACTCAAACACATACACACACGCACCACACACACTTTCCAGCAAATAGAAAAAGTTGTCGAAAACACGTCGCAAATTGTTTTGCCAGCATTTGTATTTTCTCTCTTGCTCCTCTAGTATCGCGTGGGGCTTTATTTATGTACTAACAGCGCGTCCTATTGCCTGTTGCGAAAATTATTAATAACAAAATGCAAATAACGCCACCGACTGACGCGCAGCGCCTCTGCCACACCCACCCGCCGCGCCTCGTTTACTGTTTATTGTGCGGCACACACAAAGATGTGACCATGTGCACCAAGATTTCGCCTGCTCTTGGTTTTATGGGCGTCATAACATGACGCGTAGCGTTCGACTGGCGAAATGAAATCTGTTTGACTCGTATATGTCAAAGTGTAAATGCTGCATATTTGGAATGTTTAGAGATGAATGAAATTGCCTCGACATGAAATGGCCACATATACAAGGACAAAGACAAAGAGAGATAATGAGAGAGAAAGAGATAGAGTGAGAGAGAAAGGGAGAAGGAGGGAATAATAGTGAAAGTAGTGCACGCAAACTTATTTTTCTTTAAGATAACGTTTAATGTAACGAAAACACACTTGTTTGAGAGAAATATATGTAGACATTTTTTCTTAAAGCAAAATTGTCTCATGCACTATAGGATATTTTATCTATAATATTTTTATTATCTAATTTTTTATTTTTTATACCCTGAACCCATTGAAAATGGGAAATCAGGGTATAATGTTTTTGTGAAAATGTATGTAACAGGCAGAAGGAGACATGGCAGACCCCATAAAGTATATATATTCTTGATCAGCTCGACAAACTGAGTCGATATAGCCATGTCCGTCTGTCCGTCCGTCCGTCCGTCCGTCCGTCCGTCCGTCCGTGTGAACGCAGTGATCTCGCAAACCACAAAAGCTAGAGATCTGAAATTTGAAATGTATACTCGTGTATATCCTACGCAGTACGAGTTTATCATTTTTTTTCGATAACTCATCCCATTTCCTTATTATCGATAAAAATCGATAACTTTTCTTCGTTTTTGAATACCGTTATAGCTATAGATTTCAGATTTACTGTGTGTATCCGTGTAATGAATACAAACATTTTGCATTTTTTGGATTTTGGATACCACGCCCCCTTCCCCCCAAATTTGAAAAAAACGTATTTCAAATACTAGAGACTTGTGCTTTGGCAAATACATACATATGAATGTCATTATTACGCTGTAAAAGTTTGATTACGAAAGTCCATCTAGAAGCAAACCTATTGAACAAATAATTTTCCAAAATATAGCCCATACTGCGCCCAAGCGCTGCCCGCGCGCAGTCGCTGCGTAAACTGCGCAGTAGCAGAGAAAGTGCTTGTGCGTGCGTGTGCATGTGTGTGTGTGTATGTGTTGTTTGTGTATATGTACATATGTATATATAAAAGAAGCGTAAAATGATTTGAATATCGCATCTTCGCAGGGTTCAGGGTATCTCTTAGTCGAGCAATCTCGACTAGAGCACTCTTACTTGTTATTAAATATTTTTTTATTCTAAACCAAAATTAATTAAATATATTTTTTGTAAGGCTATGGGATAATGGAACATGGGATACATAGCTTAAAGGAAGAAACAGATTTAGGGTGCACAGGTAAAACTTGAGGGCTATTTGATACATTTTTACAAGACTCGTTCCAGTAGGTCTTGAGGGTGGTGGCTTCTAAGTCACGTCCTAGTATTGGCGCGTCGGCTTAGTAGAACTTTGAGCTGCAGTACCAGTCGCCTGGCCATGTCGTTTTGGAGAGAATCTAATCTCTCGATGTATTTTTTGACCACCTACATGATATTGTCTCCAGATTTTGAAGTCTCGCTCTATATCCCTGGCTCTCATGTAACAAGGGCGCAGTGAATTCTATTTCTGTATCTGACAACTAAATTTTACTGCTTTATTCTCTATATTTACCTCTGACTCAAATTATTTACGAAGGTTAGATTATTATTTATTAATTTCAATGACTTAGCCGTGGTATTAAAAATTTAATGTTGTAGCGAGAAAAAATACAAAGCTGAAGCGCTCTTCAAGACAATTTTTGAACAGACAGACGAAGGCAAAGAATAGAGTTATAAGTAGCGAGCGCTGCAGAACATGACATGCATGTGTTAGGTTTGCTTATGTGTATGAGTGCACTAAGAGTAAATTGGCACGACGATAAGCTTAAGAGAACTCATTATTAAAGTGATGTCTAGCTGACGCACAGAAAAAACAGTCAAATAGATCCTGTGCTCATTCCACTTATGCATGTTATTTATTTTTTACTTCTGACAGTCTTTTTATTTAATTTAATATAACTTTTTGGCTGTCCTCTGAATACAAAATGGTTCCCATTTGAACATATATTGGTGTTTTAATATGCTAATTCAAAAGTTCACGTATCAATGCAATGACATCCCCTGCAGTGATATCAAAACTCTTCAAACATTTAATCTACAATTTATAACTTGATCTTCTATTTATGTTAACAAAGCTTCGAACAAATTAGTCTTTTACTTTTGATGTTTCTTTTACATATTTATACCATATTCTCAGATTAACTTAAAATAAATTTAAGCTATATACCCAATGACTATAATGAAAATATTATCTTAGATATTGTATAATTGTATATCTATCTGCAGTTGCTAAATTTGCATATTAATTCGTTATCAAAACTGCATTAAAATTCCATTTTGCGCTTGATAACCCGATCCGAATTTGCATAGTTGTTCGAAATGGAAGCATTTGAATCTTTGGCCAAATATTGTCACCGAATAACCGCTGCACAAGCCAAGCTGCAACAATCGGTTGTCCGTTGATGTGGCACGAAGTGTGTCATGGGGCATGCTTAGTGTCTATGTGTGCTTGTGTGCAGCTGCAGCAACAATGCAACGGAATCGAAACTAAGTTGACCAAATCGTGGTCACAATTGCCCCACATAAGTTCCACTCACACGCGATGCAAAGCAAAGCAATGCGATGCGATGCGATGCGACACGACGTTAACTGAAATGCCAAAAACCCAACCGCAGTCAACTTGGCCACAGTGTCCCGAGTGTCCTTTGCAGCAAGTGTCCTGTTCTCGTTGCCTCTCAATGTGTATGAGTGTGAATGTGGTTGTGGGTGTGGGGCTGGGTGTGAGCTCGAATGTGGCTGTCTACTTGTTTACGGCACTTCCAAGTGCCCGTCGACCGTGCTACATAAATACGAAATTGACTTTGTACTCCCCAAATGCCACGCAAACCAATCGAACTCTTGTTTTTCCGCGGCAACCGGAATAGAGACAGAGAGAGTGAGAGAAAAGGGAAAATAACCAAGCGTGGAATCGTTGGTTATAACATGCACAGTGGGCTACCAACAGTTATATGGGATGTTATATAAAAATGTAGTTTATGTTCATTAGTTTTAAAAATTGCAATTGATAAGTATTTTAACTATCTTAAACGAGTAAGAACGTTGCAGTTGGGCGCTATTGACTACATAATGCTGATTCTCGGTCCAAAAACAGTTTAATCAATTTTGGTAAAGGACTCAGGAAGCAGTCTGCAGTAAGTTGACTGTGCCATTTTGGAGTTTATTCTTCAAAGCATTGCAAGATACAGCTAAGAAACATTTATATACAATTTGTAGTAAATCAATAGATGAGGTCAACGCAGCGACTAATTCGTTCTATTTTGAGTTTCTAACTGTAAAACTTGGATTTATGATTCTTGGCCAATCCTAAGAACGAGTCCAGATTAACATTACTGTAACATTTTGGTAGGCAAAGGCTTCAAAACTGTGAAAATTGCAGGGTATTTTCGATATGCCACGCGCCCAAAAAGGCGTTAAATTAATGTTCAGGTCATCGATAGAGTAGGTTAACAGTATCTCAATTATCAAATTTATAATTTTCTAGTTTTAAGACTTTAGAAGATTGATAACCGTTGCGGTTTCGCATACCCCCTATGGACGTAGATATGGACATTATATCTTTTTGATCTAGGCTTGTCAACGCGAGTAAATATTTCAAGTCTCTAGGAACAGGACCTATGACCTATAGTCAGATCTGATTTGCCACACCCCAAGTGGGCGTGGACATATAATTGTTTCGTCGATCTGTAGAGGATTTTAACAGCAACATACGTGGGGTTTTGGCTATTATAACCAATTCTATAAGATCGTACTGCTATATGGTATAGAGTACGCTCCTGTATTGTTGCCCTACATGGATGTACCAGATCGCAGCGTTCATACGGATGGACGAACGGACAGAGGCACATAATCGACTCAGTTCGTCGTCCCGATATAGAATGTATATACTTTATATATATTTATTTATAAGCATATATACATATGCCAAATTACTATAGTCAATCGGCTCAGGGTGAAATATAAAAGTTTACTTCAATTGGTATTTAATAGGCCTATATGTTAAGAGCATAATATATTAAGAGAATAAACTACAATAGTAATAATAATTTTATTTAAGACTAATAATATTATATTTTACACTATTTCCTTACAAAATTCCTTGTACACATATATCTATTTATTTTTTAAAATATTATATATAAAAGTGAATTTCAATTTTAACCACTTTTGATACATGTCGACATACTGTGCTGTTGGCTGCTGCCAGTTTTGCTCGAGTGCTGGTGAAAAAGTGCTTTATGAAAGTTTGTTTTAGCTTATCTAATGGTGTTGCTTTACATCCTTCTCTGTGCTCTCCCTCGCAGGTGCACCTTTGCCATGGCAGGGCCTGAAAATCGCGCGTCATTTGCCGCCGGTTTGTCCACAAAAACTGCCGGATGTGTCCGGGCCGAGCAGTGTAAACATGTCACAGGGCCGTTACAGGCACTTGATGCGACTGATGCCCTATCTGAAGACCGAGAGCGAGGACTGCTTGTATCTGAATGTGTACGTGCCGCACGCAGGTAACTTAATGATGCACATAGAAAATCCTGAAACTAAAGGCATGAGATCTTCTCTTTCAGACCCCTTGGCAGTGTCAAAGCTGCACGCTGTGCTTGTTTATTTGCATGGCGAGTCCTTTGAGTGGAACAGCGGCAATGCTTACGATGGCTCCGTTCTGGCCAGTTACGGGGACGTCATTGTGGTTACCGTCAATTATCGCCTGGGCGTTCTAGGTAGGTGTAACGCCGCCCGCTCGGGCCTAATGGACAGTGTGCTAATTGCCTGTCACGATATGCTTTAGGGTTTATGCGTCCCGGCATCGATGCTCATAATATAGCCAACTATGCACTGCTTGATCAGATAGCAGCGCTGCACTGGATCAAGGAGAACATTGTGTCCTTTGGGGGGGATAACACACGCGTCACGCTCATGGGTCACAGCACTGGCGCCGCCTGCGTTAATTATCTAATGGTCTCGCCGGTGGCATCAGGTAAGTGCCACGCCCGAAAATCGACTCACACAGCAGCCCATTGATTATAATGGCATTTAAACATAGGTCTATTTCATCGCGCCATTCTCATGTCCGGCTCGGCCATGTCTGACTGGGCCGCCAGCAATCAGTCCCTGCAATTGACCATGCAAATAGCCCAGTCCCTCGACTGTCCGCTGTCTGGCCACGAGGAGGACGATGCTCTGCTCGATTGCCTGCGCCAACGTCGGTGAGTCAATCAATTTATTGAATTATTGAGTGGTGCGAGTGTGGTGCACCAGTCCATTTTAATCGCACCACAATGCGCGCTAATGCCTTTTACTGTTGCTGCTGCTGTCCATTATCTTGTTTGGATGTTTGGCCCTAATTTAATTTACGCTGGCATCTTCCAATAGCCAGCCGGCCTGGGCTTTGATTCATTTGTGCTTAATGATTCGATAAATTTACGAGAGTGTCGCGACGCGTTCTCAATGAGCCGTACACTGCCACGCCCCTCCACGCATCCACGCACCAGCCTACCACCCACTCTTGCTGACCATAACTAATCATGCGTGGGCATAAGCCTGGAGCTTAGCTCTAATCCTTTGTATCCATTCTATCTGAAACACGCGTCTAATAAGCGGCACGTTTAGTTGAGTGGTGCGCTGTGGTTGCTTGTGGGAAGTGGGTCGTTGGGCGGTGGGCGTGGTAGTTAATTGCTTTTCAATTAATCACGTTTTTGGATCGTTTCTTCAGCAGCGCCAGAGGTCTGGGTCGGGGTCGGGGCTCATCCACTTAGCGGCCCATTAGGTGACGGGCTCCATAAATTATGCTTTTTATTTGCATATTTTTTGCAAAGCTCTGATTTTTGTATAAAGCGAGGTCTGTGGTGCTTGGCAGGCAGTTCGTTATGAATTTACTTAGGGAAATTAATTTTTATTTGTAAACTGAAGAAATATTATAAATGATTTTATTTATACTATGCTTTATGTCTCTCATTGGCTAGACAATATATATTTTCTACTTTGCTTGTTTATTTATTTAGTTTTTATATTTTAAGTACAACAGTTTAAATAGGGCTTAAAAAATGTATAAATATAATTTATTCAATTTCAATAATAATATTCAGTGAAATTATGCAGTAGAAAATTGGAATAATTTATGAATTCGTTTTGAATTTCGTTTATTTAATTAGTGAACAAGCTCGCATTGCTTATGAAATTATTATTATTTTATTTGAACATTTGCTGAAATCAAAGTTTTATTTGCGTAAATTAAAAAAAAAAAAAAATAAAACAAATGTTTATCGTGACTCCGGTTTATTGGAATAAATTACTATCATAATATCATATATTATGCTCCATTCCCATTTTAATTGCGCATTAGCAAAGCACAACAACAAGTTCCCATACCCTCTGTACAGGCTCATAATGAAAATGTGTGAAAAGTGAGCACAAAAGGAAAATGGAAAAACTAAAAACAATTTGCATACAGAGCGAAATAAAAGCACACGATGTAAAATAATATATGTAAAACAAAATCAACAACGGGACAATAATAGTAATTATGTTAATTATGCCAAGCACATGCACATACTCATACTCACACTTGCACTCACACTCATACTCATACTCACACTTAACACTCATACACACACACACACACACACATACAGACGCTGTCGCTAGACAAACATTGCAACAGTCGCTACTTTGTCTGCTTGTTGTTTGTGTGAGTATGTGTGTTTTCTAGTTGCTTTCTTTTGCCAGCTGCAAATTGACACTGTGAGTTGGGAAACTGTTGGGACTGTTCCACTCACACCCTCAGCCTAGCACACTTGAGCCGCAATGAGCCAGAGGCAAAGATAAAGTTTATACAAAGTAATTATCCGATCTCAATATACCCTAAAATAGTTATATAGAAGGAAGATAAAGACTGAGCAAGAGAGAGAGAGAAAGCGAACGCTAGAGAGTGTTAGAAAGAATTCAAGAGTAATACAGAGTAGAAAAACAGATGATGAGAGAAGATCCTCAATCTATTTAATATGTAATAAAGGAGTTAAATAAAAATTTATAGAACTTATAAAAAATTGAGTAAACATTTTAACATTATATATTTATTTTTATAAGATAGAATCCTAATGATTCAATTATAAGGATTTTTTACATATACAATATATATATATATATTACATGTAGCTTTTTTGCCTGTTGAGTCAAGATAACCTTAGGAGCGAACGGCTGGCAATGTGTTAATGAGTGAAAAAGGCTGTGGAGTACATTTACGTCTGGGTGTGACTGTATGAAGAGGTATAGCAATGACTGGGCGAGAGCTTGGGTGCAGTGCATGTGCGAGTGTTAAATGAATGCAATGAATTATGTATGAACTGCTGTGCACGCACAGACATTCCAACTCAAACAGGTAACAGCAAAGCAGGCATTTTGGCCACATTCCTATTTGCACTACACACACAAGCAAAATCAGCCAGCTAAAAGTAATATGTTTTGCGTGTGTTGTTCCTTTGTGTCTTGTGGCTGCACATATTTAATATTTAATCATAGTCGAGTATGTGCTGGATTTCTTGTAGTTATTCAAATGATTTGCTCATTTCCAAATGTTCCATTTATTTGCCGTCAAAACACACAAAGCTTGTGATCGTTATTTACATTCGGACTTCGAAGCCTGGCAGCAAATCCATGATTTAATTATTGAGCATTACAATGAATGAAATGAGAGTTTTGTCTGCCAGTGAGCTATGTGCATTTCATTTTCTTCGTAACTAATTATTAATTTACAAATGCATTTGCATTGCAGTTAACGCTGTGCTAATATTTCGCTTAGCTGATTGCAAAATGCAAATGAATAATTTATGCAAATTGCCCTTCTCGACATACACATGCACGCAATGCAAATGAATGTGGGAGCTGTTAAATAAGAAATAAGCATAACTAATTGATATCAAGAACTTTCTAAATTCCAAAACAATTTGATTTGAATGAAGGCATAAAATATGAAGTAATTTATTTGAGCTTCTCTCCCAGTCCATGCGTCTCAGATTCAGACAGAGGGCTACTACAGCTGGTGCACATTTAATCGCCTTAAAAATGGTGTAGCCATGCAGCACTTAACTGAGTAAACTAACTGAGAAATACTAATAAATTCCATAGATATACATATCAAGTATACGCCCGACAGCACGCTAAAAATAAACTAGTGCGCGTGAACAAATGTTTGTTTTGCATTGTGCTCGTTTGAACTCTTTTAATTGAAAAAAAAAACAAAACAAAAAGCATATTAAAAATTCATTAAATAGAAACCATCAACTACAAACTGGAAATAAGGTCGATTTTAGTCTAAATAAATGTTGGTCTTGCAACAACTAACATACGAGTGCGAGTTGCTTAAGTAGCTGCATGTTACACACAAGCTGTGTCATCAATCTTCGTAGATGCCACACACACACACACACAGAGAGAGAGAGAGGACACGTATACACACTTGTTTATATATATTGAAAGTGTACGCCAGACAAATTTGTGCATTGTATTCGAGTTGGCTGCACAAAACTCTGACAAATATATTTACTTAAATGGCACAATAGCTTTATACATAAAGTCAGTTGAATAGGTACAAGATTTGTTATGCCTTATGTTATGCATAAGGTTGCATAAAACTGATCAAGAAATTGTAGACAATTTACGGCGATGAACATTAACAAAAAACCAAGGTTAACATATAAAAAAAAAAACTTTAAATATTTGTATAATTAATATATAAAAATTATATAAAATTAATTAATAATTAACAAATCAGTATATACAAATTACAACACGAATGATTTAAATTTCAATCACTAATTAAATGAAAAAATTCAAACGAAAAATATATAAATAATTCAATAAAATCATTTATAAATTTTCAGTAAATTTAGGAGCTGCTTCTATGCAACTGCACAGCACTGTGCGCCCGCACATATCTTTATCCAAGCCAACTATTGCTAACAAGTTAATCGCAGTTGCAGTTCAACTTGCGACAGTTTTGCGACAGAGCGTAGCTAATAAGAGCAGCCAGTAACAATGCAGGAACTATATTGGATGGAAAGAGCGCAGGTTCTGTTCCATATATATGAAAATCATAAATCACATATACGACACGCTTCAAAAACTTTGCGCTCTGCAGCTGAAACTCAATTGAAGCGCTGCCACAGCAAGCGGAACATTGACTTAGGGAGTCCTTGCACGGCAGCTTGAAGGCACAGTGTCTGTGGGCTAAACAGAAACAAAGGCGATAAGCTCGGTCATGTGTCGATGGCCACGCCCCGAAAGGCAATTGGCGTTGACCGCAGTACAGCCGATGCCTGCATCGGACCCGGAACATAACCTGACCATTGACAATGCCAACAGCAGCCATACAAACTGCTGCGGTTGATTAAGTCTTTAAGTGTTTGCGGTGCTCTGCTGTGGGTGGTTGGATGGGTGGCACCACTCAGTTGCCATGCCATGCAGCTTAAGTGCTTTAAGATAATATCGCCTCAAGGGAGCTTTAAGTGCGCTTGTGTGAAATCAGGCGAGCCAATTAAATCAATTACCATTAAATAGCGGTTTCCTGTTACATTTATTTAAATCAATATCCATATAAGCCATGTGCTTAAAAAAGTGCATTTTGTGCTCATCAAGGGTAGTCCCTATATTCCGTTTCAACATCCAATTGACATTTTGCAAATGTGAAGCTGCACAAATTTCAAACAAAATTCGATTTTCGACTGTGCCAGGCATCAGAATATATAATGTTAAGGCATACCCTGTTGAAATTGATTGAGTGAAAGAGGGCATGCAGATTGCAGAAATAAAATAACGCATATCAAAATTTATTATAGAAAGATAAAATATCTTATGGAGTCTTTTATAGTTCAGTAAATATATAATCAAATTATTTCGAAAGAATTGAGCAAATATTTATAGAAAATTTTGCTAGTCGTGCTTTATTTATTTGTTTGTGTGGACTGCCTGCATGTGTGAGATAAAATTGTGCTGCCTGCAATTGAATATTTTCTTCGGTTTTTTTTTTCCTTAATTTTTACCAATAGCAATGCACTTGGCCTGAGTGCAACTCTGGCATCTGAATTTTTATGCAAACTACTACAGAAATTGGACCCAGTCGAACTATTCGACAACGAAATGTTGCAGCAACAGCAACAGCAACAGCAACAATAAAATTTACATTGAGGCAAAAAATGCATACGCTTATGGGTTTTTATTGTCGACGAAGTCTATATATGTTTATTGCATTTCAAATATGATATTCAGTTTGGCACAGAGTTTATTGTCTTGCTGAAAGTGAACTTGAATGCAAATGCGTCTATTTTGACGTGCATATACCTATATCTACTTTGGCATATATATGCTCCTAATTTGGTTTTTCTCTAGCTCTCACTCCATTTGAATCTTAAAGTAGAGCTAAACAACAGCTGTGGTGAGGCAATCTAATAACAAAATACCCTTTCAAGCCATATGTGTATCTGTTGGGTTGTATCTTTATGTGGCGCACGTGTGTGTGCGTAGGGTCCAGCAACAAATCACACATAAAATTTATTAGAAATTTCAAATCAAAGTGAAAAGTAGCCGCTGTCATTTACACACATACACACACACTCATATACTTTTATACTCACACTAACTCGCACGCGCACTCAGTGACTCATTCATCCAGTTATATGACCTTTTTACGCCATTTGTCTGATGCTTTCTTTTTGGTCTTTGCAGCTACCAGGATATCTTGCACATACCAACATCGTTTCAACAATTTTCAACATCATTGGGTCCAATTGTCGATGGACACGTAATACCAAATCAACCATACAAGGTCATGGGGCATTATACGGAGCATTTCAGCCGGTTTGTTAAGCAATTGCTGTCGCAGTTCTCTCTATATATACTTTTTGGCTTTAGCTTTTGATATTTGCTTCAGACCTGCCAAATAGCCCAAGGACTATTTATTTATTGTTGCGTTACTTGATTAGATGTTTGGCATGTGGCATTTGGCATTTGGCATGTGGCATGTGGTATGTTCTGACCCTCAGGTAAAATTAAATCGCTCGTGAAATCCAAGTATGCATTTTGAACGAATTGAGCAGCTATTGGGATCGCCTCAAGTGCCACTTGTTGGGCCCTCAAGGCGGGTTAACACTCCAGTTAATGGCATGTTCTAATGCGTCGCTGTTTCGAGCAGGCTCTAGAGTCAAAGGCCCCAACAAAAATTCATGAATGACAAACAAATTGCAAACGTTGCACAGAAATGGGTAATTGTTCGCTCAGACAGGCTAATAATTGGATGCTTTTGCAAATATTTCCAATATATTGATAACATTTACTCAGAGTATTCGCTACAAGGTAAACGTAGCCCAAAGTCTTTGAAAAAGCTTTTATTCAGTCATAAAATGTATTTTGTTATTCTATTAAAATGTATACGCTATTTGGCAAAAATCTGCTTAAAGCCTTCAACTGGGAGCAGGTTTATTTCGATGCTTCATATAGATATTTCATTAATAAAATGATTGAGATAAAGAGTTGAATCAGCAGTGAAACATCTGAAATTATTTTTAATAATTATTCAATATTTTATTATAATATAATTCAATACTTCTGTTAAGATTTAAAAACTCCACTCATTCGCTCAGCAACTTCCAATCAAAGTTTATTTAAATTTAACAGATTTGAAGCTTTAAGAGTTTCATTTTCTTTTCGTTTGCCATCTTTGTGGATTTAAGATACCCGCGTAGCCTAATATTTTAAGCTCGCTAAGCATTTGCGATGATATCGAGCTGTGTTTGTGCTTGTGTTTGAGTTTCTGTTGTATCCACATCAATCAATCAGGCAACAAGTAATAACTCAGGCCTTAACAAAAGGGTTCATTTCAGCATTTTTCTTGCTCCTATCAGCTTCTTTTGTTATCTGAGCTGTTGCCTCTTTCTTTTTATCTCTCTCTCTGTCTCTCTCTCTCTAGCTTCAATCTCTCTCTCTCCTTCCTGCTCAATCTCATTTCCTGTGACTCTTACTCGTACGTTGTGGAACGTGTCCATTTGCTTTTGGGATGCTACGCATAATCGAATAAAATGCGTGATTAATTGGATTTTAATTGTTATCCTTTTGCAAGTCGAACGTGTTTTAGCCGTCGACAAGATGCTGCGTGCGAAAAAAAGTAGAATAATAGCCGAACGGAAGTGCCATTAATTACGGTTTACAGGCAGGCGGGCGGTAGGAGATAGCAGAGGTTTGGGCTGAAGGTAACTGCAAACTTGCTGCAAACTAAATGGAAACACGTTGCGCACGTTTTCAGGTCTGAGTTTTGCGAATTCAGGTCGTTTCGCATTTCACTTTTAAGCACTTTAATGAAATGGCCATAGATCAAAGCGGTAAACAGAGTAAAGCGTTAAGCAAGGACAACAATTATCGAGTGTAAGCTCCATCTTCACCTCCCAGACTCGCTCACTCTCTCTGAACAATTTGCATTTACTTTTATCGACTGGTAGCAAAAACCTGACCAGACACTAATAACTTTGCCTTGCCGTTAGTTGGGCGGCAGGATATCAGGCGCGCAACAGGACGCAAACTATGTAGTTGAGTGGTGCTGCTGTGCTAGGGGCTTGCTAGCCGCCCACTGGGTGGGTGGGCTGTCCATTCTAGCATTTACCATTTATCAGGCAGCGTAACAAGTGACGCCGCAGGACCTCGTTTTATTCCAGTGCTTTTAAATGCCGTTTATGGCATCAAGTTGTCTGCAAGAAGCGAAGACTACACTGAAAGTTATATAAAGTAGACTAATTTTAATTAAATGGTGTAAAATGTAAAGCTTTGAAGAATTCAGTTTATGCTCTACAAAAGAATTCTAAAGCTAACAAAAAATCTTATAGATTTGATCTCAGTGCCTCATAGCCCTACACAGATAAATGTTGTACTTACTTATTAACTAATTAATAATAATATATGTATTAATCTTATATGTATTATTTAAGCCGTATTTCCTTGCAGTGCTCGAATTTAATATAATAAAACAGTATAACTATTTAATATAACCAAAATTTAATTAATTTGGATTAGAGAACAATTATCAAAGAATAAATAACTTTATTTGTTAATTTCCGCAACTAATTTCTTGCAGTGTGAAAAATTACTTCCTCTACTTATATAAATGTAAGGCAAGCCTAACTACTCACACACTTACTCTAAGCCATAGCTCTATAGACTGCTTCTCAGTTCAAGCGTTGGCTCTATTTTCCTCACTGTTTGCCACTCCCTTTCTCTCTCTCTCTCTCTCTCTTATACTCCCCTTTGCTGTCTCTTGCAGTTATGATTTATTATTCGGCATCACGGAGTCAGAATCCTATCATACATTGGCCGCATTAGCACTCGAGGAAGGATTACGTGAAAATGAACGCGATAATTTATTGCGCTTCTATATGCAGAGTCGCTTTGATGTTCGCCCCGATTTGGCATTGGCTGCCACGCTAAAAAAGTAAGTGAAATTTATGCGCTATTTTATGATGGGCGTGAAATACAAACCGACGTCGCGGGCTCGGGGGCTGGATAAACTTACAACTTGCCTGCATTTAACACTTTGCGCGCATTGTACACACACATGCACACACACATATCAATATCGTTTATCTCAATTAGAATTGTTTATGTGGCAATTTGTTTGCTTTAAGTGGCAAGGATTAGCGCCACGTCGCCAGCGCCTACAAAATGCCTCGGCTAATGTCACAAAATGCTGCACATAAACTTTGCTTTAAATTAAAATTTATTCGCAGTGTAGTCTAGCCTAAAATTGAAAAAAAAAAACACTCAGTCAATTGATTGGGTTTTTAATGTTATACAGTTGTGTTCGAATAGGTAGTTGAGGCAATAAATCGCATTAGAAATATTCTCGGATGTCTGAAAATAAGCAAAAGCTTTTTCCAAGTTCAATAAAACTACAATTTATTGCACTCATTTGGAGAATCCTTTTTTCCATTAACAATGGGAAGTCAGGCTATAATGGCTTTGTGAAAATGTATGTAACAGACATAAGGAGGCGTGGCAGAACCCACAAAATATAAATATTCGCACGACAACAAGCTGGATCCACTCGTAAGCCGGGAAAGCTAGGAAATTAAAATCTTAAATGTATATTTCTGTAACCCATATTAAAATTTATTGAATAGGTTCCTGTGATAAATTCACAAATTTGCAATATTTTTCACTTTGGATTCATCTCTGATTGCCCACAAATTTGCAAAAACAAAAGCATAAAGTATTTCAATTAGTATAGAGTTATAATTTGCCAAATATACAAATATGCATTTCATTATGACGCTCTGAAAGTTTGATGAAGTACATTTAGATAAAAAGTTATTCAATAATTAAATTCTTTCATTCTCATCAAAAGTTCAAAAAAATATATATCAATTATAGAAATATGCTTTGCTGAATATTGTATAAACATCTGTATATCTCTGAAAATTGGTCAAGACATTCTATAAAGAACAAAAGTTTTCAACAGTTAATTTACCATTGTAAACGCAACCCAAACTTTTTATAACTTTTTTTACAATATTTCATTTTATTATTATTACTTTATTAAGCTTTAAATTCACAAATTCTTTTACGTTTCTAGTTACATTTTGTTGTTTCTCATGTTACATATAACACTTTACATTGTGCGCTGAAAAGTATGCAATAATTATTTTTATTAATTTTTTATATGCAGAAAATATGTTTATAGTTTTATAATTCTCATATTTCAAATAATTATTCACCATATATAATTTCAACTTCAGCATTTGTGTGTTTCCTGTAATTTTTTATTTTTGATTCTGTTTCAAAATTTACAAACAGAATTTAAATGAATTCATTGGCATTCAAATATTTCTATTATGCCGGGTGTGTCTTATTAGCCAATATATTATTATTATTTTATTATTTAGCACCATAATAATGTGTGTCTCATTAGCGTCAACGCTGACACGAGCAACAGCCTTTCAAGGGGCAAGATAGAAAAATGCTTTTTGGCTACCATAAATAATAATGAAAAAGGCTCTCTGCTGGCGAGAGGCCAGGCAATTATGCCCAGAGTTAGTTAGTTATTACTGCGACTCTGTCCAATTCCCGTTTGGCTCCTGTGCACAAACACAAATAAACACACCCACACACACACACAGACAAAGGAGCACACACATTCATTATGCCCTTCATTTCATTTCGGAACAAAACAATGCCAGTGACTATCTCATTTCTAGCAGCCAGCAGGACTCGACTCTCGGCTGTCTGTGTGTGTGTGTGTGTGTGTCCTCTGTTTGTGCCGTGCAATAAATAAATAGCACAATGCACAAAATTTGAACTCGGCGGCGCCGCCCCCGCAATGTCCACGTTTCTGCTGCAATTTCTTAAGCGTGTGTATGTGTTTGCCTGAATTGGATTCCTTAGAGATGCGTTTGAGTTTGGCCAGAAAGACAGTTTATACTGTATATATTTATATATTTATATATAAAGTTATTTGCACAAAACAGCGCAATTGTTTCTAAAGACGCTCGACAAGGAGGATAAGCCGAATGGCATGGGCTAACCTACAAAACTTGTCTGAACACTATAGCAGACTGTGGAGTATGCTTTCCTTTAGCTAGCATGTGCAGTTATGCAAACTATTCCTAAGAATCTATAATGAAACTGAAACAGAAAATGGAATAGGTCACTTAAAATATTTTCAGGTTTTATCTAGTTAATAAACCTAACTTAAAAATAGAATTAAATCATTGAAAAAAAATATATAAACATTTTTAAGCTACAATTTGAAATGAGCAACATTATATAATTACAAAAGTTGGAGAAGTGCTTGCAGCAAAAAACCAGCTGCCCTTCACAAGAGTGTCGCAAAAGGTAGTGTAACAAAAAGGAATGCATGAAGGCTGCAGGCCAGTTGCCACTGGCGGATAACAGCAATAACACCCACAACAATAGCAACAAAAAACAGCAACAGCTACAACAAACAAGAAGAAACAACGACAAACAAACGATTGAAAGGAAGTTCACACAATCAACAACAGATGCGCTTTTTCACATGCGAATAACTGAACATGGAAACTCTCCAGGGAAATTGTTTTGTTTGCCACTGCCTGCCACACACCCATACAGACACAAACGCACACGCACACATAGCTGTACAGCTGGTGCAGTGCATCCCAGTGGCAATGCTTTGTTGTCCGTCATTGAATTAAATGGCAGTCGAAACAGCAGCTGCTGCAGCTGCTGCAGCGGGCAATGGCTCGGCACTTTTTGCTTTGTAGCTCAACATGACGCACAGACAGCTGGACAGCTGGACAGCTGGACAGCTAGACAATTTAGACAACTCGCTAGCTGGACAGTATATGCAGTAGCACATCAGATAAGCGAGTTGCCCGTATCCTTTTGTAGCCGAGGGCTTCGGTTGTTTTTAACAATATCTCGAAATACCCCGCAGCCAGAAAAACTTGCACTCTTGTCTCAGCTACATGACACGTTTCAAATGCATCACTCTGTGTGAACAGTGGTTGGGATTGACCTAAGGGGGGTGGGTGCTTGAAATTGTCATTCGATGCATCAATTGAGTTATTGTTTGCGGTCTGACTCTAAGTGCAGCTGAGAGCACTTTTAAGATGTTCAGCGGGATGTCGAAGAATAAGAGGTAGACTGAGATAAGGGTCGATAAAGTGAGAAAGCTTTTTGCTCTTATTGATTTACCGCAAAAGCAATAATTCGCTTAAGGAATTTACCAAACAATTAAAGGCCACGTGAAATATTCTTTAGGAATTTAAACTCTAATCTGACAGAAACTAAAAGTAAATTAGGATTATATAAAAATGAAATGATTAAATCAGTCTTTGCTGTACATTTGTGCCATGTAGCAACAGTGAAACTTGGATTATAGCCAGACTATATTTTATACCTTCCGATTGCTAATTGTGCTGGGTATTACGTACTTAAGCTGCTACTGTGACAGCTCAAGGGCGGGTATCAAAGGAGGAAATCAATTTGATACGGCTGCAAAAAGCTTCGATACGCCACACAATTGCTTAAGTAGCTTGATGAAAATTTCACTTAGCTAAAGCTCTTCACATATTTCTCACACACTGAGACTCACACGTGTAGCAACGTCTTATGGCTACTTGAGACAGGCTCTATTTCATTGGGCAGCCGAAAGGAGACCGGATGCGAGCCACTAAATAAATGCCGCTTGGCTATGTCCTTACCTCTTGGCCCCGCCACGAAATGGGCTATTAATCTAGGTTGGCAGGGCGAATGTGTGTCGGATTTACGTCTGAGACCCGGGCATAACTAGTTGAAGCACCAGCACCAGCGCCAGCACCATCACCGGCACAAGTAGAAGAAGCACACAAAATTCGCTGTAATGCCCAAATGGACAATTTCATGGCTAGTGTAAATCAAACACGCCTGCAATTAGGCCACACACAGAGAGAGGCACAGAGGCACCCACACGACCCAGCTCACCTGAATCGACCAGCAGCAGCAAGGGGACTGCCCAATTTGAGGCCCGAAACAATTTAAGGCAATTGCTTTGAAACTCATTAGCATGCGCCCTGCCCACTTTGTTGTTGTTGTTCAATTTCTGATGTAGCTCGACTTGTACAGCAGCTTATATTAGCCACCTGCTGCAGTGTTGCACAACATCGAACAAGGCTCGCCCGCACCAGGGCCACGTATCTGGTGTAACTGTATCTGGTCAGCCATTAAATGCGGCACGAAAACATGTCCAAAGCTGGCTAAAAGGGTCATCCAGAGCGCCCCTAGACAAAGCAACACAGGGCCAAAGAATGCCATAAAGCAAAGTGTTGAAAGTGGCGCAGAGCCTAAAAGCTAAAATTTTGCATCTGCGTAAAACTTGCGACATCGTCGCAGATAAAATGGCACAAAATGCGCTGCGTGAAGGATGCTCAAAGGCCGCTGCCCTCTTCACTGCAAGCAGCTGCTCAAACGAAATAAAACTGAGCCAAGGTGAGCACAAAAGAACTGCACAAGCCCCCAGCTCAAGGGCCGCCTCAGAGTCAAATTATTAGAAATTATGCAAAAAGTTGCAGCGGACTTGAAGCCAAAGTGGCAAAAGTAGCCCACTTGGCAGTCAACATTTATTAAATATGTATATATATTGAAGTAGCCTGATCCGGAGAGGCAAACAATTTCAATTTGCGTCTCCCTAGGAGCAGCTCTTAAAAAAATAATAATAGATTTCTTTTTTAAAGTTAAGGTAATTCTGGAAAAGTTTTTGGGGCAACTAAATTAAGTTTTAGCATGTGCCACAAATAACTTCCTTATGCTTCAACTGAAAGAAAGTTTTAGTTTTAGATTTTAAGGGCAATGCACAGAACTCGTTTTAGGAGCATGCATTTCCCAACAAATATCTCGCCATTATTAAAAAAAAGAACTGTTGCTTATGTCAGGAAAAATGTGGAAAAATGCGAATCTTATCCTAAATCCAAGCGACAGGCCACGGCCTTAATAACAGCCAGAGGCGAATGGAGCCAGAAACCTGGCTCAAAGTGTCGCTGACAGCTCTATTGTCATTTTAATTTTGCCAATTTATAAACCGCAACGGCAACGGCAACGGTAACGGCGAGCTCTTTAATTACCAGTGTTGCCAAACACGCGCCGCCAGACACGTAGATAAGGCAAAGGCACTTTGAGGCAGCTGTGGTCCAGGCAGGGGTCGAAGGGTCGTCCGGTCAGAGGGTCGATGGCGACAAATGCCGCAGGCGTTGCTGGCCAACAGACTTATTTATTTTAATATTATTATTATTTATAAAAAATATGCAGAGCATCCCACAGGCAGCTGTTGTCTGTTGTCTGTTGTGTGCTGTCTGCTGTCTGCGTAGCTGTTGTGCGAGTCGTGGGATTATGATGACAGCGGACGAGCTGAAGCACAGTATGCTGCTTAATTTATAGTCCTGGGGCTGGTAGCGGAAGTTGCATACATTATGTGCACAGCGTCTGGCCTGCAGCATATCGGATAAAAGGATGCCCAATACTAAAGGGCCGTCAACTTTTAAACGTTGCTCAGTCTGGCTTGTTGCCTTTTAGTACGTTTTTGGCTTTAATGCGTCGACTAAATATGCACATTGTTTGCCAAATAACTGACGCCCACGCTCTTAGTGCCTATGCCCCTTTCACTCCAACTATTTCTTACTCCTATGTTATCTCTAACTTGCTATATAACATTGCCGAGGTTTGCCTAAGCAGTTTGAAAATAGTCTTTGCCAAAGTGAAAAAACATATTTGGCATATACAAAGTATATTTTTAGCATATATTTTAGCACACATAGAACTAGATAAAGTTATATTTCATGCATATATATATATATATATATTATATTTTATATAAAAGCTCATAAATAACTTTTATTAAACTCGGATTTTGAATAAATTTCCTTTTAGTTTAATTTTTCATTCAATATTAAATTATTAAACGTTAATTTCATGAATTTACTCCCAGTTTGTTAAACTTTCTAAAGCATTTTCTAGTTTGATAAATTATACCAAAAAATAATATTGCGCTTTAATAGACTTCTTGCAGTTTTTATAAACTTTAGTATCTTAGAATGTTTTCATATTTATATATTCCTCCTAAATAATTGTTATATGGAGTTGTCTAAAAGTTTTCTAACATTCTGCCCATAAGATTGCTTGTGCTGCATGCGATCCCATGTGCATATGTGCCACTCGCTGTTGCTGATGTGCTCCCTACCATATATACAGAGTATGTTGTGCGTTTCATAAAGTTTTTCGGCTGCTCTGTTGCTGCTGCTGCTGCTGCTGCTGCTGCTGCTGCTGCTGTTGCTGTTGCTGCTACTGGGGAACGTGTTGTTTGCTCGCTGAAACATCATAAATTACATGCGTGCTTTTTGCCACACGCCTCTTGTGTGTACGCACTCAAACTCAATCTGCAGCAGACCCTAACCCAATGCCAACCCCACTCACTCGTGTTATGCATACGCTCAACTTTTCTTTTTTTCTGTGTTCTTTATTTTTATTATTTTTATTGTTGTTGTTATAAAAGTGCAGGATGCAAGTACGAAGGCGTTGGCGAGTATTATATTAATGTTTGTTGGCTCTATAAATCTGTGAATGGCAAAAATTTTAATGTCGAAATTTTATTCATGAAGTGCGAACGCAATGCGCGGGATTCTGGCGGGTTAACCCGTGGCGGATACAGATACATATGTACATTCCAAGTGGAAATTGCGTGTAGTTTAACTGCGTACTTAAATATATTACACCAGAGAGCAAGGTAGAGGTCGAATAAATGTTAAAGAGATGAAGAGTTGATACTAAAGACTTATGCAATTTGCAATATGTGTGTGATATAACTAACAATGATGAGATATAACTAACTTGGATTAGCCACACAGCTGATTCGTAATAAGAAAATAAGCTCAATTGTTGTTAAATTACTTAGAAGAGTTACAAACGCTTTTAAAAAGTTCTAATTGAGTGAATGAATGAAAGTATTAAAGGAGCTTAGCATTAGGGGCTTAGATGAGTTCGAATAGGATGAATAGGCATACAGGTTTTCAAAAAGGATTTTAACCAAGCAATTTATTTATTTTACAGAATTTCATTCAATTCAACTGCGAATCTTTTTCAGACTAATTTTGATTTTCTTTCATTTTCTTCTTAAAGGGGGTTTGAAAAGCCCGTTTCAAGCAAGCTCTTATTTAGTCAATTAATGCAACAAAATTAAGCTTGTTGCGTAGTGTAAGTGCTGAAATGTAATAAAATAATGCTTTTGGCTTTGGAGGCGTCATAAATGTGCAGACAATCTTCCACATTCCAGACCAGACAGCTACGCAGACAGCACACAAGCCCAACCTCAAGCCTATTGCGGCCAGCAGAACAACAGTTATTCATAATCGTTTGTCCATATTTTGTGGTCTATGTACAAGCAACAATAGCAACATTAAGCAACAGAAACAAATGTGGCACACAAAGCGACCACAGCCTGCGGTGGGGCAATTTTGGTGAACGCTCGCGGTGCACGCTGACGTATGAGCAATATACCATATTTGTTTAAGCGCTAAAACGAAATAGCTGCAACTATAAATAATGCAGTGTGCTTATAATAAATGGCAATACCTTGCACAATTGTCGGGGCATTAGAGAGCATAGTGAAAACAATTAAAAAACATAATTTATTTGATTGTGTGCCATTAAGGGTCGTATGAGTATTATGTAGCATGTCAAACAACGAGCACACACATTTGTATGGGAGCTCCTTTGTGCTGTGCGGCAGCTCTTTTAGTTTCGCATTCATTTGCGAGCAATCCCACCGGCTTGTGTTCACTATTTAGCTAAAACTGTGCCTTCGAGTGCTGCCAGGCACATCGCAGCCCGTCTTAATGGGGCCAGCAGTTCCGGAAATGGGAGCCGTGTTAAGTGGGGTCTACGAACCCCGCAGCAGCTGCTATCCCATTTTAACCCTAGCCCGACATAAGCATTAACGCCCTGCCAGAGATACAACTCGCTTTTGGGTTAGCTAGTTATTTAAGCAAATGTTTGAGCTGCTGCCATATCAGTTGGTATCAGTGTGAGTGCGCCTGTGTGTGAGTGTGTGTATGTGGCCTAAGGACGATTAAATGGATTTGATTTTGGGTCTAGCAAAGGCTCTGATTCGACTTTGTTTATGTATGCTAATATAGGCTGCATATTTGTGGCTGAGCTTGTTTTAGGATTATGAAATTCGAATTGGAAATTGTGCCTGGCACAGAGTAAGGAAGCCTAGCTGTTAGCTAATCGAGCATAAGTTAAGTCAAAGGTATAATATGTTTGCTTGAGGATATAGTAAAATGATTTCAGACAAATGAATATTATTCAAAGAACTTTAACTAGGCAAAGAATGAAATTATTTACAGTTGATATTTAAGGCAAACATTAAAGAACGAAATTTCTTCCTTTAATTTCTTATACTTACATATGTGCACAGCCTGACACAGAGAAACATGGTTTTAGCTATAAGATATTACAGTTAGTAACAGTTATACTTCCATCCGAACAAGTCGAGCATATGCTCGGAGCTCTGATTAATGATGGATGTTAAAATTTGATGAAGCAAGACTTAGGTATACAATCTAACATAGTGCATCAAATATATATAAATATACTACTATTTTTGTATTGAAAGTTTCAAAACTTCCACTTACATATCTCAACTGTTAGCCAAACTGATAAGCAAACTTAATCTCTTAAATGACTTCATGAGTGCTCTAAGCTTTTACAACAATTAAATGCTCAAGCGTTACCGAAACAACTTTCACTTATGTTGGATCATTGCACTGTAATCCGGCGCCAGTCGGAACGCCTAGTGTTAACACCTCCGCACACTGAATGGAGCACATTCTCAGCGCATCCTCCAGCACATTCTCATTTAATGCAATTTAAAATGAAATTGCATTTTATTTGCACAACTTCATTAGCAAAAACCCTTCAGCAAATTCATTACGACTCTGCCAATGACTATCAAAATGTAGGGCACTACAAATGGCTGCAGTCAACCAAAAGTTGACTGTCACACACACACACACACACACGCACACGCACACGCGAGCCCGCACTCACACACCGACATGCTCACCTACGAGCACTCGAAATGTCTTCTCGAGTGCGGAAATATTTAAAGTGTCACACACGCTGTTCGGAAATTAAATGTGAACATTGCTTATGCTCAGCCAGTAGGAGTGGCTCCGGCTATGAGAGCTTGGCGAACGGAAAACAGATGCCCCATTACACTGTGCAACATCATAATTAAATATATATATAAAAAACGAATGTAACCTTTTTTATTATTTTGATCAAGGAAACGCCTGCAAAGGTTATGCGTGATGCAGACATTTTATATATATGTATATTAGTTTATCATATGATAACAGTTTGTAAATGTCGAAGGGCATATTTTGTAGGACACAGTAGCCATCTACACGTTAAGTATTTTTTAACTCTTCACAAATTCATTTTTAATATTAATTTGATTTTTTATGACTTATTCTGATATTCTGAAACCATAAAAAAACACTGGTCAAGCTAAATATTTTTAGATAACAGTTGGGTTGAAAAGTTCGTGGGCTAACATAGAAAAACATTTTTTTTATAACATTCAATTTTGTTATTCAAAATGAATTAGTTTAGTTTATATAATTCTGCCATACCATTATATAGCATGATTTGTCTTTAACATCAAAATCATCGGCGAGCATTCTCTTGAGGTCTGAGAAGAGGAAAAGGTCGGCGAAGGCCAGGTCTGGATAATAGGGTCAAGGCGAAAGGTTTGTGACACGGAACATTGTCTTAATGAAATAGCACGATATTTCTTTCTGTATTTAAATAGTTTATGTATATAATCTGCTATAAGATAGAATACTTTTTCAAGCTTCTATGCAATGTTAACTAATAATTTTTTATTTGAATGGGCCAATTATACATCACTTAGGGCTAAATACGTAAATACGTTTACAAACAAGTTTATCTCTGGACTAACCTCAATACATCTCAATGGCACATCAAACAGAACTGACCTTGGCAGTGTTTAGCACAATGACTAAGCACATAGACAACTTTCCTGCACACATATTCATTTACATTCTCTTCATTTCATCGTTGACCATCGTCTGTAAAAAAAAAAAAAAAACACCATTGAGGTGACTAATACATTAATCAGCAATTTTGTGGTTTAGTGCTCCATCTACAGTTTATATACTCGACTTGCCGTGTGAATGGCCAGAGCCAGAACCAGAGCCAGAACAGTGCTCGCCAGCAGTCAAGGTGTCTGTCTGCTGTGCACCACCCTCTCATCGTTTTGTTGTGGACGTGGCACAATAACAAAATGACATTGTTCGCTTTTGTTGTGGCATCTTTCACTGCTTGGCCCCTCTGCCAAGTACCCTTCTATTTTCATTGCATACTTTGGAGTGTTTGCTGTGCATATTTCTGTTGCTCGTCTGCCGGAGGCGTTTAAAGTTTTGTGTTCTGTGTTTTGGGTTTTGATTTTTAAGTGTTTTGCGGTTAGTTTTTTGAGTGGCGAGTTTACTTTGCGTAACGTTTGTTTGGCCTCCTTTGCACTACTGTTTGCGGTGCGTATACGTAGCATTGTTGCGCACACAGTATGTGGCTATATTTATTAAATTCAACTGTCGTGCGGTGGTTCAGTTGCCGTTGCAACTTTTCCCACAGTTTTAGCTGCTTTTGTAAGCCACCAAAAATGCTCATATATGTTTTCGGTCGGGATTCTCTCTGCAACAGAAAACTTTTTTACGCATTAGCTTTGGGTTTCACATAATATTTGCTTTTCTCCTTTTGCTGATACATTTTGGACGAAAATTAGTTGGATTTCATTACAGCTTAGAAATAATGATTTTAATGAGCGTTTAACAAAAGCATGTAGAGCAACTAAAGTTTGTGAATATTTCTAAAATGAGAATCAGAATATGGATATGGACGGTAACCCATAGAAATGTAATTGGAGAGAACAGAAAATGCTTTAAAAATATTATATCATATTTAATGTCATTTCTCTACTTAAGCTATTTGCAGCTGTTCCTCCTTCAGCTTGGCAGCTGCGGATTGCAATGTTCCTTGCTGCTGTTGTTCATTGAATAATTTAAAGAAATATTGCCCAGTGCGCTGCTTGAGCTTATTTTAAGTAAACATAGACTTGACATTTTCACTTTATTTATTACACACACACATGGGGATAGACGTTCACATCCTGCTGGCAACAACAATTGCAGAACATGCTCTAAGCTAAGTTTGCTCAAGTGTGTGAGATTACATAATAGAAACCGCAAATAAATATATCGCGTACTATAACCAACATGACATACGCAGCAATAGCAACAAGGAGCAATGTACGAACATGTGTCTCCGGAGACAGCAAGTGCTGTTCGCTTCGTCCTGCCAGAGGACTTGCAGCTCCGCAAGAAAATCAACAGCAGGCAAAAGCAGCAGCAGCTAACGGGTAAAAATAAGTGGAAAAGAAGACCACTGAGAGACTCGTACCTTGGGCCATACATTCATGATGAGTGCTCCCCATACCCTTCCAGCTCCAGGCAGACACTGCAGGGGTCGGGGTGGGGGGTAGGTGTGGAGACTTGCCTCTTGGCTGTTGTCTGTATCGAGGTCAAAGCGCATAACTTAAGTAGCCGACAATAAAATGCATAACATGGCGCACAGGCCAAAAGGCAAAAAGCAAACCTGAGCGAAAATGTAGAAAATATGGCTCTATTTATTTGTACATTAGGCTAACAAGAAGAAGAAGACGCGGCAGCAGCAGTAGCAGCAGCAGCAGCAGCACAAGATGTTGAAATACGCGCCTGACAAGTATTTTCTCTATGTGTGTGCTCTTATACTCTTCACTATAGCTACGCCCTTCCTTTCCTCTGCTTGTACCTGGCTGTAGCAGCTGCTAGCAAAAGGCCAAGTGTTGTGCTTGACATGTGCCGAGAACCCATTGAGTACAGCCCTGACTATACGTTGTTGTCGCTATAAATGTGTGTGTGTGTGTGTGTGTGTGGTATGTGCTGGTATGTGCCCCTGCTGGGGCTATGATAATTTCACGCTGCGCTGCAAAGGCTGCTGAGATCGCAGCATAAACCATATTTCAGTCCTTTGGCGAATACATCAAATAATCAAAGCAAATGAAATTCTGACACGGTATGAAATTGGATTAGGAATGTCTTTCATTAAAGTGAAGTAGAAATTTGTTACAAATTTATAACTGAAATTATTACAAAAGGAAAATTTAAATGCACTCTAAAGAGTCCTTCTATGTGTTTGCTTGGTATAAGTTAAGCAGGAGAGATAAGTATTATAAGGTAAAGACAAACACAAGGCTGAATTCCTAGTATGAAATATTGTATCTCTATGCAATTGACATAAAAGTAAAATCATGCTTTAATTTTACATAGAAAACTTACAAGATAGATAGATAATATTTAATAATTTATTCTGCACCTAAAGAGCCTTCAACATTGCGTGCGCATGCAGCTTGCCAAAGCCTTTCACGCCCACGTATTGCGCATTTTGCGTATTTTGTACTTTCACAGAACTTTCGGACAATGCAAACCGCATAATTAAGCGCTGAAGTGTGCGACCAACAGCGGCGTCAGCTATTTGAAAATTGTTAACAATGCGCATTACGTATACGCCATGTGGTGATTGTAGTTTTTTTTTTTTACTTCTGCCCACACACAGATATCAGGACATGTACAACAATCCGATAAAAGCCACTAATTTGGAGCATCGCGACGTTGTGCTGGACATACTCTCTGATGCGCGGGTCGTCGGGCCTCTGCTACAAACGGGCATGTTCCATGCGGATGTGAATCGGCGCAATTATATGTACGTTTTCGGACATAACAGTGCAACGGGTCCCTATGCAAATGTAAGTAGAAGAACATTTACATATAAATTTCTATACTTATTTATATAAATACATATGTATATATATATATGTGTGTGTAAATGGATTTTAGATATTGTAAGCGCCGTCAAGCTGGTATTTTAACTAAGCGGAGCATTTCATTTAAATGTTGTGGTCAGTTCCAGCACATATAAACAGCATAAGTTGGCCGTTTAATGAGTTCACATGTACTGTCCATGAGCTCCCCATGGCGACTCTTTGGATAGCTACTCTCTGCTGGGTCATTCCATCATTGGCTGCCATTTTGGCTTTTCAGCAAAACAATTCACAACTTTGCAGCTGTACAGGCCGCGACGCGTAACGATCGTAATAAAGGCAATGAACTGCCTTCCAGTCCTGCAACAGCAAGAACAACATGCGCAACAAAAACAACTTTAAGTTGAGGGCAAGTCGCTAAGTAGACAACGAACCACTCCACTGGCTGGTATACGTTACGGTTTTTGTTTTTGGCTTTGTGGCCCGCGGGCGGCTCACTGGTTGAGTGGTTAAATGGCTGCCGACTGGCTGGTTGCCCGTTTGCCTCGACTAACTTGTTTGGTTATTTGTGTCTCTGCCGAGCGTCTGTCCTGCCAGTCAGTTCAGCTGCTCTTGGCTGCTGTTTTTATGGCTTTGCCATGCTTATGGATTTGTTAGTGATTGCCATTTGAAGATAGCCTCTGTGTTACTCAAGATATCGCTACTCTCTACATTCAGTTTGTTATGATTAAATGTGTCTATCGATTTGTAATTAGGATGGGAGCACAGCTATTTGATACAGGATAATACAACAAATTTGATAGCTTGATTGCTGTATGAACCACTTTGATTCGCATTAATGAAAATTGAATAAGCATTTCGAATTTGGTTTAGATTGAAGCTGATATTGTGCCAAGAAAGCCATTTCAAATTGTCAAATAGCCAACAAAATATACAAATAAATGAAGAAAATACCATGCAGAGCTTAAAAGACAAAGAAGGAATTTAAATATTGAACCTTATAAAAAAAAATATACAAAAATATTTTTTCTTTGGGAATTTGCAATTGATTAGAATTTAAGAACAAATTTACCTACATTGGAGAGGATATATATACATATATATATATATATTCTTTAAATACTGAAATTTAATTTTGTTAAAAAGTGTCCTGATATTATTACAATCTTGGAGTTTATACCTTATTGTATTTTCTACTATGATAAATTGTTTATTTATGATATAAACCGGAATTTCGTGATAGGGAAAAATTTGATTGAAAAAAATTAATAATAATATATTTAAAATAAGTATAAATAAATTTTTAAAATTGTATTTAATAATTTCTAAATAAATTATCTAACAAGTAAAAAAGTTATAATTGCGAACGTAAATCATTTGACAATATACACAATAATTCCTGATGTATTTATAAGACTTTAAATACCCGTCAGAAAACATCCGACAGCAGACCTTGACAAACTGTGGGCAGAATGAGACAAAAACAAGAACAACAAAATCCCCAAATAAAGAGCACTAAAACAGAAATAATGAATGGGGAGAACACATATAAAAATCTAAATAAAAAGGACCCAAGCAAAAATAATAAAAAAAAGCGAGAAGTTATTATTTCGCATTATATTTTTGGAAAGTTTAGCTTTGGCTCTGGCGTTAAGCGTATTTTTATGACTCTAGCTAGCCAAGGGTGAAGGGTCCGAAAGTTGGCCATAAACCATGCCCAAGTCAGCTAAGACCCAACTAAATGAAAATAGACGTCAATGGGGCTCTCGATGCACTCGACTGGCTTTTTCAAATGCGACAACCATTTGTGGCTGAAAGAAAAGTGCAACAACTTTTTAATGGCCAGCAATTAAAGCATCCCAAAATATACATGCATAAAAAAAAGAAAACATATATTACTAATAAATAATGAGCAAACTATGTGCAGTGCTTAAACTTTATGTATAAACTTCAGTTTATTTTTCTTGTTTTCTTTCGAGAAGTTGTAGTTGTTGCTAAATGTGGCTTAATAATAGATGAGAGCATGTGCCATAGCTTAAGCGACATTTATATTTATGCGCTTGAGATGAGAAAAAATGCGACGACGATCAGCGTAAAGCGCCAAAGCGCATTAGTTGCAAATAAATTATGAAATGAAATGAAATTCACTTAAATAATTCATGCCAGAGGCAGAGCCAAAATGCTGCCACGACGAACATGAGCTGGATTCTTGGTTAAGAACAGGCTCCCGCTTGCCTACAAATTATCGCAGCGACAGCGCAAGTCCTGGGGCCCATGTGCCAGACAAATAAACAAACCGAATCACACCCACTCAGCCACACACCCACACACCCACACAAGCCCACACATAGAACAGACACATTTATACTGTTTGTGTAAGGCGAGCTTTAACAATGCCGCAACATTTTTCTCCGACATTTTATTTTTATTTATTTGGCCATTTGCTTTGTTGCTTGTCAGAGGCCAAAGCCAAAAACTCAACTAAAACGCGCACATTTCTGCATAAACTGCGCTGCTGCACTTGTGACCAAGTATTCTGATACCCTCTAATCGTAAATTCAGCACAACGAGTGGCTTTAAATTCGGGCAGGTTATTCGATAGCCAAGATGCAACTTTTTTTATAGTGAAAAGTTGGATTTCATTTGTCTTCAACATTTTCTAACTATATTCAAGAATTTATTTGAACGTCTGTTAAACTGGTCATTGTTGCAATGGGTATATCAGGGAATCACTCACGCTCTTGTCCATTCATAGTTATTTCTATGCTAGGCTATGCTACTTAAGCATCCCGTTGGCGACCACGCCCACACTTCACTTAAAACCGACAAACTGACTGAGTGACTGAGTAACTTCCTCCGCTCTTCTCTGCTGCATGGCTCTCGACTATCTCTGACTTAAGCTGCGGGCATATTGTAAAACTTTTTGGCACATGTCTTGCATGTTTGCAGCTGAGAAGCTGCCGTCCTCCAGAAGAGACACTCACTTCTGTCTGAATGCGGCTCAAGGCGATTGTTTAACTGGTGAAAATGATGCGTGTAAAAGCAATTCTTAAACGCAGGAGAGAAATATTTATATACAAATATCTATTTTTAGATTAAAGAAGAAGAATTTGCTTAGGCGAATAGATATTTTGGACAGCGGCTAATAAAGTTCAATTTATTCAAAAATTTCCAAATATTGAAAATATTTGAATTATTAATAATGTTTAATACGTTTTAGCATAATAAAGTCAGAATTTTTGATACGCACCCGCAACGCCATACCGAACATTCCAACTATGTCTTGTCTGAGCCCTTTTTCGGCCTTTCTCTGCCTGGTGGAAGTTTTGAGCTGCCTTTTTGATAAGAATGCGAAATAAATTGTAGAAGGAAGGAAACAGAATTCATAAAAATAAATATAATAAAAACGAAACTAAAATTTTTATTTGCGTCGCGCGGGCAAAAACTTTTCTTCATTCACAATTCTCTTCTTTTTTTCTTGTTTGCTGCCGTTGACCGCATTCATAAAAGAAATGCGTCTCAAGACTTGGGTAAATAATAAAAAACTTTTGCAACGTGACGCAAAATGTGTGGATATACTTTTTTGGGTCCAGTTCCAGTCCCAAAAAGAAGACTTGAGCGTAACTTAAGCAACTGTTCCGAAATTTCTAATTACGAAATAGAAAATTACAAATTAAAGACGCCCCCAAGCTCGGCCTGGGCGTGTCAGCTGAAGCTTATAAAAGCCCATTAAGATGAGTTACAAATTGCGGCCTGCCCTCCTTTGGCTACGGGGGGTCGAAGTTCATGCCACGCCTGCTGTCGCTTACATTAGAGCCAATTTGGCAAACACTTTTGCCAATTCCCGAGGTTGACGCTTAGGCAAATTGTTGCTTCCGCTGGCTTTGGGCTAAAGCGGAAGTCAAGCGAACAAAAGAGATGTGTAGATTGAGAAAGAGACAGAGCCTGAAAGACAGAGAGAGAGGGAGAGCTAGATAGACAACTTGATGGGGCAAAACAAACAAAAGCATAAATTACAAAATTAACGCATGTATTTTAAATTGAGTTTCCGGCTTTTATTTGTATTTTTATATTCAACTTTAATGGTGAAACTCGCACAGGATGCCAGTCGAGAATGATTTAATAGCAGTTTATTATTTTAAATATACGTATCAAAAGCAGTTATATTTATAGCTTAATTAAAAGGGACAGTCACAAACAGATCTTCGAAATTGTTTTATTTAATATAACATATTATTACTCGTTTTATGTATGACAGAGTATTTAAGAATCCACGCTTACTAAAACAAAAAATTGTATAAGTCTTGTTTAGTCTTAACTCTAGAACTGTGGCACATCCATCCATTTAGCATCCAACCAATATCCTGCTTAATCCAATTATTGTCCGATGAACTTTCTATTATTATACTTGAATGGCTTTTAAATATACATATGCTGGTTGTTTGGCAACAATTTGAGCCATAAACAAGTATTTATGGTCTATACAATTCGGTTGCCTCAGATAAAAAGTTGACTGAACCTCAAAAGGGCAACAAAACTTGTCGCTAGTCCATGCAGGCAAACTGTGTTTTTCTTCTTCTTTACTTTCGATATTTGCGCATTTCATAGAATAGAAAATCAAAATCAAAAATGACATTTATCATTCATAAATGCCAACAAAAGCTGGTGACAACCATGAAAATGAGCCAAAGAGAAGCTTAAGCAGCGACAACAGCAGCCACAAAGGACGACACCAATTTTTATGAGCGCCAAAGCGAAATGCTTTGTGACTTTGTTACATTTTTCATGGCAACAGTAAAAAGTTAGCTTTATTACCCACCTACTTACCACAGTTGCTGCCACGCACCTCGCCCCGTCCCTACTTCACCACGAACTGTCCGACAGACTGGCCAAATATTTATGCAGCCAAAGCCAAGAAGATTGATGCTGACTGGCCAAAAGCTGCTGAATAGCGTTTTCCACTGATCTGATGTCTGATGTCTGTTACAATTTTCACCACGTTTTCAATGCATATCATAAATCTCGGTGAGGGTATATTGATTTTCAATAGAAAGCAAGCAAATATCTAAAAAGCAATTGTTGATTATGAAAGAATAAAACTTAAATTAAGGAATATTGAAATTAGACAAACAAAGTATGTAGAGTGTAAGTTAGTATTTTAATGGATTAATGGATATAATAATGCAGATATTTCGTAAAAATTTTATTATGCTAATTATAAATTTTGTATATCAGCAACAAAATAGTATATTTTAAATAATTGTATTTTTATAATATATTTATTAAATATTTTTAAATATTTGTAATATAAAATTTAATTTAATACATTATTTATTAAAATACATATACATTTTTATATATATTTTAAAATAAATTATAAATTATATAAATTTACTAAAAAAAAATAAAAATTATTTTAAGTGCAGAGCTCAACTGAATATTTGCTTAATTCTTAGAAAATAGTTTTGACACTAAATAAGGGTATTTGCGAAATATTCCACTTTTTTTAAATGCCTGCTCATCTGTTTCAATTGCAGCTACCGCATAGCATAATGGGCGAGGAGTTGGCGTTCGTTTTTGGTGCGCCGCTGGCGCCTGCCGGCCCATTTCCCAGCCACAACTATTCCGTGCAGGAAAAGCTGCTTTCCGAGGCGGTAATGGCATATTGGACGAACTTCGTAAAGACCGGGTGAGTAGTGTCTGTGCCATGGGCGAATTGAAGAGTGCATTTGCTGAGACTTTGCGATTGGAAATGTAGCGGGGCACAGAAAAAAGAATTGGAACGGCCAGTGGGGCAGCTAAAGGGGCCGTGGGTGTCAGGCAGCTGAGCCATCAGCACGACGAGTCGCAGCTCTGCATGCAAATGCGACAGATATTGCGGATGCGAATGCGATATCCAGGGAGCTGGGCTGCGGCACGTTTTGCAATCTGCAACGCTCGGACAGCGAAATGAATAGAATTTTTACTGCCGTTTTTATTATTATTTCGGTGCAAAAACAACTCCAAAAACGGACCATAAGCAGGACATGCAAATATTATTAGTGGCAATGCGATGCGCCCCTCCAGCCAAATGGCAATGAAAGCCGAAATCAGAGATCGTTAGCAGGCATTTTGGATTATATTTTTGGCTTCCTTATTTCTTCTTGTTGGATATTCAGTTTGTAGCTCTCTAATATCTGGGAGGTTATTAGCTATTTGGCCATGAAATTGAAAAGCAAAATAATACAGGAAATGTTAGCACAAATGCGGCTTAGGGCGGAACTAACATGCATATCTCTCTGTCAATTTAATATAACTTTGCAGATGGTTATAATACTTTCTAGTATTGCGTTTTTATAATTTCGTTTGTAGAATCGATTCCCATTGCATTTCTATTCTGCTAATCTACAATATTTTCAATCTCTGTAAACCATTTTTAGCAACCCAAAAGCACCTTGGAAGGGAACTTTCTTGAACTCTCATCTCTTGGAATGGGATCGCTATGATTTGGATTGGCCAGAGTATAATAAGCGTGCACAGGCCTATCTCAATATTGGTAAGTACAGCACACAGTGCACTCTCTCAGTTGCCCTTCCTCTGGAACTACTCTATCAACTAATTGCATTCGCATTTGTGCTTTTGACTCGGGCAGGCATTCCGCCGACAGTGGGCTACAAATACCGTCAGATCTATATGAACTTCTGGAACAAAGAGCTGCCGGACGAACTGAATCAAATTGCGGCCATACAGCAGCAGCAGCTGGCCGGAAACGAGGTGATTACGGGTCACATGAGTAAGTACGGGCCGCGTGACAATGGCGCCGAGGATCCGGTGCGTACGCTCAAATTGCTGCTCCAGGAGCCGGTGGCGACGGGCAGTGAGCAGCTCGGAACTGCTGCGGAAAACATGTACAATGCTCCACCCACATTCGGCCACGTTCACAGGCAGCAGCAACAACAGCAGCAGCAGCAGCAGCAACAGGGCAGTGAAGGTGTGGCCACTTCCGTGGAGGAGGTGACACCCAGCAATGACTATGGGGAGTACGGGGCATCGGCCTCCCCAGCGACTCCTGGCGAGCCCATTGCCAAATCAGAGACGACGCTGCAGCTGCTCATCGCGCTCATTGCAATCTTCCTAGTGCTGAACGTGGTTATTTATGCCACGTTCCTGGTCAGGCAGCGCCGCAAGCGCAGCACAACGATGCAACGCAAGCTGGGTGGCAACATCCTAAGCTACGATGGCGCCAACGACGATGAGCTCAAGCGCTGCAGCAAGTCGCGCGATGGCGACGAGAGCTACATCCTGGACATTGTACGCAAATCAAATACATACGAGGCCATCAAGACGGGTCAGCGCTCGCCTATAAATGGCTACGCCATCCAGCGTCAGTTGAGCAGCTCCACGGTAGACACGCACACCAAGGTTTGCGAGTGGATGTCCGCCACGCAGCATCAGCACTCGCTGCCAAGCAAGTCGGGCAGCTTTAATACCACGCCACCGCCGCCGGCGGCGGTGCAGTGCGACGGGCGCATCATCATTTGTCAGGATATAGAAGTGGCCGATGCTGCGCTGCTGACACCGCAGCACATGCACGAGACGCAGGAGGGCATGCACTATGAGCTGTTGCTACAGCGCCAGCACTCAGCGCTGACCGAGCCATGCGAGGCTTCGCTGCAACCACAGCATTTTCACTCGCACTCGGATCCTGTGGACATGATTTTAGCCGCTGACGAGCAGGTCACAAGCTTCGTGCACGCTGACGATGTGGACATCAATGTGACCAGCCGCGACGAGGCGACGCTTGTGCTGCAGCCCCTCAGCGCCGCACAGCAGCTGGAGCTGCTGCGCCAACGCAACTATCCCAAGGTGTTGCCCACGGCGCAGGATTTGCGCGCGAGCCACAGCTACAAACGCAACTCGCTGCCGCCGCAAAACTTCGCAACTGCACCGCTGCCACCGCCGCGCACCATTAGCAGTACATTGGGCCGGCGGCGGCGAGACAGCAGCAACATAACCACATCCCCACTAATGCTGGCTCAGGACTGCGGAGAGGATGAGCCCCGCGAGATGCCAATCACGCAGAACACGCTGATTGTGGGCCCCATTGTGCCGAAATCTCCGGCTGCGTCGCTTAAGCGGATTAAGCCAGCTCCAAGCGGTCTAGACGCAACGCTGAGCACGCTAAGCGGCTCATTTCAGTCGTTCGAGTCAGTGCCGCCAGCGCATGAAGCAACACCGCCACAAGGACAACGCACCGAGTGCGTGTACGCCATAGCGGCTAGCGCCAGCGTTAGCTCCATGCCAGGCAGCAGCTGGTCAGCGCCCAATGGCGATGTTTATGCGCAGCCCATGAAGTCAGCATCAAGGACGTCGCTCATACCGCGCCCGCTGCAGACGGCAGCAGAGACGCCAGCTGCCACACAGCAGGTGTCAACGCCAGCCGCCACAGCCTGCGCCTTGGGTTCAGTCCCTGCCTCAGCCACGCCCAGTCGTATACCGCAACTGCAGCGTCAGGCATCCAGCAAAGAGCTGTCGCCGGCTGACAGCCAGCAGGCAGCGGATGCCACAACAGCATCAAACTCACGCATAGACTCCACCATCTCGAGTGGCTCATCTGCTTCGACCGCCTCCTGGTGCAACTCGACGACGTCCTCATCATCCTCGTCGACGGGCACGGTGCGCACGGAACTGCAGCCGAGTCGCAGCATTGCAACCCATATATAGTACTGCAGTTGACGACCAGCCGAGCGCCTGCTGCGGCCCGCAATGTTGGTCTTGCCAAATCCGTTGAAGGCTTGTGGCTGCGACTGCTCGGTATTTGCTGGTGTTTGCGCGAAATTTAATAATACATTCTGGCCAAAAGTTTATCTTTGACTTGACGGTCGCAGAAATGCAGCTGCTCAAGCATGGCAGGACCTGCGGCAGCTCGTGGTCGCCTTTGTTGGCAAAAGTTTTGCTAACTGCAAGTTTCGCTAAGGCTTTGATTCAAATTAGAGAGAACGAATATCGAAATAACTAATGGAAATTCAATTCGAGTCAAGACGAGTTTGGCCAACAAATTGTGGCCAAAGAAAGAAAAAAGCAAAAAGAAAAAACTGCTGCTCTCCATAAAAAAATGTCTTAATTAGTTAATTAAATTAGAAACGGAAGAAAAGTCAAATAGAACTGGTTATTAGTTAAGGAAAATGTACGAACTATAAGAATATATATTTGAGAAAAAACTTATAACAGAATAACTTTAAGAAGAACATTAATCTTTATGATCAAGTAAGATAATTAACATATTTTCTGATATTTAAGTTGTGCAAGTATGATAGTTGGAATGTCTTTTAATTTACGCTTTAAGTTTCTGTATTCTTTTCTATAATAGCTAAAGAATTATTCTGAAACCAAAAACATAAACGAAGGGACAGTTATACCTATATATCAAAATAATCGATAAATGAGAAAAATGAAGAGAAAAGCAAGAAAGTTCAGCAAAAACTTTTTTATATATATATTACGAAAAATCCCTAACAAGTATTATGAGAGTAAAATGTGGGAGCTACTGATTATTTTATATAGTTTATAGTTAGGCACATAAGAAGTATACTTTACGCACTAATTAAACAACAAGTAACGTAAATTAAAGCACAATTGAAGAACATAATTGTAGAAGTAAGTTGAGTTTATTTATGTAGTCTAATTGCAAATGGGAAAGGAAGAAAGTTTGTCCTCTGCTTGTTACCTGCAAATGAGCACGAACAATGCGAAATTTGATTGGCTCAAACGATTGGCAAACAGAAGCCCTTTCATAAGTAGTTGCTGCCAACACAGCAACAGCAACAGCAACAGCCACAGCAAAATTGTTGGCTATGTCAACATTTGAATAGTTGCAAATATTTCAAATATTTTGAGATACTTAGCCGCAGGGAGTTCCGTCAAACTTGTCACCGCAAAATAGTTGCCAAGCAGTTGCCTAAACTCCATCCGGGCTGCAGGAAGTTCATCGCTTTTATCCTGGTCTTTACTTTTGTTCTCGTTGCGAATTGAGTTATTGTGTCGACTTTTTCGCTTTTCGCTTGGCATTTTATGCAAATCGCTGTCAAGCAACAACTTTGCCCAAAATGTAAGGAGATTCAGTGTGCTTTTTTCTTCTCTGAGAAAAGTTAAAATCCCTGCCATAAACAGGGCGTAGAACAAAAGTTGTAATTAAATATTGCGCCCAATTGGATTGTTTGGCTGGCGCTCAGGTACAAAAGGTATTTTCATATTTTCGCTTTTGCATAAATAGTATATTTATATTTGTTGTGCGCTAATTTTGTTAAGTACTTTTGTACTTCATTAGCTGGGACCCACAGTCAGCCAATTAGTTGTGCTACACTATATAGGATATATATATATATATATATATATTGTATATATATACACTTGTATATAAATAGCACTTATATCTCCTCTGTATTGACACATATTTGCACTTCAAAGAGCGACAAAGCAACGACTAAACATCCTGTGGCATCTCATATGACTCACTTGATTTCCATTTCGCCTGCTGGTCGACTCTGTGTTAATTTGCCGCAATTGCCAAAATACTACTATTAGTAGCATTCTCTACACTCAATTTGCAATACGCATTTTCTTCATCCATTTTCTTATTTTGTGCTTTTCCTTTGCTTTTCCGGTTGAATTTTTCCCACATGTGGGCTCTGCAACATATATTGAGTATTTGGGCATTGTTGAATCTTCTGCATGATGAACTGAATGGAGTGCGAAGCATTTAGTTAATTAAATCGAGCTAAGACCATAACCATTCTAAAAATATTTACCAAAATTGCAGCAAAAATTTAAAGAACAAGAGAGAACAAGTAAGAGTGCTCTAGTCGAGACTGCTCGACTAAGAGATACCCTGAACCCTGCGAAGATACGATATTCAAATCATTTTACGCTTCTTTTATATATGCATATACACACACACACACATGCACACGCATGCACAAGCACTTTCTCTGCTACTGCGCAGTTTACGCAGCGACTGCGCTTGGCCTTCGCTTGGGCTGCAGTATGGGCTATATTTTGGAAACTTATTTGTTGAATAGGTTTGCTTCTAGATTTACTTTCGTAATCAAACTTTTACAGCGTAGTAACGACATTCATATGTATGTATTTGCCAAAGCACAAGTCTCTAGTATTTGAAATACGTTTTTTTTCAAATTTGGGAGGAAGGGGGCGTGGTATCCAAAATCCAAAAATTGCAAAATGTTTGTATTCATTACACGGATACACACAGTAAATCTGAAATCTATAGCTATAACGGTATTCAAAAACGAAGAAAAGTTATCGATTTTTATCGATAATAAGGAAATGGGATGAGTTATCGAAAAAAAATGATAAACTCGTACTGCGTAGGATATACACGAGTATACATTTCAAATTTCAGATCTCTAGCTTTTGTGGTTTGCGAGATCACTGCGTTCACACGGACGGACGGACGGACGGACGGACGGACAGACGGACATGGCTATATCGACTCAGTTTGTCGAGCTGATCAAGAATATATATACTTTATGGGGTCTGCCATGTCTCCTTCTGCATGTTACATACATTTTCACAAAAACATTATACCCTGATTTCCCATTTTCAATGGGTTCAGGGTATAAAAAGCAAGCGTTTAAAGTAGTTCAAGCAAACTTTGTTCAAGTCAGGTAAAGTTGAAATCTTCTTTCTTACTTTGCATCAAAGTCCCAAAGAAAGCAGCAAATTGAGATTCCATGCACTATATTGCAATTTGACAAGGTTATTTATATTTTGTTATTTATTTCTTGGCAACTTATCAACTACTTAGTACTCCACTACTACTACTACTATATTTTTGTGTCATTTTAAAAGAATTTTTGATAGTAATGACATTGGTCACATTTATTTATTTATTTTCTTTATATTGTTCTCAATTATTCCAATTTTAAATTTGTTCATTTCGCATTTTGATTCACATTTTTTCATATCAATTTCTAAATAACACAAATTTCAAAAGCATTTTACTTATTTTATATGGTTTAATATCTCTACCATTTTTTTATTTTCGTTCCATTCTCATTTTTAATTGAATTGTAATTGAGACGTAAATTTTTCGTTGAGCTTCAAGCTTTTTCACATTGTTTGAAACATTTTAGCTGATTCTTAAATTACAAAAGATAATTCAACATTTGACCGACTACCAAAAAGTAAGTTAAAATTAGCAGCACAAAAAGAAAAACAAAAAAAATTAAGGAAATTGTTTGCCAAAATTGCAGACAACCACAAATTAGAAGTGAGTGGGAGAGTAGATTGAAAAGAATTTCTCCAGGGTTATTTACAGAAAGAGTAAAATAACTTCAAAATAAATAAACAAGTAGCTTCCAGAACAGAACTGCGTCAAGAGCCGTAGTCAGAACTGAAACTTCCTTCAAGCATAAATTGTGTTGAATAACAATATTTTTGCCAAGACTTTTGATTTATGGCAGATAATTTTTTTGTGGCTTGCACACGGAATATAAATAAATAAAAAAGCAAATATTTATTGCAGTTTAATATTTAATCGTATTAAATCGGAACTGTCAGCGTCGCAGTCGAACAAAAAATAAATTAACTTAAGTAAAAATTATGTGAAATAAATTTGCATTAATTAAATGAGACAAGGAAGGTAAATAACGATAATTGCATATGCAATGATAAACCGGCTTAAATGCATCCGGACTAATTAATGCACTTTATAATTAGTATTATAAGATTAATATTACCGCGCATAACATATCTATATAAATGTATGCCAACACAGGGTCAGCAGCTTCAATTCAATAGCATTCAACAATAAACTGGTTAAACATTCCACAACATGACAGGCCCCAGAGCCTCACTTTAAAAAAAAGGCAATCACAAACAACAAAAATTAAGACTTGCATAAAAAGTTGTAAACAAAAGCAAATATGCAAATTATAATGTTTTTCTGTACAATAATGGCTTTTGGTTTATTCATTTATTTATTTTTTCTCTCCTTTACTTATGATGTGCTGCAACATTGTTTGACTTTTTAATGGAAATTTTCATAATTTAATAGGACAAATCAACAAAGGACATCACTTTAAATAAACATGTGTAAATAATTTAAAAGCCAAACAATTATTTTTAGCTGTATTTGTAAACGCAAAGTGTAAAAAAACGAGCAAAGTAATTTAAGCTGGAATAAAAAATAATAAAACACATTCTACATTTAACAAAGACATATTTTTTCGTATTATTGTTTTCGATTGCAGCTGATTATAGTAGCAAAGCGTAGTAAAATATTCAGTCATCTCATTTGATTAAACTCACAAAATATTCTGTCATCTCATTTGATTAACAATGCGGGCTATAATTCTAGCATATTTGAATAGGACAAGTTAGTTTTAATTTAAACTTAAATAAACTCAAATTAAATAGAAATAGAAAGTAGTTTATGTTTCACATTGAGCTGTAATAAGTAAAAATATTTATATATTTTTATTATTATATCAATTTATAAACCTTCCTATTTTTTACTTACACTTATATTTTTTGTTAGCTTGAAAACGATAAGTAGAAGTATTTAATTAACATTTAATTAAAGTCAGCAAGTAAGTTTTGGCATGTTTAATGCCAGAAATAGAGTCTGTTCACTCCACAGTGCACCAAATTAATGCATAGCTTTGAGATATAATCAAACTGTTTTTGCGTATAACTCAGTTTTGCGGTTGATTTTATGTTGTTTGTGTCCGCATAATTATGCCAAAAGAAACACATTGAATTGAATTGTGCTAAAATAATAAATTAAATATTTAATTAAATATAATTACAGCGCCATGCTGTTTATGTTGTTTGCTGAGTGTCGAATGATTTTCCAGCTCATTTTAGTTTTCACCCATCTGCATAATCGTTTATTTGTTTGTGGTTGTTCACTGCGGCTGAAATTCAATGGGCTGCAAAATTACAACATTCGCTGTATGCAATATGTATACAAAACGTTTTTCCAAATACCAATAGTAATTAAAGTTTAGGTGTGGAATTTTTGAATTTTATTGATTTCGAATTTGCCTTGAAAATCTATTAATACTTGGGCCTTAGCTATAAATATAATAAGCAAATTAGATATCATATCTTTAACTTGGCTCATATTTCACACAAAGTCGAAGCATTTCTGACGTGGCATAGTTTCTTTCTAAATATTAATATACATTTTTTATTTTTGTTTTATGACTTTTGTTATTTTCGTATTTTGTTCATTTCATGCACTTATTTATTTATTTATTTCGCCGCTGCATAAAAACTAAAAGTAAGAAGAAAAAAAAAACAAATTTCGCAGAGTAGCGCAGGAAACTTTATAAAACGTGACTTGGATCTAGAGAAGTGGGGTAGCAGATGCCGCCTGCAACATGGCTGCGTGGCAAGTGGCAACGTGGCTTCGTCTGCCGCCTGACTGCCTCCGGCATGACTGCACGCGTCTAACTGCCTTCGAGTAGCAATTAACGCCATGATATTGCGGTTCGGCGGCACGTGGCGCCACTAGTGCGTGTGTGTAACAGGGCGCTGCGTTAATATGCTAAATGAGACGCATTGACAGCCACACTAGCAAGCACTTTATATCTTGCCATTTTTGTAGAATACTTTACAGAGCTTCACAGCTTTACGTTCCATTTGCTTATTGCGAACGTAAACTTGGGCCAGACGATGGCAAAACTGTCGCCAACATTGCGCCCCACTTCCAGCCAAGTTTGTTGCAATTTGCAATTTGGGTCGTTGCAGCTCTCCCCTTGCAGCTCTGTCCTTGCCCATGTCACTGCTCCGACCCTTTCGCATTGTCTGTCGCTAATTTGGTGCGCAACGCCTTGGCGGCCCCACGTTCGGTTCCCTTTTTTTTATAATTGCTTGGCAGCAATTGTTTTAAATGCTCGATGAGCGCACACAAATTGCTCGACTATCACCACAGAGGATGTTCAGCTGCTTGATGCAGACTTTCAACCCAGTTGAGTGCTGTTACACCATGCAACAAACTTGAATGCGCAATTGATGCAAATGTGCGGAATGGCAAAAGCGAAGTACATTCATGTTGGTACTGAACTCTTTAATAAAAATTACTAAAAATTATATAATAATTTTATTTTATATAGTCTTTTTTTAAGGCATTCTCTTTATATGCTCCAATAATGTCAGCTTAAAGAACAAAACATAATAATAGCACAGATCACGATGAAACTGAAGCCAAAAGCGAGCAGTTGTGTTTTACTTTTGTTGTGCCCATAGAAAGGAAACCACAAACTGCTTACTTGATTCCACTGGACCATTTTCTAGGACAGAATGATTGCTTTTTGATAATATAAAGCAAATATACAAATACATGTAAATGTGAATACAAAAATGTCATCAGCATTTGATTAGTATCTTTGCTTAGTTAATTCAAGTTGAACGAGACTTTTAAGGCGTTAACGAGCTTTAAACGGATTAAATTTAAATAAATATAATATTACTATGTATAAATATAAATATAGAAGCTAAAAGCTAAGACCTTGTTGATTCTGTAGTTAATTAAATACTTTTCGAAGTTCCTTATTAGCTTCGATTGGTATTGACATTTGCAATTTTGGTTGCTTAAGCTTCAAAAATAACATAAATATATATAAATGAATTAGTGCCGAAAGCGCTTTAATTAAAACTGAAATTCGTTTGCTTACAGTTATTACGTAAACTGACATGCGATAGACACATTCATATTTATTTTTGTTGTCTAGTGTTAACGTCAATGGTTTCGTGTAGCAATAAGAAATTGCAAATGTTTTTATTATAAACAAAGACTGTGTGAGTGCGAATGTGTGTGTGTGTGTGTGTGTGTGTGCTCATGCATGTGTGCTGGTTTGAACTTTTCGCCGTTTCAAGTCGAAATCGATGCGCATCAATATTCAATATGTAGCTTTTACTGGCATCAGAAGCTGCTATAGCTGTTGGCTGTTTCCCATCCATGCACCGCAGGATACCCCGCCTAGCCACGAAAACAGCAGTAGCAGCAGCAGCGGCAGCAACAGCAGGAGCACAATCTCAATGCGAATCCTCGACGATTCCATACACCAAACGCCAGCTGATGTTTGCTTTACGTAATGGAATTGTGCGGTGAATGGCGCGCGGTGGCGCATTTTCTCCTTGGCCTGGCTCACAACGGGTTCTACTGACTTTTCACTGTGTGGGCGTGTGCTTTCTTTGGCTTGGCGGTTCACAGGCTTTCAATTGGCTTGCGGCAGGCGGCAGGCGGCAGGCGGGAGGCGGAAGGCGGCAGACGGCAGATGGCAGACGGCAGGCAGCGATGCGAGGCATGCGTCAATGTTTCAACATTTGCCAAGAACATTTTCGATGCCGCTTCATTCAATTTATTTTCGACAGAAATTAAATAAAAATACGCATACATTAAACTGCGACACAGTGGCACATTGACATAAGCTGATTATTTTGCCATGTTAAACATAGTGGCCATCAATGCAATCGACAGCTGTGCAGCGGCCTCGACTCGACCATAGTGGAACTAGTTCCTTCGTAGGAGCGCATATTCGATTGTTGCTTACGTGGGCTCTCAGGCGCACCAGTGCTGTGTAACAGAGCAAACACGTGCTCGTATTAGCAAGCAACTAAGTGTTGTTATTCCACAGTTTTACACCACAATTACCGGCTCCACAGCCCCTACGCGACACCTCCCCCACTACAACCATTGACTACGTGCCGCACAGCAACTACGTGTCGAATTCCCAAATATTCCCGCGCTACACATAAATGTAAGACAATGTGTGTGTGTGTGTGTGTGTGTGTGTGAGTTTGCGTATATTTTGGTAAGTGCCAGTGTATGTGTCATGTGCATGTTTTGGCATCCTTCTAGCGCTACTCGCATAGCTCAAAGCCTCGGCCCATTTAAAGTGTGTGTTTTTTTCCCTCCCCCCAAAACTTTTGTCGCTTCGTCTTTTTCTTGCAGCGTAATCATATCAGCACCGCATTTTGTCAGCCATCATGCTTTACCTACACGCACACACATATGCATGGGATTTGCGACATGCTTTACATGCTGTCCTTGTATTTGTTTGCGTTCCACTTTTTTTGTTGTGCTTTGTCAGTCGCAACATGCCAGGGCTTAAGCTTGCCTGAAGGGCCCGTGCAAGTGCACTCTATATAGATGGGGATAGGGAGGATTATAAATAGTTGACGAACACGTTGCCAAATTGTTGAAGCACAGCAGCAGCAGCTAATGCAAAATCAAAAGCACATACAGCTAACAAGCTATCACTTGAAAGTAATTTCTATAACTTCGTCTATATATTTACAGTTGACACATATTTATTTTTGCTATGTAAAAGAAACGTTAAAGGCACTTGTATTGTTTATATGATTTGTAGTTTGTTTGTCCAGATGGGCTTTACTTTTTGTAAAAACAAATTTTACATTTATTATATATGTATTTTCCTTCTTGGAGATACCTTGAACACTGTGAAGAGCTGATAGTCTATACATACATACATAGCAAATAATACATGCAGGCGTAGCACGCGCTCTGCTAACTGCGTAATGAATATTTTTTCTTCTAGGTGAACTTTCTTAATGACACTTATTATTATCTTTCTGATAATGACATCCAGATGTGATAAATTGCCAAAGTACAAGTCTCTTGTGTTTGAAATACGTATTTTGTGAATGTTTGGGAAAGGGGAAGAGGCATATAAAATTCGAAATAAACAAAATGGGTATGTATGTATATTCATAACATGTGTAACATAACCCCCATAGTAAATTTTAAGTCTGTAGCATTTGTGGTATTCAAGCTACACGTTAAAGAAATATCAAATTATCTTTATTTATCGATAGTAAGGAAATCATAAGAGGTATCGAAACAAGTAAGAGTGCTCTAGTCAAGACTGCTCGACTAGGAGATACCCTGAATCACTTTACGCTTCTTTTATATATGCATTATAAACAACACGTACACACGCACGCATAAGCACGCGCTCTGCTAACTGCGCAATTTACGCAGCGACTGCGCTTGGGCTGCAGCATGGGCTATATTATGGAAACTTGTTTGTTGAATAAGTTTTCTTCTAGATGGACTTTCGTATTCAAACCTTTTAGAGCGTAATAATGGCGTAGTAATTCATATGTACTATGTGGTTGCCAAAGCACAAGTCTCTAATATTTGAAATACGTTTTTTTTCAAATTTGGTTGGAAGGAGGCGTGGTATCCAAAATCAAAAAATTACAAAATGTCTGTAAATCTGACTCCTCTAGCTATAACTGTATGTAAGTTACGCTTCAAAAACAAAACAAAATTATCGATTTTCATCGATAATAGGAAAATGGAATGAGTTATCGAAAAACTCGTACTGCGCATGGTATACATGAGTATACATTTCAAATTTCAGATCTCTAGGTTTTGCGCTTTACGAGATCACTGCGTTCATGCGGACGGACAGACGGACGGACGGACAAACGAACATGGCTATATCGACTCAGCTCGTCGCCCTAATCAAGAATATATATACTTTATGGGGTCTGCCAAGCCTCCTTCTGCCTGTTACATACTTTTCACAAAAACATTATATCCTGATTTCCCATTTATCGTATGAATATAAGTACAGTCGAGTCTCGATAATTTGTACCCCGCTAAATCGATAATCGCGATAAATCGCAACAAAATCTATCCCCTTGAAAACAAATTCGTTACAGTCGAGTCTCGATAATTTGAATTTCCGTCTAATTCGTAAAAAACCTGATCCCCTTGCCATTTCGAATTATCGAGACTCGACTGTATTTATATTATACGATAGTTTTGATTTTTTACAATTTTAAATGTTTTCATTTCTTATTATGCTCAAATCTTGCATAGTAAAAATGTCATTCCCTATACTGCTTGCTACCTCACATATTCATATCAAAACATGAATTGCTTTTGCTCTATTTACCTCTTTAACTACTTTGCACCTGTTCTAAATCGATAAAGCACACTTGCGCTGGTTTCCCCTTTCACTGCAATCTAGCCATCCTATTTGCACTTTTGCATTCGTGTTAATAAACTAACGATCCACAGTGTTCAAAGCTGTGCTCCATTCCAGCACCCGTAGCGCAGAAAACCGTACACATCATTTTGATGTCAATTATTTTGCCGTCAAGAGTTGACATGGCTTTTGTTCGCTATCCACCGCCCCTGCTCGAAGCACACACGCCAACAGAAGCACAAATATTCAGCCTTTGCTCTATGCTGCTGCTGGAAATTCTTTGTCGGATAACTTTGAGGTGGGTTCAGGTTGCCATCGAACGTGTCGCTAGAGCTCTCCCATAGAGACGGCGGCTGCCTAGTTATGCTTTTTGGCAGCCTCTGCTCTGCGCTTAAGCTCAGTTAAATTGGTATAGTGAATTGCACTGGATAATTGGCAAAAATGGATTTTGTCACATTGTTGTACCTAATGAAGACGAGAGACAATTAAGATGATGTCGAAATGCAACAAGTGAACAGTTTGAAATATCAAAACAACCCAGCTGACGTCTGACATTTAAACATTTTATATACGAGCCATATTTGGTATAAAATTTTTGTTTAGGGCTGATGTAGTTTACGATAGTCTGGAATATAAAGGATAAAGGTGCATTAAATATACATTAAATTTTTCAGCTTAGCCCGACTTTCAGTTCGAAAACCTATTCAGATTCAAATTAAATTTATGGATACCTTCATTATGCTATGAATTTTCTGACAATAGTCGCTATAAACATTGCTGCTGTGCTGCCATCGCATTGCGATATTCGCTGCATGGCGTTGCCATCTAGTGTGGGGTAACTTTCACTCGCCGCAACGTAGCCATCTGGCAACGCTATCACGCGTTTGCTTTGCTTTGTTTCGAATTTGTACACAAAAAGTTGTAATACAAATCGATTTCCGGCTCCACTGTCAAACATCAACAACAGCTAAAACAGCAGCCAAAAGGTAACGCCGACGCCGAAGCCGACGCCGACGCCGTCGTCGAAGCCAGCGTTGTCGCAATGCCGAAGGAAGAGGGCGCTGCCGTTATTAACAAACTGCTCCAACCCAACAAAAGCACCGACAGTGAAGACAGCAGTAGCAAGGCCAAGAGTAATGGCGACAGTATTGGCGGCGACAGGAAGAAATCTCGACCCAAAAAGCTGCTCAACGACCCGCGCTTCCAAATACGCCCGCTGCAGCAGGTGGCATCCGCCTGTACAGGTGCGATGATCACCGCCTGCTTTATGACGCCTCTGGACGTGATCAAGACCCGCATGCAGTCGCAGCAATCCCAGCAGTCGCGACCGAACAAGTGCTTCCTCTATTGCAACGGGCTGATGGATCATCTGTTCAGTTGCGGGACTTCATCAACAACTGCGGTTGGTACCAAGCTGAAGCCACATTTCCGGGGCACCTTGGATGCCCTGTTCAAGATCAGTCGCCGGGAAGGCATGGCCGCCCTGTGGTCGGGCCTGGGGCCCACACTGGTCTCGGCCCTGCCCTCCACGGTGGTTTACTTCGTGGCTTATGAGCAGTTCAAGGCCAAGTACATAGACATCTACCAGCGACACTTTGCGCCACCTCTGCTGACCGGCCAGCAGAAAGGCCAGACCCAAGACCAGAAGCTGCCTCTGCTGGTGCCTATGCTGTCGGGTGTGACGGCTCGCATCTGTGCCGTCACCTTTGTCAGCCCCATCGAGCTGGTGCGCACAAAGATGCAGTCGCAGCGTCTCAGTTATGCCCAGGTGCTGAAATTTGTGCGCAACATTATTGCGATCCAGGGCATAACAGGCCTGTGGCGTGGCCTGCCACCCACCATCTTGCGGGACGTGCCGTTCTCGGGCATCTACTGGCCCGCCTATGAGTACCTCAAGATATTATTTAGCAATTGCGACGAGGAACCTTCATTTGGCTTTAGCTTTGTGGCCGGCGTATTGGCCGGCTCGGTGGCCGCCTTAGTTACCTGTCCCTTTGACGTGATCAAGACCCATGAACAGATCGAGTTCGGTGAACGCGTCATCTTTACGGACTCACCCTCCAAGGAGCTGAGCAAGCAGTCCACCTATAGCCGCCTGGCTGGCATCTATCGCCTATTTGGTATGCGCGGACTTTTTGCGGGATACGTGCCAAGACTGTGCAAGGTGGCGCCGGCCTGTGCCATCATGATATCCACCTTTGAGTACAGCAAACTATACTTCTTCAACTACAATGTGCATCAGCACAACAAACAGCTCTTGCTGCACAATCCCAATGCCAAGCTGGTCAAGGAGGATGATATCGAGTAGTAAATGTCAACAGTGCGAATGCAATTTTCTCCTTCAACTTTTATAAAACGAAGAGCAGCAACTCCATGTACATACTATATTTTATGTTAAATTATTAAAACTCGGTTTAATTAGCCAAAAGAAAATCGATTTGTAACATACAGACACTTGTATATATGTAAGTAAGTATGTATGTGGTACAGAGCCTGAGGCGCATGTTTAAGGCAATGCGAAAACTTGCGTTGACTTCTGTTTGAGTTCTGTTGATTTAATTTAACATTTACACAAGTCGACACTTGAAAGGATGTAAAGGAAATGAAATTGATGGGAAATGAATTAAATATGCGCTGGCAACACTTCCCCTTCCGCACAGCAAGCGTAATATCCGTGGCAATACTTGAGGTTTTCAATACTCCGCAAACAGGAGAATAAGTTGAGAGTTGAGATGATTCTCTTATAAGTTGATTTCCTGTGGAAGTTGTGCATAGAAATTGCTTTAAAATTATTATTTATTTTTTAATAATAAATATTATTTATATATCTTTTTATTTAGTTCAAAAACATCTATAGCTCCCGTTTTTATATCACTCTATCCTTACAGGATCAACACTGAGCTTATTTAACTAACAAGCTACGCTTATAATAAATCTACTTTCGCTTATCACAGGGCATTTTCCAGTCGTATACTGTCTGATTGATCATATCTACTTCGACCTTCTGCCTGCAAAAGTGTGTCTCATAAGGATATGACAGCATGACAGAGTTGACATATAAGAGGCAGAGAGTTTTCAGTCAATATACATTTTATTTAAAGAGAAAAATAAATAACAAAATGGAAAAAGGAAAGCAGATATATATTTTTAATGGATTTAAGTAAAGCGTGTGTTTAATTTAACAAAATTAAATATTTAGCCTTCATTCACACTTATCCAGTCTTAAATGCTAACAGCTAGTTTAATTTCGAGTTTTCCCTCTTATCGCTAGCATTTTCTTTGGCTGCTGGGAAATGCTGTCAAGGCTCTCTCAATAGCTTGGCCCATTTCAATTCGTGTTACTTGAACAATAATCGAATTGCTTGGCTGCACTCCATAACAGTTCCCTGGTCACGTTCACAATTCAAACAAAAAATATATAAATAAAATAGAAATAAAAAAATGAAAATGAAAATGAAAATGAGAAAATTGTAGGAAAAGCCCAAAGCGGCAGCTTCTATCGAATTGTGCCAAATCCAAACAATACACGCAGCAGTCCAATGAAGCAGGCCGCTTGGTCAAATTACTTTCCCGAATGCAGTTCATATAAATCACAAAAATTTATCTAAAACTATGCAATTAAGAAAGCTGTTTGATAGCATCGTTCGGCGAGGCGTAGGGGGTAACTTAATTGCATTTTCGCAAACGAGCGAAAATAATTTTCAAATATCTACTTTCAGCGCAAGTATACAATAATAAAGCATAGTTTTAACCCAAGCGAATATTTGTTAAGCGTTTATTTTTCAAGCAAAATTTACAAAGCCTGCCCTAGAGGTGGCCTGGTTGGTCTGGGTATGTGTACAAAAAGCATATTTTTGTTTGTGTTGACCGCAATTTGCCAAAGTAGCCAAAAAACAAAAAATGAAACCAGAGGAAAATGCTTGTCAGATAGCGATGAACACAAAGCTGTGATTTTCACTGACAGTGACAGCCAAGTGATGGACAAAAAATGTGATTTTATGCACGAAAATAACGACTGGCAGTTAGAGCTGAGTTGGTGAAAATTATATTTGTGTGAGAGTCACAAGTTGTGTTCCTCAGATTCATATATAGTTCAAATACATGGCATATATTGCATGTGTATATCGAAGCTCTCAGAAAATAAATATTTGTTATCTATGAAATTGAAATTTTAAAAACATTTGATGATTAAATACAACATAATATATATTTTATATACATTTTTGTTTCTATTTATAAAGCCAGGAAATATTTTTGTAGTCCTTATATGTAATTTAATATTAAATACTTCACACGCAGCTCCATACTGTCCATCTCCAACCGAAGCAAAAAAGTTAAGAACTTGAGAATACATATATATATTTATATATAAGTCGCTGTGTGTGTATATTATGAGGGGCAACTGGTAAAATGGCATTTAACGTTCAAGTTTTCTTTGTTAAACGAAAATTGGCAATAAAGCGCATTAAAAATATGCTTTCACTTAAATAATTGAAATTATATTAAAGTGAATTTCGTGCCCTGCGTAAGCCAATTTGTTACTTCACCATGCGGCCCCTCCTCCTACCTCTCTCTACCACTCACCACACACATCATGGACAACCCCACAGTTTATACAACCTTTTATATATATATATATATATTTTTTTTTATGCTCATTTCCAATTGCTTTGCTGGTCTTGGGGCGTGGCCGTAGTCCATATATTCAGTCGGGGCTGTTGCTTGTTTTTTTGCCGCTCAAAAATATTTGCGCTAGCATCGGAAAAAAATGCGTTGTTGATGGCCTGCCCAATCGGGGCATTGTTGTTCTTCTGCAGCTGCTGCGGCAGCCTTCGTTCAGCGTTTGCCAGGATATTGGTTGGGTTGGCGGAAGTGAAGGGCGAGCTTTCATAGAGTTTTATTTTTGCTTATTGTGTTTTCGGTATTTGCATTTAATTGTTGTATTTAAAGTATTCCAGCACGCACGGCCACGGCCACATCCACATCAACTTTATTTATGGCCTCTTGCTAGTCTGTCTACCCTGCAAAAACAGTGACAGCATGTGGGCGTGGCAGGCAGTTTGGCTACTCAATGCCTACCCGGGAATCAATTTCGGACTTGAGCCATAAAAATGATTTAAGCTGATTGAATGGCTATCGAGTGGGCGATTGCTTCAGCTTCAGCTTTAGTTCTTCGTTACCAGCTAATGCGCTCCTTGAATAAATTAACGATTTAAAGCGAAATTTTCTTACGCTTTTAATTGGCTTTTCAAACTGAAAGCTGTATTGAAAACTATTTGCTTAATTGCTTAATTTTATACACAGCATTTGCTTAAGTTTGAGCAACAAAAGCCTTGAAAAGTGTTTCGTTCTAGTTAAAAAAAGCAAATTTTTCTTTTTTTAGATTTTTTCTGTTGATTTTTCTTTTAAGCCAGCGCCAAAAGAACGCAGTTTGCCCCATGACCTTGTCAAGAAGCGAGCGTTTAATTAATTTCTAGAGCTTAGGTATATAAATGGCAGCCACTGCTCAAACAAAAACACAAGCTAAAAGGTGCGAGACTCACCGAAAAATACCCTGTAAATGTGATGCTTGATTTTTATTTGCAATTCAAAGATTCGTATCGAATTAAATTCAATTTGAAGCAAATAGTATTATTTATGTATTAATCTAAATTAATATACTCAAATTTTCAATTCCTTTTAAGTCCCACTGACTTAAAAATAGAGTAATTAACGAGAGGACGTGCCTATTGTTGTTACCTTGAGCTATTGTTACATTGTAAAAAAAAAGAAAACAACATCAATATAATTCCCTATTGTATCCACACTTTATGGCTCCAGGGTAGAAAATAAAAAATAATGGAAAATAAAGCAGAGCTGTGCAAGTGCCTTAAGTCTATTTAAAAATGTTATTAATTTTTCACGGCCTAGAAAACTGCTGATGTCTTTAAAAGGCGGGCAACGCAAATTTTTAATTAGCGCAGCCTTTTCGCAATCGCAATCGCAATTTTTGCGCTGTCCATGCCCAGACGTTCGTTATCCTTTTTGTGCTGTTTGCTCTCAGGTGCTTGGGCTTTTTTTTTTAATTAAAAAGGGAAGAAAACCAAAGAATTTTTCCAGGAAAAAAATATTTGCTTGTTCGCGGCTGCAATGCAAATTCCAAGGCTACGCACAAACGGCCACTCAATGTCCTGTGCGTGTATCCTTTGGGTCTCTGGATAATGCTAGGTGTTAGTAAATGAGACTTAAGCGGATCTTTGAAATTATGAAACTCAGTTTATTTTGATTTAAATTGTATTGCGGCTCATTTGCAGCTCTCTCAAATGCAGCCATTCGCTCGCATTTTCAGCGCAATTTGCCTGCAATTTTCTTTACCATTTCCATTTTCCAGTTTCCCTTTTCTTTTTTCGCATTTATTTTCGTACTCATTGCTCTATGTGGCATTTGGGTCGGTTTGTTTTGCTCTTTGCCAACTAAATTATTAAAGCGATAATGGCCCGTAAAACTCATAAATTTTCGAGGCCGCGAATGGCAAAATGGAGGCAGCTAAAAGGTGGGCACCTACCACAGCTGGCCTGCCATTAAGCGCTTGGCTATTTATAAAGCCTAATTGATCTCGAATATCATTCCTGGCTGTGGAATGTCTTGTAAATAAGCTTTTTCATGTTTCATCTGACAATTATCTGCGTAATTTGCTGAACGCTTTCTCTCCTTTATTTTGCATTGTATGCTAATCGCTTTTGATAAACTTTTCATTATTTAATCTGTTTATTTTTTCCTGGCATGAGCAAAGGCATGCTAAATTTGTCTCTTAACCCACAAAGAACAATGTTTTGCAATCTTTGAACGATTTTGCTGAGCTTTGCCACATTTGCTATGTATACGATACTCATGAATAATTCATGGGGCAACTTTAAAGAGACAGAGAGAGAGAGAAGAGATGAAGTGAATATTTTACTGAGGTATTCGCTATATGTGCAAAACTTAAATCGTATTATACTTTTGGCATGAAATACTTTGTTTTGAAAAGAAAAGTACTTACAGAAATTCATTTTAATCAAACATTTGAGTCTTAGTGACATTCCATGCAACTATACTAGATATGTATTGCTTTGCAATCATCTTTACAGGGTATATATATGCACACACAAAAAGGCAACTTTCTACTAGCTTGAAGTATGGTGAGTGAAGTCCTTGTCAAGTCAAATACATTTTATTATGCAGAGTCAAAATGGAAATAACATAAAGCTTTAAATAATGTTAGATAAAATAATTAACTTTATGAAAATAAATAAATAAAGAGCACGAAAAATGTTGCCAAAAGTTGTGTCCATAAAATATTTAAAAAATTGCTAAATTGCTTTTACTAGAGCAAAGTGTGTGGCAATAGCTTAAACTGAATTTGCATGCTCAACAAAATGTTTAAAAAAAAAACACATACAAAACAACAAAAAATTTTGAAAACTTTGAGAATGAAAAAACGAATATTACACGGCCTGTTCTAACTGATTTGCATGCAAAGTTCGGTCAGGTCGAATCCTGTTTTTTCTGGCCCTTACACAGAAATGCTTTCTATTTTTTGATAACACATCATATGTAAATATTTACGCTTACACACCACACACAATTCCTCGTATGTCCCAAGGTAAAAGGGTCGAAGCTGCAGCAATTTCGCACACTTCCGCCGGAACAGAAATGCGGTACAAGTTGCTTCATTATGACAGGCATTGTTAGCTTGGGAAAAAGGCAGAAAGGGACATTATTTAATTAAGGTAGGCGCGAGTTTGTTTAGGAGTTAGAAACAATGAACAATGGCCCAATACTGTGACGCTTCAGAGAGCAAATAATTCAGCGCAACAGTTGCAATTAATTAAATAAAAGTAAGAGAAAGAAAATGTAAAAATGAAATATCAAGTTAGAGCGTTACTGACTACGTAATTCTAAAAAAGTGGTTCAAAAATCTTTGTATTTAAGAAAAAAAGAAATCTTTTGTCTATTTCAAAATACGCATAGGTTGCATCACAAGAATGTTTGATATGAGAATATGCAAATAATATATAGAAATGATATATACAATGGTAGCTCAGACTAGAAAACTGTGGAAGCAATCGGAAGACCGATCGAAGATTCGGTTGAGAATCTTAATAGTAATCCTGTACTAGCAACATTTTATTGAGTTCATTATCCGAGTTGTAGAGAATCTGCTATTCATTCAATGCGAAAAAAGATGTTTCGAAATATTTGAGAAGGTTAGCTTGAAACTACCCAAAGGGTCTTAAATGCCATACTCAGCACACCTGAGCTATAGTAAGGTATAAGATGAGTAAAAACACAAACATTAAAAATATGTTAAAGAATTCACCAAAAAGCTCAAAAGAAGAATAAAAATGATTTTTCGAGTAAATTTGAGCTGATTTGACACTAAATAATTTTGTTGTTGTTTTTGTTGTCTCTTTCTTAGTAACTGTATTTTATCAAAGCACTTTAGCCTGCATAACAGTAATTTAGCTGCCTTCATTGAATGTCAAGCGATAGTTCTTAGTAGTGAAAGTTGTGCAAATTTATAAATGTAAATGCTATATCATTATATTAAAACTTGGGTAGGAATCAATTCCGTTTTTCCAATAGTGAGAAATCAATAAAAACAAGTAAGAAAACTCTAGTCGGGGATGCCCGACTAGGAGATCCCCTGAACCCCGTCCGATCTGCGTTTTTAAATATATTCCGTATCTTGTATACATCACAAACTTATACAAAATTTAATTAAATTGCTAATCTTGCACTTTCACAATCAAAAAGCATGTTTTTTTTTTTTAAAGAATATAATATAATTTTTAAAGAGTAATAATAATTTAATAAAAGAAAAAAAGAAAAAATTAAGAAAATACAACATAAAAATATTTGACATCGGCGGGGCTCGAACCCAGATCTCCGCGGACGGCACGGCGTGCCCCGCTTCTATCAACACCGCCACTGCACTGCTTAGCCAAGCAGTAGCAAATTTGAGACTAAAGGCAGTTAAGAATTATAACAAAATTTAAGCAGTCAGCTGTAATTATTGTGATTCTTAGAACAGACAAGAATGCTCGCATTCGAATGTCTCAATGTATGTGTGTGTGCACATGTATAGAAAAAATTAAAACAGGGGTGGGTTTCTGGTCACATGTCGCAATTGACCAAACGTTTTGTTTAATTATGTGATATTAATGGATTCAAGAAATTTCAATAATCTAATATTATATTGAATATTTGTCAGTTGCCTAAAATCGCAAAATCATTCACATATTGGCTACATTTGTAACTAACCTTCAATTTGAAAATTTTTGTAAAATTTTGAACCAATATCCAAAATATAACAAAAACCGAAATTGTATAAAATATAAATGAAACTAAATGTAAAATTTGGAAACTCTAGCTCCAAATATGTACGAGATAGAATTAAAAAACTTTATTTCGATAAGGTTTTTAATCGATAACATTAAAACGGTATAAGTTATCGATTGTTTGAAACAAACTTGATCTGCGCCTGATATTCAGGGACTTCCAAAAAAAATTCAAGTCTCTAGCTCTTATAGGTTCTGAGATCGACGCGTTCATACATACGGACAGACGGACGGACGGACGGACGGACGGACGGACAGACAGACAGACGGACAGGGCTAAATCGACTCAGTTCGTCATCCTGATCAAGAATATATATACTTTATGGGGTCTGCCACGCCTCCTTCTGCCTGTTACATACATTTAACAAAACCATTATACCCTGATTTCCCATTTTCAATGGGTTCAGGGTATAAAAAGTTCAAGTACAAGTAAATTGTCTGAATCAATGAGTCTCTGAAAAAGTATTTCTATCGAAAATACTCTAGTATGAATATTTCGAAATAGAAATGTACATGTGCTGTATATATATATATATATTTATTTATAATTCCTTTAAGAAATGCCTTCATGTTTAAATTGATTTGTTACAGCAACATCAGTTCTTTTGCATTCTAATTCCAATTTTGCTTTTTCGCTTTTAAAGGAGTACGCCTTAAATGTTTTAATAGGCTTAAAAGTGTAATTCCATGACAATAGTAGTCATTAAATTTGCTGCTGAATATTATTTCTTTATGCTTCGTCCTTTTCGTGATGGAAGGCACAAGATATAATGGAAGCTGACAAATATTAATATGAACCGCGCATTTTTTAATTTTAATATTTTTGCGTTCATGGCTCAGTTTCATAATAAAAAAGTGTATCTTGACAACAGCAAAGTCCTGTGAAGACTTGCAAGGGCGTGGACCGCACGACACTGATGCGCAATGGCAGGCGACAATGACGCCTGGGATACGGATACTGGCGATGGCAGCCGTCTCCAGCTGCTGACAGGAGGTTTTCATCAGGTCACTCACACTCACACACATACATACACACACACACACACACACACATACGTGCTCAGCTAGCGAGACATTCATCAGTCAGTGCACAAAACATTTTTTCGTCACTTTTGGCTTATGAAATATGTTTCCACAGCTGTTGTACGAGCGCAGGAATCGCCTGGACACTGTCATGCAAAATTTGATAGGTTTGAGGGTGGTTCCATTGCACATATTCATTGCGATATCTTAAAATTAATATAAATTGTTACATGTTAGGTATTAAAATGATTCATTGCTTCAGACGTACACTCAAATATACAAAACTCATGTCTTAAAATACAATTTCTTTCTTTTGCTTTAATATTTAATCTCTTTGTGACTCCTTTGCATTTCAATCCGAAAGCTAAGCCCTGTAGGCATTGATTTTGTTTTTCGAAATACATGCACACATGTAAAAATTGTAGACTAGTTAGCGCCGCATTTCATGGTTTTCACTCTAATCTCATATATGTAAATAATGCTTTTTGTAGCCCTTGTAATTTAGTTGAGCTGCAGTCGACGACCAGGACAACGACTAATGACTCGGAATTTGTTGCCCGCCAGCCAAATGAGCGTGCCTGTCATAGTATGTATGTGTGTGTGTGTAGAAGTGTATATATGGTACAGATGTTGTCACCGCTGTTTGCCATTAACGCCCAGTGGAACCGACAAAAAGAAAAGAAGTGAAAAAACTGCAACTTAAGTGCGAGAGCAGCGTAAAAATCATTAAGCTGCAGCTGGCATAGCTGAACATTTCACACAGCACAGCTGCCAGCTGCACACCCACTCAGACACATGCTCACCCACTGGCAGATACAGGGAAATGCAACCTTTTTGCATGCCGACAGACATGACGTATGAGCTATGTATATAAATTTCATGGCACATCACTCATACGCCCTGGCAGCTTTAATTACATTTACAACACTCGGGCTTACTAACATGAAGCGAGCTGCTTGCAAATTCAATACGATTTGAATTGCAAATTGATATCAAATGAATGGCAATAGGTGAAACAATGGAATGTGCTTGAAGCTAGGGAATTATGATAAACAAAAGGTGAAGTGGTTACAAACATATTAATTAATAATAATTGATATTTGCACCTTTGGCGATCCAAATGAAAGCCTAAGAATCTTAATTTACGAAATGTTAATGAAATATTACTTAGTCATCTCTTAAGTACAAGTATCGAGTGTACTTGTAGCTGCCTTAATTTATATATTTAATAGAAGGAAAATGTAGTTTTAATTAACTGAAAGGCACTTAATGCCTGTTGATATTTTGTATTATTGTTGTAATTGAAGGAAACTCAATATGCTTAATACAAAATTCCACTTTAAGTGAGGGGATTAAGTAACTAAATTTTAAAACTGTTTTCATTGCTTTAAAGACTACTTTCCATAGCCTTCTATATATCTAGTAACATTTTTCACACAAATTTCTTCAATTTTATATTTTTGTTGACACCATATAAAAGGAATCAGTGGCCGAGTCGTAAAGTGCAGCCGCAAAACCGCATGGAAAATTGTCCATAGTGTTCAAAAATCGTTTCACACAATGCGTTTAATTAACAACAGTGAATGGCGCCAATTACTGTGTTGCTCAAACAACAAAACAAAGAATAGCGAAAGAGCGGAACACATTACTATAGAGTGCAGCAATGACTAACAAGCCATATACGCGTAAATATTTCATTTATTGTGGTCATATTATTATTACACCTGCACAAAAGGCAGCGCCTAAAAGCACGCAGCAAAAAATTGAGAGAGAGCAAAAAATACGTCATTTAAGGGCAATGGCTGTTATTGTTGTTATTGTTTCTGCCATTGTCAGACAGGCGGACAGACGAACGGGGAGACTGCCATTCAGTCATACACACACACACACACACACACACACACTTAAAGCGGCATTTATGCTGACTGATAAATAACGACACAATTGACTCGCAATCGCGAACACGTTAACGGTCGCAGTGTGAAAGAGATAGAGCCCATGCTAGAATGAGAGGAGTTGCTTTATAGTGTGCTGGAAAGCAAGATAAATTGGTGGAACGAGCTCGACGCACATATGCCATAGAGCTGTAACAGGCGAAGTGTCGGGCAGGCACATGGCACGAAAAGTTGCAAACAAAATATACAATTCAAACTAATTGCATAATTTAAAAAAGATTTAATTTTAAGTAAATCTTTGAATACATAAAATATTTTGTAAAAATAGAAGAAGTTGGTTTCTAAGCAATTTGCTCAATTTTCTTATTTGATTTACACTTAAACACATATTTCTTGACCTTAAAATTTACCACTAACCATTTTTTAAAGTTTTAAATTCATATGTTTATATGTTTTTCTTAAAAGACAAATTGATTAACTCGTATCTTTAGTAGCTTCTGAGTTTGCTTCACAATTCCGTTTCTTCTACACGCTGCACGATCCACGCACGCTGTCAGCTCTAGTTTTTCACGTTTGTAAAGCTTTTATAGCTGCCTTTTCACGCAGTTTTTTTTTGCTTTCCATATTTATTTTCATATTTGTATGGCATGCTCTTTTTTTGCAGCCAACTGTAACTGTATTCATTTTTTTGTTGTTTATCAATATTTGCCTGTTGTATTGCTTGATGCGTATATCGATAAAAATATATATTATATATATTTATAAAAAAAATATATACTTTTATTAATGACCAATATGTGCAGATTCCCCTTTGACAGCCCTTTTTTTTAGCGCTAAGCCCCTTGCCTATCTTCCTCTTGAATGCAATTTTCATTTCATTTTCACAGTCTTGTTGCTGTTTAAATAACGTGCAATATAATTTTTGTTCGACACCGCGAAAATATTGCCAAACGCTCTTAGCTGAGGTCGCATAGTCAAAGAAAAAAAGACACATATTTATCTCTTGACTGGTTGGCATTATGCATTGTTCAATTTAAAATTCATGGCATCCAAAAAAATTGATCATGATTAATGGCCTGGCATATATTGATAGGCGCCGAGATTTAATTCAATTGCACCAAAACAAAATACGCAAATTTAAAAAGGAAAGATGAAATTGATTTCAGTTAATGGATTTATCTACGGCACTGAGTATTCAATTTCAATTTAAGCCAACCAAAAGAAAATGAAAGACGTTCTGTTTGACGCATCATTTTTTTTCTTTCTTTTTTTTAAGCAAGGAAGTTAATATGACGTAAAGCAAGACATTGCCGATACTTGTAATGGGACTGAACAATTTGGAAAATTTTATATAATATTTGCTGAAACAAAGACCATCAACCATTCACCGTATTCGCCTGATATGGCACCCTGCGACTTCTACTTGTTCGGAAAACTTCATTTGGCAATGAAAAGGAAAACGGTATGCTGACATTGATGCTATTCAAAAGGCTTCGACCGCCATACTCAACGCCATACCGACGGATGACCTAAAAAAGTCATATGATAATCTTCTTGATCGTGCAAATCGTTGTATTCAGTCCGAAGGGGACTATTTCGAAGGCGACCAATAAAATTTTTGCCAAAGAAAATCTATTTTTTATTTTTTTTATAAAGTCCTGGAACTTTTGAATTGCACCTTGTTTGTATATTATTATGTGAGTATTTTATAAATATATTATTTTATTTCTTTATTGCGGTATTTATCTATCTTGTAATACGCCGAGAAACATATCTAAACATATATATTCGAATAATTGTATTTTTAATAAATAATAAATAATAACAGATAAAGTGAAAGTCAGTTTATATTAGCATATTTTACTATGCATAAATTTTGCTTATAAATAAAAGCCTAATGATGATTTTACTGAACTTTAAGATATTTAAATTGTAAATGAGATAACAGCTGTTAATTTGCGAAAACTTTTTTATCAGACGTTCAATGAACTGGAACTGGAATCTGAATACTGAAATCTGGCTACGAGTGTCCTGTGGCTCGTCTGAGCGCCTGGCACGTGGCAAACAAGTTAATTATTACGCACGTTTTAAACTTAATTAAGCTGGGCTCATTGTAATTGCGAGAATATGAACAGCCGCAGCTCTCGATTAATAGCCTGTCAAACTTCATTGCGACGGAGCATTGACAGCACAATGCATGCTGATATATGGCGAATTATTGAGATTGCTTTACAGACCTGAATACGCAATATGTTTCGCATTAGCTGAGACTAATGCTCAGCTGCTTCTGACATATCTCTGCGCTTCGATGTCTTTTATAGCTCAAGATGATTAGAATTTATGCTTGACAATATACAATATATATATCAATGGTCTTTAAGCACAAATTCATCATTAAGCGTTCAATTATGCAAATTAGTATTGCGTAGAGTGTTTAGTTTTGTGTGGTGCATGGCTGGTTGGGTGGTTGGCTGGTTGAGTGGTTGCCAAACTGCTTGCAATTAACTGCAAAGCTGTTGTCATTGTCATTGCTTCTTGCACACAATGTTGTTCCAGCTACTTTGTTGCTGCTGTTGTTAGTATAGTTGTTGCTGCTGCTGCTGAAAAATGCATGAGTTTGCCGGAAGGCGGCTACCACCAGCTGCTTTGGCTTCGTTGATCCCCTTTTGGCTGCCAGCGTCAGCAGACAAAGCCAACAGCGAATACATATATATTGTATATACCTATATATATAAAAAAAAAAAAAAAAAATATATATATATATATATATATATATATATATATATATATATATATATATATATATATATATATATACAGACAGCTTGTGTCTGCTCTCTAGCACAATTTCCGCATACATCAGTCCTTCACACTTCACTTCGCTTTTTTGTGCTCATCCGTTTTCACACATTTGCCACACTTGCAGCATTCGCAACAAAAATAAAAAAAATAACAATGTAAAAGCAAAAAAATAATAATTAATTTTCATGGTTTTTCTTTTGTTTTTCCTTTTCATTTCTGCTGTCTGCTGTCTGCTTGCGGATATGCTTACACTTGTGCTTTTCAATTGTTGTTGCAACAGCATTTTATATGCTCTTTGCTCAGCTTGCAACACCTTGCAACCTCTTGTTGCTGCTGCTGCTGCTGCCGCTGCTGCTGCTGCTACGTTTCAGGTGCTAACCAAAGTAATTTCCCAATTGTTGATATTGCAGTTGTTCTGGTTGTTGCACTTCTTCTCTGTCTGTATGCCCAAACATTGCTCTAAGCGGTCAAGTTTTACTTTTTCGATTCATATTATTCATTTTATGATAATAATTATTTGTCGCTCTTTCAGCAATAAAATAAAATATGGTAAAGTTCAAGTAATAAAATAAATTGTAACATTTTTAGTGCCTACATTTTGACACAATTGAAAAGGTAAACAGGTGTCTGGTAAGGATGCTGAAGACCTGAAAGTGTAAATTAAAAATACATTTAAATTGAAATGAATATTAAAAGCGAGCTAAGTTTGTATTTGATTCTGATTAATACATAATTTTAATTGATTTTCCTAAAATGTTGTTTTTAGCTGGTTGAGCAATTATTTGCAGTGCACTCAATGCAAGATTTACTGTTGCCCGACTGAACGTGAATGTACAGTAAACACATAAAGCATAAATAATAGCCCATGCTGTAGTTAACATCTGCAATCACCTTGTAAAGTGCAGCTCGGACCGTCTGAGTGCGTGGTGAGTCAAGCGGATTTATGGCCAACTCCTTCACACCGACTCATTCGTCACTTTGACGTCCCTTCCATCTGTCCGAATTACTGTGCTTATTATGCTCCCACCCAAGCTGCGGCAAACAGGTAAGAGCGTCGACAGCGCATATTCTGCAGCAACTGCTGTCAGCAGAGCTGAACCGCAGACCCAACAGCCTCAACAGACAGCAGCAGCAGCGTCAGCTCCTTTGAGTTGTTTGATCCTACTGCTCATAACGCTTAAGTAGCAATAATAATCATAAAGGTAACTGAAAAGAGTCAAACTTGCTTGCTTAAGTCGGGTATGCTCAATTGGTACACACACTGCAGCTCATCAGGAAAGCGCACTTCCATCTTCTCCGTTGTTGAATCATTTCTATATCATTCAAGCTATTGTCCTACAATTTGTTTTCTAATGGACTTTTCTTCTTTTCTTTTTAACATAAAGTAGAATTGAGTTCTGTAACATTTCAGCAAATATAATTTATATAATTTTGAAAACATCTTACATAGAAATGTTGCAAGAAATTGTTCATCAGGATAGCGCAATCAGCGATAATTTCCTATTTTCAACATTTTCTATAATAATATTTCGTCTAATGCTTTTATTTAATATTTTATACATTTGAACATTTGAAACAACCATTTTCGAATCAAAATTTCGATTCGGAATCCAATTGTAAAAATATCTAATATAATTCTAAAAATATAATTTACTATTTTATTGTATGTATACTGCATATATAATTTAATTTTCTATGCTGAATACTTTTGATATCGTCAAAGTTCCCTTTATATATAGGGAGCGTACCAAAGTTGTTAACACCACATGTTATACGTGCCGGTTTAATCAGCTTCTCTAGACTGGAATTCTTCTCACAAAACATTGTTTATTAAATTTAAATATTTTATTGCTCAATTCGTTAACAGAATTTAATAATCGTCTATGTGTTGGAGTTGGCGTTGGCGTTGCCGTTGCCATTGGCGCCAGCTGTTTTCTCTGTCTACACAATGACTGACTCGGTTGCCGTACCTTAAGCTGGTATTAATTATATTATAGTGCTCGAACATCTTATCTGCCGGCAACATATGCCATTTAATTTTCTGCTCCAATTGTCCTGCAACTACTTATTGATGACGACAGTCCAACGTTAATTAACTGCAGTCTTAATGGGCCTCTCAACTGAAGGTGAGCTCTACTACGGTTCACTGGCTTTAATATGCATACGAGCATATTTAATTTAATTTCATTGAAGTAGCTCTCGACATTCATTCACTTCAAGTTATTTCATATATGAAAATGAGTAATTTATATAGAATATTTATTATCATCTTAAATTGTTATACCCTAAACCCATTGAAAATGGAAAATCGTGGTGAAATGGGTTTTATTAAAATATATGTAACAGGCAAAAGGAGGCGTGGCAGATAACGTGGCCCACAACATTCTTAATCAGAACGACGAGGTGATCTGGATTTAGCTCTGTCCGTCTGTGCGTATGCATGAACGCGTCGATCTCAGAAGTTATAAGAGCTGGAGTCTTGAAATTTATGATCGAGTTTATTTCAAATAACCAATAACTATTCGTGTTTTAATGATATCGATTAAAAACGGCATCGAAATTCAGTAATAAAATTATATCTCGTATGTCTTTGGAGCTAGAGTCACAAAATTTTCCATTTAGTTTCATGTATATTTTATACAGTTTTGAATTTTGCTATATTTTGGATATCGGTTTCAAATTTGTACGAATTCTTTAAATTTAAGTTCAGTGCACTTATAGTCAATATGTGAAAACATTTTACATTACTTTACTAAATTTGTAAATATTTAATAGAGTATGTAAATCATATGCTTAAAATTTGGCAATTGGCAAAAGCATTTGCAAGCCAAGTCAAGCCAACCATTTGCTCTATGAAGCTACTATAGCTTAAGTTTATTCTCTTCTGCCTAGATTCATACATACAAGTCAAATTGCGTGTGGCTTGTGTAGATTTACTAAGAAGTTTCTATAAAATCGCAGATCCGACGAGGCTCAGGGTATCTCCTTGTTGGGCAGCTCAGACTACAGCTTTTCTACTTGTTTAAATGGCTCATCTCATTGTATCGTCTTTTAATTGTAAATCGGACTTTTCTGATTCTTATCCTTATATATTTCGTCTTAAGTTCTTTCCCAGGTTATTTTTTAATCTTATCTTTCTTGAACTGCATCGCTCATTATTGCTCGTTTTTTTTCTTTTTTTTAAGAATTTCCCTTAGCCTTGTCATAAACTCGAGCTTTTGTTTTCAAGCTCTTCAGTTTCGTGCCTTTTACTGCTGCTGTTGCATATCAAATCCCACTTGCATAATATTTTATTATCCTAAGCGCCTTTTTTTGTTGCTTTTATGCCTTTGTTCTAGAAGAGCTATCCTTAGTAGTATTCCATTCATAGCAAGTGCTGCGGTTATCTTGCCCCACTGTCCGTTTGTGTGCGTGTCCGTGTGTGTGTGTGTGTGTGGGACACTGTTATAATCTGGGCACACACTTTGCCTGGCGCCTGTTAACAAGTGCAAGTGCGGCTTGAATTTAATATTGGCGTCGTCTTTTGTTGTTGCTGGTTTTGAATTTCTGTATTTCATTTCATGCGGCCTCCCCCTTTTTATATAAGCATATATACGTAAATTCTTGGCAGCAGCTCCTGCCACACAAACACACACCAACACCCGCACTGAGCAGTTGGTTAAATCCTTTACACAAGCTGTTTGCCGCGCATAACAAAATAAAATAAATAATCCTGTTAAATGGCAGAAACCCAAGGCGAAGCCCAGGCAACAACAGGGACAAAAAAAACAGCAACAGCTATGGCATCGCATTTCGTATCCAATTTTCTTCTGGCTGGGCAACGTTTTCTGCAGGTCCTGCATGTGTCCTTTGTGTGTGTGTGTGTGTGTTTATGTGTCCTATGCACACGTACGCGGCTTAAGATTTTCTCATTCATAACGTGATTTAAGGCATTTCCCAGGCATTGCGCTAGCATTTCAACATCGACTGCCATCAAGTCCTGCGTCCCCTTTCTACCTAGCCGCCTTACTGATTGACGCCAGTTGCAGACTTGCATTCAGCATATAAATTGATATGCACTTCTTCTCTCGATTTCCATATATACATATACAAATATAATATATATATTTTTTTTTATTGTGGCAAACGCTATGAAAGATGCAAATGCAGGATGCTGATGTCCTTTGGCGATGCTTATTTGGCATCCTCGTCAGCAGCTTGTGTGTCCTGCATGCTTGCCAAGCTCTGGGCATGTACTTAACGAGCACTTAAACGCCTGCTCACATCATCTGGTGTGCAGTCGAAAAATTTCATGTACAATTTAGTATCAGCTCATAATCGACTTGGGGCCATCTGGCCACATCGCTTTTATGGCCACTTAATCTGTTTAATTAAAAGTCAGACATTTGATCGCAAATGCTTTAATATTCGAGCCTGACCAGTTGTTAAGAGTCTTGGCAATTAAAACCAAGCAACATCTAGCATTCGGCCAAGTGCCTCAACATTTCGATTCTGCTGCGAAGGCGCACAAAATCAATAACGATTCCGCATTGCTGCTATGCTCACATACATACATCTCCTTACATTTAAGCGGATTACTTTGTTCTAAAACTCAACGCAAAATGTGCATTTCATAAGTCGCTCTCAATGATTTTTCCCATATTCAGATATCGCTTCATGGAACAAATTCTAATGTAATTCCATGCACTTGTGTAATGCGCTCAAAGCCAAAGTTGTGATTTGATATTGAAAATTCTTTGCACTCGGAAAAGTACTTTCGGTATTGACTATGCGGTGCTCTTATGCTGAGTGTGGTCAATATTTGTCGACTAGCAACCTCTATTACAGCTGTAACTAATTTATAATTCGCCATCAAAACGGAATGAGATCAAATAAAGTCAGGTGCAGCTGCTACAGACATCAATGTCATTTACACTGCAAAACTTAGTCCTATCCCTGTGACACTATGGCCACGGATATAGATGTTAACTCATTGCCATTAGGTATTCCATTTGAAGTCCAAGCAGACTCTGCTCGAAATCAATGTGGAAGAAAACTCAGAATAATAGACAAGGCAATCAGAAAGTTTATTTGCATATTTTTAAAGGGCAGATCACTCTGTGTAAAAAGAAACCTTAAATATTTGATTGTCAACTCAATAATGATATTAATTTGACATTGCGCTCGCCTAGATACTACTGCAACCCCTTCTATCGCACAATAATACAGAGGCTTCAGAAGTCTGCTATCTGCCTTTGCAATCATTCAATTTTGGATACCCAACTCATGTTTTGCCTTTGAAGCTGCCCCTGAGTTCCAGCTGTTGGGTTGTGGCCTTAACCTCTTTGTCACTTCCCAAAACATTTTTATTGGCAACATGTCGTATGCGTAATGCAATCGACGCCATAGATATTTATCGGTCTGTCTGTCTGTCTGCCCGTCCATTCATTTTTGGGATTTTAGCATCAGAGCAGCGCAGTCTAAGCCTCCGTGATTCAATGGCTTTTCAATTTGAATAAAACGAATGTCGCCTAAATATTTGATTTATTTATTTTGACCTTTGTCAAAAGCTGACAAACACGACCAAGCCATAAGCATTTGTCTACTTTTATAGCAAACGCAAATGCCAGTCAAATTCAATTTGCCCCAACGCAGAGTTTATAATTTTCATAGCGCCCACCGCTCCACCCTCCACTCAGAGAAATGCGTATGACAAGCAATTTTCGCTTTATAACTCCATTGCGAGCCAAGGTCAGCTCCTAGTCGAGTTGCGCACAAGTGTGTTTGCCTTTTGTTGTGCAAGAAACCAATTCAAAATAATCACAGCAATCTCTGTAAACGCTACAGCAAGGTCAACTCAGTTATTTCGCTAACGAACAAATGATTATTACTGCATTACGGCCCCTGAGATACAAATACGTAAACACACACAAAGACAGCCAGACGCACACACACATGTGAGCCACATGCAGATAAGCAAATGTAATAGAAACAGCTTATAGCCCTGCCCAGCTCTCCTACCACCCTCCACATCGTTATCGTAAAAGTCAAAGCTTAGCTCAATGTTGGGTTTTTGTGGATGGCTAATTTTAAGGCGACAGTTCGGGACACGCATCTGGGAATAGAAAGCCGAGAGCTAAACAGCGAACCTGATTGACACAGCTCTGAGAATTCTCGTGCTCACGTGTTGTTGAGTGAGCAAAAATCACAGAGTACTTTGAGCTAAGCTGTCACTTGACACGTCTTCTGTGAAGGCATTTTCAATGACAATGTAAATAATTTTATAATTTTTAAAGATCTTATTATTATATGTATATAATTTATATATAAATATAAATTATAAAAATGTTTCAAATGTTTATTTTCACAACTATTTTCACCAATATCTACTGAATATAAATGATTTGGATGCAGAAACGGAGAACTAACTTTTTAAGCTTTATACAACAATTTTACAAGAATGTACGGATAAAAATGTTTTCTTTATTGCTTACATTAAATATGCAAATTTTAAAAGATCAAAGATCTTTTTCATAATTAATACAAATTTTAAGTTTAAAATTTAATTATTACAGAATTGAAGGAATACAAATATAATTTTAACTGAAACTTTAAAACTGTGTATATCTTTTTATTAATTTATATTCTTTAGAAAGAAAGCCTACGCAATAAATAAATTGCTTTAAAATTTGATTTTATTATATACCAACTTTTATCCTAAATTGTTTTAAAATGCGTGAAATTGTTCTCAATTTCCTTGTTGTTGGTACGAAGCCACCAGATAGCTTAGCAAAGACATATTTTGATGTTTAAATTTATAATGATATTATATATATTTCTTAATATATGAACTTTTGATATCCAAATAAAGCTTGTGAGGCTTTCACATATTTAACTATTCAGGAAATAGACGTCTATTCCTTCAGGCTTTCTATATGTTTATACAAATCTATCTATACATTGAAGCATTCATCATTTCCCAATTAACTGAAGCGTATCATCACAGCGATCATTTTACCTTGAAAAAGATCTGCTTTTTACTTAGTCCTTGCCCAAAAGAGGACAAGGATTCTGTTGTCGTTATGTCAATTCCCATTTAGTTAGCTGCCCTTTTTAGCTAACTCAATGTTAGCAATTTTTTTTTGTTTTCATTTTTTTTATAGTTGGCCAAGTCAATTGAGTGTAAAACAATTTCATTAAACGCGCAGCCAGGGCAAGGGCCAATAGACTAAAGCGCTGCATGTGTCTGACGATATCTATATAAGTGTACACATATATATATATATATATATATATATATATATATATTTGCTTATATATTTATATTGAATAGTCGGCTGCTGGCATATGCTCTTGCCGCCAGCTTCTCATCATTGTCCTCTTCAGTGCTTCACTTTGTGCTATTTTTATTATCATTTTATTGTCTCAATGCAGGCAGCCAGCGGGGCAGGTGAACGCTGGGAGGAGTATCTGAACGCCAATGCAATTTATCGCAAACGCTTTGACAACATGTTTGCAGGCATTTTTATCATTTCCGCATTTATGTGGTTTCCGCTTGAACTGCAAGCAAACTAAGAACTCGCTTGCTGCTTTATTGCCACAGACGCTCGATTGGTCGTCTGTCCGCTGTGTGTCTCCCACCCACTAACTAACCATGCCGGAATATGCGACGATGTTGCCAGGCAGCACACACGCCTTTCCATTTCGACCAAATGAATTGTTTAGGTTTAATTTATTGAACCGAACTTTGGGCGTAAGTTGGTCAGGCGATCGACTCGCTTCGTCTCCTCGCCTTGCCACATCCAACATCCTGCAGGATGGCAAGGAAAGGACCGCATTTTTGTTTTTGTAGCAGCAGCAACAGCAGCAGTGCGAACAGTTTGGGTCAAGTGTGCTATAGTTGAGAAAGGACTTGGTTGATATGAATTAAGGCAGCGCAAAAAACTTCTGAAGATAAATTATGAATGGGCTTGGCATAAAAAACATAGAGTTGTGAATGTAAAGTCGAATAATAAAAAATGAAAAAAAAACCTGAATATGGAACGCATAATAAATAAAAACTTGAATATTACAAAAAAAATAAAATAAATTTAAATTTAAATTTTCAATTTAATTTTATGGCTTAGCTTTTAAATATATACTTATATATAGATATTAAAAGTAATCTTATTAAGTTCACTAATTTACTTAAAATTTAATTTGTAAATTAAAGCTGAAAAACTAATTTTTCACTTAAAATAAAATACATACAATTTATTGCAACAGTTTCACTCAGCTTGCAGCGCTGTGGAAAACAATTGTCTTTCACTGCAACGCGCTGGAGGATCCAATGGAGGAATAAAGGACTTCAGCTCATATTGTCTGCTGCGTAGCTCAGTTTGGTTTGGCGAAAAATATATAGAAAAAAAAAGAACACAAAAAAACAAAGAGAAACAATGGAATAACAGAACGTATAGGCAGCTCTGGCCGCATGGCTACTTGGGTGGCTCGCCTGAAGTCTTGCTAAGGGTCAGTAATAAATCTCAGCAGCTTGCGCTGTAACTTAAATTAAATGCTGAAAATCGTTTGGACATACCTCGCTTATGTAGTGCCTCCCTCTGGCTGACACGCAGGCGGGCAGCAGCCAAGCAAAAAACCAGCTGAAAAATGCGACGCGTTGCCAAATGAAAGGATCCAGCAAAAGTGCAACAAAACGTGTGGCACGAAAGAGAGAAATGAGAGAAAGCCACGTGAAGGGGCACAAAAATTAAATAGAGTTTTCAAAACAAGCGGCTAAATATGCTGCAATTGCAGCTGCCTTAGAGCTACAGTCTGCCCAAGGACTCAGCTCCATTTTGAGTTCTCTCCCTCCCTCTCTCTTCCTCTGTCTCTCGCTGTGTGTATGGCTGTGTACGCTGGCTTCTTCCATATGCAAAACGGAAAAGTCACGAAGCTAAAAATGGAAAAACTGCACGTGGCAGTCTGGAAAAAAGAACTGTTGTCTACTTTTTGGAGCAAAGCGTTGAATTTATGACTTCTGAAATTCTGCGTGTTTGCAAAGTCTGAATAGCACAAAAAGCATATATATATATATATAATTCATGCTACAGATTTCACACACGTGCACTCTGCAAGGAAAACATCCAATAAATTTAACTATTAAAAAGCCACAAACATAATTCAGCCAAAGTTAAATATTGTTAAGAGGTCAGCATGTTTTATTTTTTCTAATTTAAATCTGATGTTAGGGCGTTCGACTATTTGCATAAATAATTGAATAAATCAATTGCTGCTTGGGCATTTTGTAGGCAAAGCTGCTTAAGTGCTCTGTTCTCCCACCACCATTTGTTAGCCCTATTCATTGGAATTCAATAATATTTGGCTGTTCTTTTGCCAAGTGTAATTTCGTATGATAAGTTGGCATCAATTTTCCAGGAAGCCAACAAAACAAACATTCTTGCAAACAGACTGAAAAAGTAAATGTTTGCTATTTGCTAGAGGCATGCAAAATTTGACTGCTTGAGCCCACATGTCGTGTGCGAAATTATGTTATAAAATTTAATTAGATTGGCTCCAAATTAATGTGAGTTTGCATAAATTTGGCGAGAGACGCGCTTCCATTAGATTGTAAATAAATGACTTTTAATGAATTAACTTTACTCTTTTGACATGAGTTAGATTCAAATTTTACAGCTACCTCAATTTGCAGTTAAGCATCATATTAATAAAAATAAACTGAAAACCTTTCGGCTTATTCGCTTAGCCGAAAGCATAAAATTGAAATTATGGCAACTGCCAACTAATGAACAGCAATAAAAATAAATACATGCAGTTTCCTTTCGTTTATTTTTCGCATGCAACCTGCTAGGCGAAGTGCAACTGCAGTTGGCAGACAAAGTTTCGCTTTTTGTAGCACACCTGAACGACTTTGATGTGGAACTTTGGGCGTGCCCCAACTTTGAACCGGGCCATTGACGTTGGCCCGCAGGAAGAGCAAAAAACTATGCCCACAACTATGCCAATGCGTTTATGTATGGTCGGACTTTATGCCTGGCCAGCCCTTTGGCTTCAACTATCAATTTTACGCTTCGCAGCCAGCCTCGAAGCAAATAACCAAATGAAAGTTTCAGTTTTGCATTGAGTTTATGTTGCGACACGTCAAAAATGCGACGCCAAAAAAGTAAAAGAAAAATCGTAGCATACCGCCATGTGCCGCAATGGAACGCTCGTCACGAAGCGACGAACGAGACTGAGCTCGGCCGGCACGCACTTCGGCTGTGGGAGCCGAAGCGCAAAAGCTTTCGCTCTCTTAAGCGTCGCTCTTTTGTGCAGACCAGCTCTTAGCTGTGCGAGCAGTGCGGCGAGCTATTGCTTGCGCGGCCAGAACGAGCGAGGCATAGCATTCCGCACTGCTCGCACCACGGAAACGGCCTGAAGTGCCACTTGTGACGCTTTGGCACAACAAATGTTAATAAAGCATGCGACAGAGCCTGCGACTGGCCTGCATGCGACATTTGGCAGGCTTTGTTGATATTGTTGTTGTTTTGATTGTTGTTGCTGTAGCTGTTGTTGTTTGTCGGCCAGTGTTGACTAGTGTTGACTGGTGTCCTAGTCAGCATTTGCTCTTTGGGGATTTGGCGCTGGCAAATGAAAAGGTTGTGCGACAGTGAAATGCATTTCAAGTCTACGCAAGTGGCCAGCACATTGTTGTTGTAACACACACACATACGTACACCTATGGCCGACAGCTGAGTGCCATGCATGTTGAGGCATTAAAGTGTGCATAAATGTGGGTTAATGGGTTTTTAGTTGTTCTTTTCATTACGACATGTCTGTAAAACTACCCTCCATATTTGTTTTCGTTGTTGTTTTAACAATTATTGTTCCAGCTGCTGCTGTTGCTGCTAGTGCGTGGTACTAAATGCTAATCGAATCGCCAGGCAGACAAATTTACATGGATTCGTAGCGTTGAAATTAGCATATGACATTAAGAGCAGTAAACGAGGAAGTAAAAGCAATGATGCTTATACTAAGATCGTGCTTTAATCAGGTAAGCGATCAATATAATTAAAAACTTAGCGTTGCCAAATAGTATTACGCACACATTGAGTTTATTGAAACATTTTATTATAATTTAGTAATGTTATTTATGAATAATCCAATGTTCAGTGCTATAAAACACCTCATATTTAGCTCAGCAAGTCTAATTTGATAATTCTGCTAGGCAGCCTAAGCTTCACATTGATCAAAACATGAATGAAATTTAAATAACAGTGTTGTAAAGCTCTTCAAGCTTCTGTTTGTACTATTCTTTGTGCCTCTTTCCCTTTTAACTGATATCAATTTAATTGTGTACTAAAAGTTTATTACTTTCGCAAAGCAAACCAGTTTAACCAACATTTTAATATAAAGTGCTGTAAAACTCTGTTAAAAATCTACCTGCAAGTTCTGTTTTAGTATCGCCCTATTTCTCTCTCTCTCTCTGTCTCTTTCCTTTTCTATCTACCTGTCTCATGCATTTACCACCAAATGACAATGGAAAACGGAGTCTCGTATGGCTCGCTGCACAGCTAATTGAAATTTAATTTTAAATAGTCGTGCGGAAAAGTTGGCGGTGGGAATTTCGGCGAGGGCAGCTGGCGCAGTTGGCGTTGTGCAGCACTTGAAACTATGATTATGCTTTGGCGTTACGCAACACTAATTAAACTGCATGTGGCAGGCTTGAGAGTTATGCATTTTACAAATTACACATACGCACCGTTGGCCGTAAAAATGTCTGACCAAATGCGCATTTACCTAATTGAACATGTGTTTGCCGGAGTTGGCTTCGGTGGCTTTGGGTGTGGTTTCGGTGGTTCCAGTGGCTGGATGTTGGCTTTTGTTGCATTCTTTTTAGTTCATTAATTCGCTTGGCGTTTGCTGCTCTTGGTCAAATTCAAATTAAAAGGTCACTAGATAAACATGCCCGTGTGTGTGTGTGTGTGTGTGTTTGGTATGTTGTGTTTGGGTGTCCTTTGGGTTAATTTGAATATTTTTGTTAGTCGTTTCTTGCATGTCGCGCTGTTGTTGTTTCGCGCTCAATTTATGTGCGACAGCGGAAAAACTGTTGTTTAAAAGGAAAAACAAAACAAAAATAACAAGCCAAGCAAATTGAGTTATAAATTTCAACTCGTTTTACTTTTAATGTAAACATTGCATTGTGGGCAGGTGTGTTTGCTGAAAATATGTTTACTAATTAAAACTTTGGCTTTTTCATAATTGGAGTCGCCTCCAATGGCTGTCAGCTGTGGAACGTGATTTACTATTGCCATATCACGCGAACTCTGTGACATCAGATTGACATACATAATTATCAGCCTTAAGACTTGACAGACAGCACAGGAATTATTATCTTTGAATTTTCCACTTTCAAGGAGAGATGGAGATGGAGATGGAGAGGCACCGACACAGAATCTCAATTAAATTAATGAGTTTTTATTGCGCATCGCATATTAATTTGAAGCGTTAAAGCATTTTTCAGCTTCTTTTTTTTTTCATTGTGAATCCATTTTTTGGTATTTATTTTATTTTAATATTCTTCCATATTAACATTTTCTTCATTTCGTTATCTTCTTCAATGGATATAAAAATTCTTTTAATTTTATAAAAGTTTTACTAGTTGACATTAACTTGAAAAGAAAAAAATTGTTTTTATTTAGCTGAATTTACTAGGTATTATATAGCCAGACTTTTGGCCAGTTTGATGGCTAAAATCAACTGGTGCCAAAAGGCGTTAAAACTTTGCTTAAACTTTGCTGCAAAGACTGTTGGCGGACAAGAAAATTAGCCAACGCGCTGATACCCAACATCAGCTCTAAGAGCAGCTGTAATTTCATCATTATGTCCATAAAAGTTGGACGTGCTACATGGAGTAGGAGGCATGCAGCACGCAGCATGCAGCACACAGCATGCAGCATTCTACAGCCGGAGGCAAATTTTTGTTAAATCCGTAAAAGGCTGCTGGAATGGTCAACAAGTTTTAGCGCTGCCGAGCCGCATCCGGGGCGCTGCTACAGAGATCCCTGCAGTAAGCAGGAAAATTATCAAACAATGCAACGGCAGCACAACAGCCAACAGGGGCAACAGGCATTTAGGGGCGGCGCTAAAGCTGACATCAGTGCTGAAAGCCAGTGAATACAGCCATGAAATAGCAAGCGCCAGCCGAACTAAGCCAACACACAAAACAAAAAGGACACCGAAAGCCAACAACAACAAATTGGCATAGAGCTGGACAATAGACGCGTCAGTCGCTCGCCTCAAGCGCTGCAAACATGGCAAAAATGTCATAGAAACAAGCGACAGGACAACAAAGTATCAGCCGCTGAGGAGTCGGCGCTGTTCGTAGTTAGTTCAAAAATGCGTCCAGCCTAGGTTCAAGTAGCTGGCTAAGCTGTGGAGTCACGTGTTTGCTTTTACAGCTTTGCCAGGGCAAGCCGGACATCAAACTATGAATGCCCGATCCGAAAGGCAAGGCACCAGGCACTAAAACAAACGACAGCATGTGGAGGTGAGTTCATTGATAGACTACGGCCTACTCTGCAGGCAGTTCATAAGCTAGAAGATACCAAAAAGAGATGAGACATATTTTACTTTACACTTTTACACTTAGTAGGTCACCAGAAATGTGAGCAATCGATTATTATCGACATGATTTAACGATAATTAAAGAACTTAGAAGAACTAGAAAGAAATCTATATCTTTCCTATCTCCTTCTATTCAATATATATGTCGATACAGTCCAATATCCATGGCCATATGAGGACTTATCGATAACTGTTTTATAAATGGAAGATATAAATGAGCCAAAGTAATAAAAATATCAAGAAAATATAAAGAAACCTTTTTATTTCATTTGCTCTAATATGAGTGAATATAAATATAATAGAAGATAGATAGGGCTACTGCTAATCACTTTAGATTATGCCAAAAATCGATGTTTTCTTGCTCAACTTATTGATACTTTGAGAACTTTATATTCGTTTCAGTAATAACTAATCTTGGTCACTGTTAAGCTTTCATTTGCTTTGAAAAATTCTTACATAAAAGATTTCTCAGTCGATTATAAATTTATATATATGATATATATTATATTTATATATATTGAATGCTTACTTTCTTGCACCTTTAATAAACTCTGTTCCATTGTCAATCACCATAGCGCACAAGCCGACAATGTCGACCATTTTTTTCTGGGTTATGCCAGGCGAACTGCAGGCCGACTGCTGAAATAATGCAGAGTATCTCTAGGGGGCCAGGTGCAAGAGGACTCTGGCTGGCAACTGATCCGATGCGCTTTGCTTCGGTTCGATGGCAACAGGCACAATGCAAAAGCTGCATAAAATTGTATTTTTTATCAACGTTTAGCCTTTGCTCCTCTTGCGCTTTGTAATACACTTTATACGGTCGAAGTTATTTGAGTTTGATTCGCTTACTTCGCCAGCTTTTGTTTCAGCTGAGAACTATAAAGTGAAGCTAGTTAAGCTCGCAATGAACTGTCTTCCATAGCATTCAGTTCATATTTCTTAACGTAATTTACTCAAAATATGTGAAATGTCATAGAAGGAATCGGAAAGAATCATATGAGCTCTGTTATATAGAACTAACTAATATAGCTAGCTATTTTATGAGGTATTCTATAATAATGCTAAAAATTCTGGAAATTCCCGCTCTCATTGGGAAAGTCCATAGTTCAATGATTACTTGTTGGAGCACGTTTATTTTTATAGCTCAAGAGTTAATACATATTTATTATTTTTCGTATTATTGTATGATGGCAGCTGACTTTCTCTGATAACTCTTAACCATTGTTGACTTGTTGCATTCTTGTGTACTGGAGTGCACATTCCTGAATCGAATATGCAAAATAGAAAAATATCTAATGACCTATCGTTCACCTATATTATATCCGTATTCATAATTTGATTCAGACGCCATTTTTCCTTTTCGCTGAGCTGAAAGAAATGTTTGGAAGTACGCTTTACCTCAGTCATATTGTGCAATGGTGGCCAAAATGTCGTGTAAGATACACAGCTATATGGGAATATGATTATATATACTTATATATACATATATGGAAATTAGAAGGGTTCTAGTCAATCGTTATTACCGCATGAAGTAGCAAGCATCGGATGCAGTCCTTTGGAAGTCAATATTTTGTTTGATCTCATGCTCCAGTTGTGCTTCGTAGGCTCTGATCGAGTCCTGATACCGCTTGGCGCATATCATTTGACTATATGGAGATCACGTACAGATATTAATCGCGTTGCACTTAAGTTTCTACTTTCACTTACTAGGGTATCTTGAATTTCCTGTAGCTGGGCTCACGAGTAAACATATCCGGAGCATCGTTGGGCTTATACTTTTCATCATGGAGTATTAGATCAAGATCCACTTTGGGTCTTGGGACTTCGTTCGGGTTGCGGTGCTTGAATCGATGCAGCGACTTGTTCACGTCCACATTGGGCACTTGCATGGTGGTTGTGCGACGCAATGCAAGTGGACTATTTCCTGTATACAACTTGGACATGGACTTAGCACGCGACGAGGCTGTGCCCAATAATAGCATTGAGTTCACTTCAGATGCATCTCTTATTTTTTCTTCAGAAGTTTCTCTACGTTTTTCTGCAGATGTTTCTCTATGTTTTTCCTCAGTTGCATCTTTAGCTATATCCTCAGATACCTCCTTATGTTTTTCCTCAGAGTCCATGGTAAATAATCTTTGTTTATCTGTGCCCGTTTACAATAATACTGTATATATGGTATAATATATATTTTTTTGTTGTTGTTTATTATGTTATTTTGATTATGTTGTGTTGATTATTCAGTACTAGCACAAAGCCTACCAGACGTCTCCTTTCGAAAAATGCAATTGCCAATTGTGAAGTATTTATTAATACTAATCGAATCGGTTTTATTTATATGAGTCTTTCAGTGCAGTGGCTGCTCTTCATTGAGAGGTTTTACGCATTCTCACTCTCATTACTCTCTGCTCTTTGGCTCAATTTCATTCGAGCTACTCGTGTTTCCCTCTTCCACATTTGTGTTTCATTTCCATTCTAGCTTACAGCTTTGATAGTCGCTTGGCTCGTTTGCAATGTAACTGCTACTCCGGCTTTTGTGTTCCACTTCCATTTTTGATCGCGCTCTCGATATTCTCTCGGCTTGCCAGCACTCTAACAGCATTCTAGTTTGCGCTCTCGCATAGCCTCCACCTCGCTCATTCGCTCGCAATTTACGCTCATTGATCGAAGAGCCGCTTTAGAGTTCTCACAGCGTTGTCAGCAGCTATTTAAGGCCTGCCACAGCTGTTGCTAAGATCAGTTCGTCTCGATTAGTGACCGCGTCAAGGTTGGCTCGTGCGCGCGTTATTTTGAATCTGAATTCTGGACTTCATAGTAATACCCAGTCTCTTACGAAGTTTTTGCATTTAAGTGTTATTTCCCGCTATGATATCAATGCTGAGATTTCTGGGATTCCTCATCAGTGCTGCGCTGTTGCACGGCACAGCTAACGCACAAAGTTAGTAATGAAAAATAAATTAAAAACAACGCGCAATTTATGGGTTTTCAGTGAATCATGCGCTGTGTGAACTTTACTCAATAGTCTCGATCAGTGCCGCTCTCCCGATCAGATCGACATTAATTATATTTAATTATTAGCAGTGCGTTCTTTACACGCGCCCCGTTCATAAGAAAGTGAATGAACGAAGGCCATTCACTTTCGTGCGATTAAAATGATGATTGATTCAATTTATAGCTCTTGAAATCATTGTTAATCACAATTCAACTAAAAACATTGAACTCCAAAGTATTTATGATTACGTTTGTTTTTTTTCTGTAAATATATATATGAATTTAATAGGTAAGCTTGTTTGGACGTAGTTTGTTTGCAATTTATTAGGTGCTCAGAGCATAAATTGTATTTGCAAAATTATATTATATTTATTAATACGTATATAAAACACAGAAAATAATTGTTTAGCTTATACAACAGCAAATTATAAACAAATTGCAAACAACAAAATAATTTATAATTGAATCACATTTAGCATAAATATTTAGATTAAGGTTTAAAATGAATTCTGCATTTAATTAATTAATAAGTAGCACACGCAAATGTCGATCAAGTTACTCCCTGATATTTATAATTACATTAAGCAGCATAAATTAGTATCACAGAGAGCAATTATTTAACTGCGAAGCACTTAGCAGCTCTGACTAACTAATTGGGTAATTCAGAAAAAAATATATAAATATGAATGGGATATAAAAATTAATTGCTTACAAAATATAGTTTACATTTTCAATTTAGATTAAAGTAGAGATTTATGACTCGTAGCTCAGCCAATATTTCTCTATTGATGAATATTGATTGAAAGGCTTTGTTTTTTAGGCATAACTCGAAGAGTATTGAAACTAGAGATTTGAAAATTGTTATGTAATGTTTTCGTTCCATTGCAGATTGTCGCAATCCAAATCAAAATGTGGGCTATTGCATATCACTGTATGACTGTCCGTCTCTCCTGAATGTTGTGCAGAAGATTCAACTGAACAGTGACGAGCGCTCTTTTCTGCGGCAATCACAATGCGAAAATGGATTCGGTCGGTCGCCATATGTCTGCTGCACTCGAGATACAAATTATCAGACTGCTGCAACAACAACAACAACAACAAGCAGGCCAATTGATATAACACAACCAACACAAAGAACAACCCCAAGTCCCATCAGCGGCCAGGGTGGAAATCTGCTGCCGCGTTCTCCTGCGTGTGGACCGAACTCTTTCCTCGATCGGATCTACAATGGCAACAATACGGCCCTAGATGACTTTGTGTGGATGGCACTGCTGGAGTACAGAAGTCGTGAGTAGCACATGCCACCTTCATTAAGGCCTTGCCTATATAGCTTATCTTCCCATACAGGCACCGGCGAAAAGCTTCTGAACTGTGGCGGCAGTTTGATAAACAATCGCTATGTCCTGACCGCGGCCCACTGCGTGACGGGCGACATCGAGAGAGAGGTGGGACAACTGTAAGTGCGAACTTAACTCAAGGGAGTATGTTTGGGGTTAATACTCTTTCGAACAATCCTCAGCACTCGCGTGCGACTGGGTGAATATGATCTGAGCACAGAAGTGGATTGTGTAAAGGATGATTGCAATCAGCCCGTGCTGGAGATAGGCGTCGAGGAGGCCATTCCGCATCCGCAATATGTTGCAAGCAGTCGACATCGTCACCATGATATCGCCCTTGTACGCCTAAGCACACCCGTGCAGCTCAACGAGTACATCCAACCCGTGTGTCTGCCCGTGCCCAGCGTTCGATCAGCTATTAACAATAATGAAATGCTCGTTGTCAGCGGCTGGGGACGCACATTGCTAAGTAGGTATTCCGGTCAAAGGTATACAAAATAATACTCTACTGATAAACAAGTTATAGATAAGGCAAATATATGTTAATATGTTTAATTTGAATGAAACCAGCATAGTATATTGAACTTAAGAGACTTTCTAACTGACCACACCTCTCTCTGCCTTGCAGGTCGTCAAAGCAATATCAAGCAGCGACTCGATGTGCCTGTAACAAGTTCCACTTACTGCATAGATAAATTCGCCACGCGGAAAATTGACGTGATCAGCTCGCAGCTGTGCGCTGGCGGCGAGTTCTCGCGTGACAGCTGCGACGGAGATTCGGGCGGACCGCTGATGCGTTTCAAGGAGGCGTGGTATCTGGAGGGCGTCGTCTCGTTTGGCAACCGCTGCGGCCTGGAAGGCTGGCCCGGCGTCTACACTCGCGTGGCGGACTACATCGACTGGATCGAGAACACGATTCGTGCGTGAAAAGGCGTGCTACGCATTCGGCGACTTCGAGGCGAAGTGCACCTATTGTAAAATTAAGTTTTAATTAAATAGAAAAAGACGAAGAGACTGTGCGCGCATTTTAATTAACTTGCGTTAAATGCGATTTTATCGGCAGCTGGAACGCGGCGTATACGTAATGCGCTTACTGCCGCCGTTTGTGGTAATTAAAACGCTGCCTCAGAAAGTTACTTTGGATGCCAGGCTGGCTGCCAGGCTGCCAAGCTGCCCGCGGCGCCAAGTCCTTGCAGCTCGTCGCAACGATTTTCTATGCAATTTGGCAATGAATTTCTATTATTTGCACTTGGCGTCCAGAGAGCAGCGCCCGCTGTCCCGATTAAATTGTTTGTTAGCGTTGCGTAATGGGTGGGCGTGGCAATGGCCCAACAAAGTAGACAATGAATGGGCTGTGCGCGAAAGGTTAATGAGGCCTGCAGGAAATGCAGCCAAATGAGGTAAGCTAAGCTGCACAATGAACAGAAATGCTTCAGAGCGAAAAGAAGACTGTGGAGAAGGAATTGGAGTGCTTCGCCTTACAGTTTGCCATTGATTGGCAAAGCTCTACTTGAGACTCTTGCCTGGCAACTAATTATGAAACTTAGAACATTAAGTAAGAACTTCCATTAGCGGCTTAGAGCTCAGTGCGGAAAGCGCAAGTCAAGAACGGCCAAAGCAAAGGCGAGTGAGAAAAGTATCCTTAAGGATTGCTCGAGTACTTAACAATAGTACTAGCAGGTAAGATAAGCGATGTATTTCAGGGTAAGCAGTAGATATAAGTGAGGAATGGAGATTGAGATTCTGCTACTTGATATGGGCATTAAGTACTTATCAATAGATGAAAATTGTTTTACTATAATCGCAAAATGCTTTTAGCAGATAGTGAATGCAAATATATAAGCCTCAATCGCTTGCTTCATATTGATTTAATTTAAATAAAGTTTTTTCTACACGTTCTAAATACTATTTAATAAATTTTGGAAAATTTTTCACCAGCTAAAAAACTGCTGCTTTGAAGCATTTTAGCTATCAGTTTGGCAACAACTTGGCCCAACTGTTGCCAAAAAACTCTCCTCACGACTGCGTGCTGAAAAGTTTGTACTTTTGGGTTTCAGGCTCGGGCCATGTGTGGCCAAATCGCCCAGCAAAAACAACAAAAGAAAAACAACCGAAAAAAAACGCACACACACACACACAGACACTTTGCCTAAATGCTGGCAAAAACTTGTAATTCAATTTTGGGCAACTTTATACAAATGCAAGCCAAATGTAATTAACACGCACACGCACACATATACACACATACACACACACACTCACACACACACACACACATACAAACAGCAGGCAAAAACTGAGTTACACCTGGTCAGACAGACTGCCGTCAATTGGCCCGAAGAGCGAGCCATGTGAAAATTTGTGTGACGGCACCCACTGAATTGCCAGGATATTGCTTGCTGAGCATAGAAGAGGATTTGCTAGCAGGGTTGGAGGGCTGCCAGTATCCAGGCTGTAATTGAGTTGTGTTTGCAACATTTAAAATAGCCGCCGGCCGTTAACGAGCCGGCTTCGTAATCCACTTGGCACACTGTGGAGCTCTTAGCAGTCAAAGTTTGGCAAATACGTTTAGATAAGTGCACCACTGCAGGGAATTCATTTAAGATCCATATACCATAGATAGAGAGTACTTTCTGCTAATTATTGGTCGAAGCGGTGATAAAACTTGTATAAGATTTATGCACGATTGCATATTCCAGAAGAGTTTTCAATTGAAATGGAGAAATGTAGCTGTTCAATTGAGTATTTGATGTTATTTTAAATCAACATTATTAAGCATGATTATGAAATATAAAGAGTAATTAAGATTAACCAACTTTCACTTAAGTAAAAACGATTGTTCCCACTCCTTTGCTTGGTTCTTTCATACGTCTTTAACATTTTATAAACTCTAAGAACGTTAAATGAGTCAAATTTATTGTATCTGTTTCTCAGAGTTGATGCTTTAATGTATATTTCTTCTCAGTTTCATTCTTGAATCGCTCTCTACAAGCTTTTCAAATTTCGCCTAACTTAACTTAACTCTTTCATTATGCTCTTGTTCTTGCCTTGTTGACTTTTAGTATTTTTCGTCAGCTGACTCAATCTTTATTCTGATCAGCTAATATTTGTATATCACTATGCTAGCATAAATGAATTGAAGTGTTGAATATAAATTGTATAGATTAATATTTTCAATAGGTTCCTCAAGCGCTTGTTTGCAAATATTGAAGCCCACTGTGTCAACTGATACACACACACACTCACTCACACACTCACACAATCACACACATGCACACACGCAGACAGAGTCTCTCTAGCGCAAACATTCTCGTAAATCTAAGTCAATTTGTTTGTTGTGCTGTCCAGAAAAAGAATATATCACAACATAAAATGAGCCTCAGGCAGTATGCCGCGCTGATTGATGGATTGAGCGAACGTTACGCATACGCCATGTGCGACAGTTAGAAGACAACAAAAAAGAAAAAACAAGCTGCAATAATTTCATTTAACATGCATAGCCGAACTGTAGCATTGGCGCAGTTCAGCCTAACGCCCGCACAAAGACCAAATCCCGATTTTCCTGCAATTTATGACTTTGGCCTGAATAAACTTGTCGCTTGGCCCGATTTTCGGATTCAAATGCCCGTCAAAATGCCAAAGTGGATTTTGGCAACAATTTTCATTTTTACGCCACCAAAAAGAAGAAAAAAAATCACATGTGGAATTTTCAGTTTCCCAAATCGATTTTCATTTCGGCAAATTGCAAATTGGCCAAATTTATGAAAATCTGAATTTATCCATATCTTGCTAAGGAAAACAAATATATTTATTATATTTAGCATATTAAATGAAGTATCGTCTGTTAACATAGAAAGACTTGCAAAGTTTAAGTCTATAAATAATTTTTAAAAAATAATTATTATTTAATGTAATTAAAATGAGTTTAAAGATAATATAACAAAAATAATGATAATGATTTTATTGTATATAAAAAAAATAATAAAAAATTTTCAAAAATAATTATAATATTTATGCAAGTTTAAAATTTTTTTTACTTTGCATCTAGTTTTTTTTTTAATATTTTGAACCACAAAAAATGGAATACTAAATTTAATGTAATTTAACCTTTGTTATTATTCATTAAAATCATGCCTTTCACATTAAACTAATTTAAAATTAAAAAAAACAAAAACAAAGTGTAAAATTAAATTATAAAATGATTTTTCTGCCAATAGTTCTTTGAATTGTAACTCTTTATATAATATTAAAACATTCATATATGTATATACCTTTTTTTTATACATGCACATCTATAAACTTCAGGGCTTTTATATATTTTTCTTATGTGAAGGAAAATACATTTTCCCTTTAAGCGTTTTGTGTTCTTTCCACACCTTCAATGCTTTGCCTGCGATTCGTAACCTGGGAACACATTTGGGCAGACGTGTGTATGGATGTTTGTAGGTGTGTGTGGGTGTGTGAGTGTGTTTGTGTAGGGACATGCTGCACATTTGATTACCGCTTCTGGGCACTTGGCTGGCCTTTAATGCGATTTGGGCCCGACCTCGTTTGTCAATGGCATTTGCTGATTGTTGCCATTGCAACATGCAACATGCTACGGCTCCAACAGTGGCCCGCCACATCATTTGCCGACTCTCATTTCGCAGAGCAATGCAATTTCATTATTATTTACTTTTCATTTGTATTTGGCAATTGGCTGTGCCCCAATCGAAATGAAAGTTGCTGATTATGCATTTTATTTGTATTTTTGCTGTATGAAAATTTTGAAAATAATTAATTTAAGTGCAATACGCCAGCATCAAATTAGCCCAACACAATTAAAAACAGTGGTTTATGGCAAAGAAAAACATTATTCTGATTATGTTAGATTCAGCCATAATAGTATCAAATATTACGAATTCAGCTGACACTTTAAACTTTAAGGTTTTGACTAAACTAACTAAAGTCTACTCGAAGTCCACATAAATCATTGCCAAATTGAGCGTCACGAATTCGTAGACAACTGAATTGTCATGGATCCCCAGTACAAAGCATAGCATAAAAGCGCTCTTCAAAATAAACCAAGACAAAATGGCATAGGACATGCAAAATGTTCCGCTCTGTTTAGTTTTATTTGCTTTTTGTGCTCTGATTTGGCATGCATAAAAATGAAGTTTTAGTTCGACTGTCGATAGGCAAATGAGGAGCTGCTTGCAGAGAGAGAGCAAATATTTATTTCGAGTTACTCTCTAAGATGACATATCTTGGGAATTGAGAAAATTCCATTCAATTCAATAAGAACTTAATGCAATTATGGAAAGATACATAATTCTAACTCAACATTCTGTTAAGGAATCAAAATAGAAGTAAGACATTACCAAACAAAAAAGCCTTGTTCACGTCTCTATAAAATCCAACAATAATCAAACTCATATTTCAAAGAATTTCCTTTGCTCCTGAAATCTACATTTCTTTAAGGAGAAACTCTACCCAACCATAATTTATATAAATGAATTCGAAAACCTCCTTGCTTTTGCTTATCATCAGTTTCGATCTAGCAAATCTTTCCACTCTTTCTTCTCAACTTTTCAATAGCTAACCTAAGTGCCATCAATTACCAAAACTCTTAAAAATCAAACAAAAATTGTGAATCATCGGGCACACAACAAAAGTCTAAGGTAAATATTCATACAACGTGATGCTGCAGGTTTTCAGTGCCCATATTTTCACATGAAAAAAAATGATATTAAATATTAATATTTTGCACTCAGCGAATAAATATAAACGAGAGCTGTTGAAATGATGAAGTATTTGTTGGCCAGGTTAATAAATTGGCAGCACACTCCATGAATTGAACTTATTTTCTCACTTTCTCTCTGACTTTTTTATTTAGTGCAGCATCATAATGAACTGGGCGGAGCACTGCCAAGGGCGCCTGGGACAGTGTAATTTAAATTTATTTAACAACCAACTTGTTAAAATCGTAAAAACTGGAAAAAAAGTAAACTGCAACATCAGAGCTTGAACAACAACATTAAGTAGCTCATTAAATTTCCTTAAAAAAACAACACACTCACACATACGTACAGAAAGCAGAGCAGTGCAGAGCGAGTGACTTTTTTGGTTTTTTATTTTTATAAGTAGGAAATATTATAGCAAAACGGCGCTAAAAGAAGCGACAGCCAAAAGCAACGGTCGAGCTGTAAAACCACTCGGCAAGTGTATTTTTATTGCGTATGAAATGCATTTCGCAGTGCCACAAAACTGGAGTGTTGTGAGCCCAGAGCGCAAGTTACGACCAAAGGACCACCACACAGCACACAGACACAGACAAACACACAGACAGCCAGAAGAGTTGTAGTTGAGAAAATTGAGCATAAAAAAGTAGAAGGTCAGAAAAGCATGACTGGAATTTACCCTGTGGATATATGCAGCTAGAAAACATAAAGATGACATTATATGAAATGAGATAGTCTGCTGTAGCGCAAATATAATTATTGTTGTAGGAAAACATATGAAATCCAATTTATTAGATCTAAATTAGGAATATAGAAATACATAAGGGCTGTAAATTAATGATTAAAGTATAATAACAATTTTTAAATATTTAAAATATCAGAAATAAATTTTGTTCACAAGCCAGAAATTTGATTTATAACATGAATGAAACAATCATGAATTTTTAATGACACCTGGAGTATAAATAAAAAGTATTTCTTTTTATTTATTCAACAAAAATTTATTATAAATTTTAATCTTGAAATATCATATTTATACATGTATTCACATTACTTTTCTAATTACTTGAATTATATATTCTGATTATTATTTAATAATACCTGATTAAATTTTTCATTTTATTTGCATTTTATGGCTTCACATTTTATTCTAAATATTTCTTTTACGACGACTTGATATCTCTGGCTGAACTTTTCATTTGTTATTGCCATTTTCTCTCACTATGGTTTTACATGCCCGTAACATACCCACACTCACAGACCAAACTACCCTTGCTCGCAATTTTATGGTTAGAGCGCATGATAAGAGCAGATGATAAAAATTATGCTATAAAAGGAGAAGCAAAGGCAAACCTCACAAACACTGGCTGGCAATGATTGCACAGGAATACTGTTTGTTAAATATGTAACACATACTTACTAACCGCATTCATTTCATCTGTAGCACATTTATGGCCAGGCGATGGTGTGCCACGATACGAAATGGTGTAGCAATATGGTGGACTGCTGAAAGGAAAATTGTGAACGAAATAAACAAATAAATCGAAATGTGATCAAAGTTATTATAGCTTAAATGAGCATCGAAATAACATATGAAAAATGATTTAAAATTCCATTCCATTTTATGGAAATTTAAATAAACATTCTGTACGTTAAATCATGTGAATATGTAGTGCTTTATAATTATAAAAGGATGTATTATTATACTATTAACAAACAGTTATTTCAATTATTAATATTTGTTATATTGACATCAAGTGTGCCTTGCTTACCTACGGGTTTGGTTTACCAAATGATTCATTTTTCTCGTTAAAGTTGGCAAGAATAAATGAATAAAATTCTATTTAAATTTTAATTATCATTTATTATAAATAAACATCGAATTACCTGTGGGGCATCAAATATTCTAGCGTATACGAATATTTTCATAATGAAATACGATTATGTAATATAATATTGAAGAAAATGTTAACATAAATAAACGTGAATTTCCCACTGGCCGTGAAAAGTGTTTAGCAACTGCAGTGCCACCTCCAGTGTTAACAGTGCGTTTGTGTGAGGTTTTCTAATTAAGTGATTGCTGGGTTTCTTTGACAGCCGCTGCTGTAGCTATAGTTACTGTTGCAGTGCTTACAGCTGCTGTTGCTAATGATTAGCAAACTGCTTCAGTGCAAATACATAAACACAACAAAATAGATGCGGCAGCAATTAATAACAATTTGTCTGCTGTGCTGCTGGCAACATATGCACTCAAACAAAATAAATATATAAAGCGTAACACTAGGCAAACATTTTAAATATTTTTAAGTCTCGATTCATGCATGCTCACTCACGCCGGAAATTGGCGCACACCTCGCAGCCATGCGGCACTTTTTTGCTGCCCCCGCTCAACTTTTCATTTTTTGCTCATAAGCTTCATGAAAACGGGAAATGACCAGGCGAGCCATTGGCCAGCAGCTGAATCCCTGGCTGTACAGGTGTAGGGCACAGCGAGCAACAAAAAAAGTCTACGTATACATATAGTATTTTTATATACATATATACTGGCCCAGCATGCGGAAATTATAATTTATTGCATAAAGTTGCGGATGCTGGCCGCGGCTGCGTTGATTTTTACCTGCACCGCTTTTTCCTGTCCCATGCTGAAGGCGCGCCCACAGCAGCTCTTCAAATTTAGCTGTACTTAACATTAAACTTTAATAAAAGGCACTTGGGGTTTGCGAGCGCGTGAAAACCGCAAATATTTTGCATATTTGCATCTGACCGCGGAGAGTATTTAGCTGCCTAAGAAAACCCATTATTTGGCTTAAATATGCATGGACCGATGTGAAAATGAGTTCGGGCATGCAAAGTGTTTTCGATAATTGTGCCTGCCTTCCTTTATTGTATTATGCCCAGAGGATAGAGGAGTGTTCAGCAAGATTTCTTAGAATTTTATGGAAATTATTCAGTTTGACTAACCTGCTAGGGGTTTTATAACTTTACATATTTTCGGGAATTTTTTTTTGATTATTGTAATGAAAAAACATTCCTTAAGGACTTTTCAGCTTTTTCTGTTCAGATAACTTTTTTTTAACATTTTTTAAGCATATTTTTAATAGCTTTAAGCTAGAAAAATTAGAAAAAATTATTTAAATTACAAATGAAATATTTGGTTTACAATTATGGCATTTATATTAAGAAACAGTTCAAAAAGTTTGATACAGATGCTCATTGTCTAATCAAATATCTATGTAATTCGTTCTGATATAATACTTGCTGCTTATTTTTATTGAAGACGAAGGTGGTAAATACTAGGTCAAGTATAATAATAAATAAAACATGTTTGCAAGCAGAAACTTTTTTAAATTTTTAACAAGATATTCAATTATTTTTGTTTGACTTTTCAGTCAAGTTCATTCAAACATTTATTTATGATATTTATTTCATATAGCTATTGCAATTTGCAATTTGCACCTGTAACCATAGTTTCCCTTTTGAACTTACACAATGTTTCGTGTGATTGGCAGATACAAATAAAAGTTCTGCTAAATTGTGGTCTATGCATTTAAGGCTATGTATTTTCCGATCAATTTAATTGAAGTCAACAATAATTGGCAAGTCCGAAAAACAATGCAAGCAAATGCAATTTGAGCAATGCACATATTTATTTTCAGGTGAATAATAGCTCGCATAACAACAAGTAGTAGTAGTATGTATGTATACATACTACATATATGTATATCACGCTTACACGCTTTTGTCAAAAAATAAAAAATAAATAAATGTCAGTTATAAAATATTATTTGACAAATGGCAGACTTCCCTTTAACTAACAGGGCAAACAGATGCACACTCGCCTGTTAAATGTGAAAAACACTAAAATGTCTGAATGAGTTTTGAATTTATTCATGATCGACTGAACAAGCGAAATCAATTGCAAGAAATAAGCTTGATATAAAAAAATACATATTTATAGATAAACAACTGTATTTATCCATAATATTCAATTTAATTCCCATTGAATGTTTGTGTAGTTCAATTTTCAAAAAAACAGCTAAGCATAACAAAAGAGCAACTTGTTGAAAATGTAAATAGAGTATAAACAATTGTTAAAGGGTGTCAAACGAAAAAAAAGTGGAAACTTTTCAAGTTATTTAATACATTATATTTAAAACGAAAATAGTATTTAATAAATATTTATTATCAGATTTATATATATATATCATTATTAAATATTTACCTTTCTATAAAACTCAAATAATTGTTGCCTAATTTTTTTTTTTTTTTTTGTGTGGCTGAGGTAGGTAAAAATGCTTTATGCACCGTCAGTCAGGTCGTCACTCTGGCTGGTGTGTCGGACTGCAATACTGCTTACCGACTAAAAAACCTCCTCTTCTCGGGCTGCCTCCCACCTTGGAACCAGGAGCTATCCCGCATTAACCTTCAAGGTGGAGCCCTTGTATATGCTCTAGCTGAGCACTGCCATCTGTGTTCCTGCGTCCAGGTCCCACTTTTTCCGCCGGAGAACCTTTTCGGCGAAGTCACAGACTCTTTTCCAGGCATCTATGCTGTTGCACATTTGCTGTACTATAGTCTCTACTTTAACTTCACCGACAGCTTCTGCCAATTCGGTTCTTTCTTCTGACCACTTCGCAGTTAAAGAAAGTGTGTTCTGCGTCGTTCATTGCATTGTCGCAGTAAATGCAGCTGGATTCGGCAGTTTTCCCCATCTTATTTAGGTACTTTCGAAAGTAGCCATGACCAGAGAGCATTTGTGTTAGATAAAAAGACGTTTCACCGTGCTTTCTATTTATCCACTGCTCTAGATCGGGGATGATTTTTGCAGTCCATCTCCCGTATCTTTCGCATAACCATTTTGCCTTCCAGGAGGCTATAGTCTGCTGACGAACGGTCTTTGCTGCCTGCATTGAAAACTCTCCACTTTGCCGGAGACTCCATATCTTCTTGCGCTCTTGCGCAAGTAGATCTATCGGTACTACTGCTGCTATCACGGTCACAGCAGCTCCGGACACTGTTCGGTACGCCGAAGCGATCCTTAAGGCTGCTCTTCTTTGCACCGATAACATCGGTTTCCGCCTTACGTCCACTTTTAAAGTGTCCGTCCATACTTCGCTACCATACAGTAGGATTGCATTAGTTGTTTCCATTAGCAGTCTTCGTTTCCCTGCCGTCGGTCCGTCAACATTTGCCATCAGTCTACTTAGAGACCCCGTTGCTTTCGCTGTTTTTCGCGTAGCATGCTGAAGCTGTCCCCAGAAGGTAAGTTTGCTGTCTAGCTTAATTGCATATATATTTATGTTGGTAATACCTATGTAATATTAAACAAACATATTTAGATCTGCAATTAAATTCTTTTCATGGCTTCTTAAATATAAACCTTAGACATTATACTATATCGGTTGTCATTAAATAATTTAAGCGAACTTTTTGTCTCGGCGGCAGTTGAAAAAAGTTGTTTATAAAGAAATTCAGCTCTTCCTTTGTGTGGAGAGGTGGCCACAACGTTGCATAGGTAAAAAGCCTTGGAAGAAATGGAGCAAATAAATTTAAGAATCACTTAAAACCCATTTGCCTACCTTCTGGTGAAATACTGGTCGAATACTCTGGGCTTTTGGTCAATAATGTTTTCTATTTCTCGACGTAGATGTGCATTGTATTTCTTTTTCGCCTGCATGTAAACCAACTCACACTCCAGAGCACTGCGATATAATTAAATTGAAATTACACAATTCGCACATAAATTGAAAATAGCATTTGGCCTTACTAATCCACATTCTTGATCGTATAACTGGGATGACGGCTCATAAATAATTTATCAGAGTACGACTTTTTCTCAGGTCCCCAATCATCACTGTCCGATTGAAGATCGTTTGTATTTATTGAAGATACGGTATCCTCTGATGAGTGGTCATTATCAGGGGCTCTTATTTGTTCCACTTTCGATTGTTTCTCTTTAAGCTCGTTGGCCCTGAGCTCGGAATTTTTGCGGCGGAACAGCGGAACAGTCCTGCCCCGCAAAATATCTGGATCTTTGGATACCTTTGGATATGACATTTTCTTTTTGGAATGCATTTGAGTCAATAGCATTGTCTGCATCGATGCGCCACTATTACTTTGATTACAGCCAAATTTACTGGTACCATAGCGTGGGATCTGACTGTTCAAGTCATTTTTGTCAACGAAATCTATAGAACTATCGCTTGAAGACATATCTCAACGAAACAAAAGATATTTAGAATTTGGTTTTTGAATATAGTTTGTTAATTTATTTCAATATTATCAAACTTTCGACTTCATACTGAGTTTCTCATAAGTTTCAACTATTCTTTCAAATAAAATTTACTAGAATTTTCTTTTTGAACACAGTTTTTATGATTATTATTGACATTACCATTACCATTATCATTACTATCGGTATCATTATTGTTATTTTTGCCATTATGATTCCCATTACGGGGGAAATGGCCTCCAAATACAAGGCAATACTACTTGATGTTGCTTATCTGATCTTCCACTATCAGCCCTTTTCCCTGCTAGTTCAAGTTGATTGGTTGATTGGCCCCACTGGATAGCGAATGGACTTTCATCTAATTGTGAACTAAACTGCGGAGAGTAAGATAGAACTCAGTAGTGTGATATCTTTGATCGAACATGGAGTTCGAAACAAAAATTAATGGTTAAAGCATTCTAGGAAAGATATTTGCAAAGTTGCTATGAATGATCAGAGGAGCGACCGATCAGAACTATACGGTCAGATTAACAGCAACTTGTCCTTAACGGACATTGACGGCAAAGGACCTACGACAGCAGGCAATAGCTTTCTGGAAGCCAAATGTTACGGCAGATGGAGAGCCAAAGATCTTTACCAAGGAGTCTGTAACTTCGATGAGTTAGAGCAAATAGAAGAGCTCCACTCGGAAAGTTAACGCAGGATAACAGTTGCTACCCAGTTGGGAAGCAGCCCAAGAAAGAGTCAGTTTTTGAGTCGGTAAGTAACAAATGTAATCCGACATACCAGTCAGAGTGACGACCTGTCTGACGGTGCATAAAGTATTTTAGCCTACCTCAACCACGAAAAATTAAAAAAGAAAAATAAGAAAACCTCACCATCATTCATTTTATTAGTTTTTTCTTTCTTATAATTATCTTTTTATAATCTTTATTATTGTCATTATTAAAGCTCCAATCAAGTACACAATTAACAACATCACACACAATTGTTAAAAATAAAAAAAAGATAAGAAATAACAATTGTAATAAAGGCGAAAACGAATTGAAAGCCAATGCACACATCATGAATTATATATTATATGTGGGTAATTTACATTAACAGTTGTATATGCTTCATCTTAATAAATACTTATTTTCGTTTTCATTTGATTTTCGTATACGCGCACGGCAAAAGGCATCCCACACAAGATGTAACACAATTATGAGCCATCAGCAAGCGCCACGCACAAAGGACTTGCCAAAGGACTCTCGGGCAGAACATGGGAAAATGTTTGCTTGTGTGTGTGTATATATATATATGTGTGTGTGCTGTAAAAACATTGCCACAAATGTTGTGCCTATTAAGGACGCATTTAACAACGCCAACGCAGCACGTGGGCCAGTGAAAGCAAACGACCACATTATTATTATAATTTTCGCATAGAGCAGATCGAGGAACGCCTGGTCTGGGCAGAGCGTGGGTGGAGGCATTAATGAAGTGCTACATGCCTGTTCAATGGCAATGGCAACATTGGCTCTTTGCCCCATCGCCAACGGACCTTGAACCTTTGAATTGAACTCTAATTGCAGCTAATGAATTACACGCATTAGGTCAACGAGCCAACCAAGTAGAACCTTTATAATTGGGTGTGGAGTGTGTGCGTAAGTGCCAGCCATGCTAATAGCAGTACAGTGAAATATTAATTACCTTGGCGTCTATTTTCAACAAACAAAATAGCACACAAGCTAAGCCTGGCTAACAATAACTAAAAATAAGCTACACTTTGGTGTTAGACTCCAGCCAGCAAGGTAAAATAAAAGTTTCACTTTTAACAAACTTTAAATCCCTCAAAAAAAGTTTTATCCGCTTAGGAAACTACTCGTCAAATGGGAGCAGTCAGCAGCAGGCATAACTCAATTATGTCTCTCTTAATGTTGTTCAACAGAAAGAGAAAGAGAAAACCAGCTAATGGATGATTCTATATAGTTTCTCTATGATTTTTTCAAATTTAGAAATATTTTTGCATAGCGAACTAAAGGAATCATTGACTTGTTGTGAGAATCAATAAAATTTAAGTTAAGTTCTTTTTAAAATTATATATGAGAGCAACGAAAACGAAATCGATAAATAAAAGCATTGTGACTCAAGGGCTTTAAAAATTTAATTTTCGGAGCCGAAATAAATAAGATAATTTAATAAAATATTTAAATGAAATTGATAGGCTTTTGAACTTGGTGTAAATATCCCTTAACAGAACAACGAATCAAGTGACAATATATTTTGTTTGCCAAAAATCTGACCGCACGCCTGGTAGGCAAATCCCAAATGTCAGTTTATTGTGATGAAAGCCACGGCCCAAATGTTTGACATTATCAACAAATCCATTTTATTACACTAGTTTACCCAACATTAATTATAGATTCCAGCACGTATCGCGTATTAAGTGCTTGCATCCCGCAAATACCATCAAATGTGGCTAATTTGCCAAGCCAAAACAACAAACAGCTAGATAAATGGGATAACATTTGTGTTTGAACTTGGATTCTGCTGAAGATTTGAATAGCAAACGGAGATTCTCACAATTTGATGACAATGTAGACTTGTGGATTGTTTTTTCTATACCTTACGAGTTGACGCGATGTTGCCCTAATCGATATATCGATTTGCTTGAATTTAAAATTGTCAATATTAAACTCAATTTCTTTTTCTTCCTTCGTATACTGCTCAGTGTTAAAATGCTAATATATACACCCCACTTCCATATGGATTGAAATAAAATTACATATATATATATTTACATATAATTAAAAAAAGCGCCTTTACAAATTATACAAATCTGACAAATATAAAAAAATAACAAATAATTAACACAGTACGAATTAAAAATTAAAGATTTAAAATGTAATTTATCAAATTGTTTGAAAGTGAAATTATCAACCAGATGTTGGGTATTACGCTGATTAAGAGGCAGATTTTAATTTACACTGAATTGCATGAAATTAAATGTATTTATTTATTGATATCCTCTTTCAGGGAGTTAAATGAGTTTATAGTTTAATGCACTGTACATCTGTCTGTATGAACGCAAAGCATTTCCCCGCTATAGAATCGTTGGTGTTTTCATTTCAATTTTATTCAATGCGCCTACTAGAAGAGTGGCAAATCAGAAAATATATAACAGAAGTGCTATTATCTAAGGCACTAATAAAGCCAGATAGTTGGTATTTAGAATACACAGTTTGACAGCTAAGATACTGTAGAGCTCCCTTCTTAAGATTGGCCAAAAATGATCTATCCACACATACTGGGGCGACGCAAATGGCAAAACCCCATTCATTCTATATACATTACAAAGTGTACTCATTTATTCCCAGCTTACGGTCAAAGCCATCTGATAATATCTCACCAATTTTCACAACTGGACCGGAAAGCCAAATGGTTTCTGTGACAGCTTTTTGTCATGGTCAACATTTAATTTATTTGCGAACTACCTAAGAGTAGTTCACCTTGGAGCTAGCATCATGGCATTGAGTTTCTATTGCTTTACAAGCAATTAATTTCAACTATTGCAGCCATTACTCAAGTCCAAGCCAACATATTTTATTAAAATGAAGTCCCACAATCTCATCTCAAGCATATGTGATGCCGAACAAAACTTCTTCACAAACTTTGCCGGGTGAAAAGCCAGAAATGCAAATGACGAGCTCAACAACAGCAAAACTTCAACATCAAATGTAAGTTGGCTTGTCAAATGCTAGGGTGTTTCAGAAAATATATACATATCTACAAGATAGCATACGACTTTTTCTATTCAAAAAAAAAAAAGCTAACAAAATGAATAATATAAGTATGGGATATGTACAGCTTATATGAAGGCGAAATGAATGTATTTTGGAACTGTTTTTAATTTGCAAATTACTTTTATACTTGCAATAAAATTATATTAATTATTTATATAAATATATTATAAAAAATATTCTATATTTATGGCAAAATGTTATGGAAAGACTTCAGTCTTATCAAAGAGAGAGAGAGAGAGAGAATGATCATATCAAATAAGCTTATAGCAATATATTATATATATAGAATAGAACATTGCAAAAAGATATCAAAAACTACGCTTAGGAATAAATTATGTTGAAAACAATTTATATTAAAGCGAAACAATTTAATAAAGCTTAATGTAAAATTCATTCTATATCCATATAAATACACCCATGTTTCAAGTTTATGTTGAAGCAAAATTCAGTTGCCTAATTATTATCAATTAAAAGCGTTTCTGTACATGAGAACAACCGGCTTGAAGCAAAAGTTTTCATCAGGTTAATTCAATTTCGAATCATAAGCAAATTTTGCGCAAATTAAATGCGTAAAGTTTTGCAATTGCAATAAATTCTCACAAATGTCCTTGTGAAAGCGACTTTGATTGTCATTGTAATGTTTATGGAGTGAATGGTAGATAAAGCTGCCATCTTATGTTCGTGTCCTGTCGTTCTTGTTCTCATTCTCATTCTCGTTCTCGTCTGGCTGCACTCAGTCATCAGGCAAGCGTAACATAAAGCCGATTTTTTCGGCTGGAAAATACCGAGTGAGATAATAAATCTTGAGCTGGCGAAACAAATCACAGCAATTCCATTATGTACATTTAATGATGTTGAGCGGCGCCAAAGCCCACCGACAGCCCGCGTCCAAAATCCAAAATCCAAATCCATATCCAAAGCAACGAAGCAGTGACAATTACTTGCAGGCCGCGAGCAATTTGTATGGGTGCTGCAACACGGGCCCAACTTGTTAGAAATAATCACAAGAAATGGCCACGCTGCACAAATACCTCTATATATCGCAATATATATAAATTTATATACATATATATTAATATATATATATGTATATCTGTTTCTACAATTTACTTTATAAATCTGCAAAGAGAATTTACGCTTTGCCCAGCAGTTAAAGAAGTTGAATCCGTGCAATAGTTGCCGGAGTTCTTACTGTTGCAGTTTACATACACTGTTCGCACTGTAGCAGGGAGTATATTGGTTTTGTCTGTTCAACTGGTTCAAGTACGGAATATAAATATTTTATAACTATGACTTCTGTTTTAAGTTATGCAGCCCCACTTTTATAAATATATTTAATACATCCAAATCTTGTGTAGAGATCAAATATATCATGAATTTCAGTTTAACAAGCGCCCGATAAAAAAGTATTTAAAATAAAAATATTAAATGAAATTTAGATAATATAAATTATAACATATATTATTTGTATAATATATACAATTTTGTATTATATTTCATATAAAATATTTCAAGAAGGAAGTTTTGAAGTAAAAGCTAAGTTTATTTCTGGATTCAATCTAGTTCCCTAGTCAGGTAATTGGCTCTCCAAGCATTTTAAGCGCTTATAAATTGTGTTTGGGCGTGATTTAGCCTCCATTCATTTGACTTTCGTTTCAAAATAATTGAAACTTAAATAAATATATTCCTTTAGTCTACGATATCATATTTCATATTTACTAAAATCAAAGTGCTAATCTTCATTGATTGACTTACACCACAATCGGCAATTGCAGCTGTAAACAGTGTATTGGGCCAGTCAATTAAGCTCGAATGCCACATTCTAGCTTTGCTCTTTTTTTTTAATTAGCAAAATTTTCTTTGTGCTGTTGTCTGTGTGGCAAAGTCTTCCATTAATTAGAGCGACAGCTTCGCAAATTGTTCCCTTAGCTTCTGTGAAAGCATTTCTCCTTTGGCAATCCCAGTTCCCGCATGGGGGCATATGGCCAAAGTCGTATGGGTAATAAACTTTCGCCACCTGCCCGATATCATCAGCACGTCGTCTGTGGCTTATATATATACATTATATATATATATATATATATATATAGATGGTTGCTTTTTTATATGTTCTCTTTTTAGCATAAATCTGTCATGAAATATAATACACACAGGTTGGTGTGAGAGGTGGCAGCACAGTTCTTGCCTGTGGCGCAAAATGCTCAAAGAAACTGCATATTAGCTTTGTCTGTGTGTGTGTGTGTGTGTGCTGCACTTTATAAAGATAATTGCACTGGTATTTGTGTGTTTGTGTAGCATCACAAATTTTGCAGCCTTATAAAAGAAATAGATTGTATGTTATTTATTTTTTTTTTTATTATTTTGGTTGCCGCCAGCTTTTAATTTATTAGTTTCTCTGTAGTTTTTGTTTTATTTCAGGTGTCTCAGGTGTTGACCTCAGTTGTGCTGTCCTTTTAACTTGCTTTATCAGCAGCAATTTTGTGGCTGTATTTGACGTGTGTGTGTGTACATTTGAATAGTTTTGGACTTACAACATGTCATGTAAAATAAAAAACAAATAGTGTCAGTCAAAAGTAATGAGACAAGTTATATTAATATTTGTAATTTCTAATGTTAATTAATTTTAAAGTTTTGTTTACATGTAATTGCCAATGTATACAAAATTTGATTAATGTTATTACAGCTAATAAAACAAAATTCAAAAACTCATTATATTTGTATGCACTTATTCACATGCTAAACATATTTTCATAGACTTTTTTAAACTTGTCAAAATGTAAAATATCAAATTATAAAATAATCAAATACAATTCAATTATCTTTATTATTATTCTTTTCTCCACAGTGCTGAAAAGAGTTCGTTAAAAATACATTTTTATTAAATTTAAAATATATAAAATATGTATAGCATTATTAAATTGTGTGCTTCTATTCTATTTTCAAACAATATTATGTGTTTTTAATAAAGGAAAAATAAAATAACACAAAAGAAAGTATTACATTTTATAGACGAAAGCATTTATTGAGCAGACGCTCCAACAATTTCTGCTGGCCTTAGAGTGTACCTTGAGAAAGGATATTTACCGTGCAGCAGAGTAAATGGCTGCCTCAACAACGGTGCTCTCTTATCCATTTACAAAATCAATGCACTGTAAGCAACATATTCTGTAGAATATGTGTGTGTGTGTTTTAGGACTAGAGGGCAACAAAAGCTTCAGCAGGCGAACGCATCAAATAGCTGAAATATCATAAAACTTTTTAACTTTTTCATGTTGGCCAACATGCAATGTCTATATAGAGAGCCTGGCATGTATGTGTGCGTGTGAGTATGGAAGTGTGTGTGTGTGTGTGTGTGTGTGGAGTTTGAGTGTGTAATATCAAAAATGGTTTGCTCACGTTGCGTTGTTGACCGCGTCACGCTTCACAGCATAAAGCAATTACTGTGGCGTGAGCAGAAGTTGAATCTCTGTGCGACGCGAGCAATTCCCATAGACTGCATGCGCCCCTGCCTCTCGACTGTTGCTTGAGTCGTTGCACTACTTTGATTTATGAAATTTTGCACACTGACACTGTGCAGCACCTATGCCAGCAGTGGGGCCGTGGCTGTAAGTGCATTGATTTTGTGTCTGGCATAAACTTTGACCTCGACTTCAACTTCGACTGAGAGTCAAACTTTGCAGCTGGCCATGTGCTACCTGTACTTGATTGAATGCAACTGGCCACGCCCCACTTTCCGTATCTGTTGCCCTGCTGTCTGGCTGCATTGACTTTCTGGCTCTTATCCTGCCTGCATTTGCGGCTCTCTAAAGTAGCTTAAAATTTGCACATGACAAGCGCAGCGTTTGCTGTTGGCGCAAAACTTTTCTTTTTGGGCCACTTGGCTTAACCCTTCCGTGCTGACAGTTTTTTTTTACTATATTTTGTTGTCTATACCCTGTTCAGATTTTACAGGCTATAAAGGGCATATTATAATTGTGATATGGTTTGTTAGCCTCTTTATTGGACTATAGCAATATTTCTCTCTACTAAATAGTAGCTTATGGAATAAACGATTATATATATATATATATATATATATATATATATATATATATATATATATATATATATATATATATATATATATATATATATATATATATATATATATATATATATATATATATATATATATATATATATATATTATACATATATATATACATATATATATATATATATATAACAATATATCCTTCATCCACCAAATTTGCAAAAATATTGGTTTGGCAAATACACACATCGAGTTGCCATTGCTATTATCAAGCTCCACAAGTTTGGATGTTCATCTAGAAGAAAAGTTATTCAACAATAGAGCCCTAAGCCGCTGCGTCAACTGACCATATGAGCATATCTTCGCAGCATATCTCCCAGTCGTGCACTACCGACTAGAGTAGTCCTAGTTGTTTATAATTTTTGCAATAAATCTTAAATTATATTGCGAAACGTCACATTTTTCAACATTTAACCAGAATAGAGGGTATTGTACAGTCGAGTTCTCACAACTAACACGTTTTTAAGTAGATTTAAGAAGTAATTTAGATGTTAGATGTAATTATATAGTCGAGTACTGGCAGCTTAGGGTTAGATTTAATAATTTCAGACTGCATATCTTGTTAAAGCCCAGTTCTTACCAGTATTTAAAATAATTTTATTTAAATTTGTAATATTGATAGATACTTGAAAAACAATTAAAGGGTATCGACTAGTCTAGTACAAACTATTCACTAATAGTTATTTTCGCCTTGATTGTGTGATGTGACAATGAAGTTTGGAATTACGCGCGCGTGACAACTTTTTGCTATTAGAAGAGACGAGGAGAAAAGAATCCTTTTAGTTTTTATAGAAACTGCTTTTAGCGGGTGCCACGAACAGTCTTCATAATGAGATTAAGTGTGCTTTGTTTTGGCATCATTGCAAATTAAGGAGACTGCAGCTTGATGTTGACTTAGTGCTAGAGTTGAATACCCAGTGGGTATTTCAATTGGGCTACGATTTGATTAGCAAATGGAACAATGTCTTTAGAATGCTTATCGATAATTGATTTGGCTTGTAGACACGTCAAAGTCTTTGCCCGTCAAAACAGCTGCACTAACAACAAGTGCCCACTCATCTTTATTGCTAGACACACACACTCGCTCTCTCACTCACAATGAAACACACATATAGGCACCCACGCACGCAGCCCGACTCACTTGTGATTGTTGCCGCACGCGTTTCAACCTCAAACACAATGCGCAAATAACAGCATCAAGGACTCAGGCAGGACTCAGCCAGCACAACCGTGAAAGCCGCAGCACTCACATACACACACTGGCACACTCCCTAGAACACACGTGTGAATTTCTGGCCAAAAAAAAGTGTAGCACGCTTTGCGGCGCAAAGGTGCAAAGTAGATGGATAAACGAGGACAAAGCTGCGTTTCAGTAACAAATCGAATATGTAAAACACTTTCACGTTGTTGTTGTTGTAGTTTCAAGTGGTTGTTGCTATTGTTGCTGTATGTCAACCTGAACATGTTTATCAGGGCACATTTGAGCTGACTTTTACCAATATGTGTGTGTGCGTGTTAGAAAGTAAAAGCAATTTAAGTATGCTAATCAATTGCCAGCACTTGAGTGCGAAATAAATAAATCTGAAAACAGAATCGCATAAATCTAAATTGAATTATATATAAATCCATTGTAGTGATTAGGCCTGGGCTAAAGCGTATTGACAGAGCTCTCATTGCTCGAATACATAAGATACAGTCGACAATTTATAAATACCAATTGCAAACACTCGAAGCATGGCAAAAGTATATAAATAAAGTATGATAAGTCCATGGCAGATAGCTCCCTAAAAGTTAACTTGTGAAAGAAACCAAAAGTTGAATTTAAGATAGATTTTATTACATATTATTTAATTTTAATAAAATAGGATAAAGGCATGGCAGAAAACTTCTCAAACAAAAACTTGTGAAATTAAATTACATTTTAATAAATTCTATTCTTGTATTGTTTTCATTAAGAAAATATGTACTATTACCTAGTTAAAGACTTGCCACATCAACAAATCTGTAAAATGATTTACACAAATATCTATAATACAAATCTATTGCACAATATTTGTTTACTTTTATTTCGTAGATACTACAAATACATAACATTTATTTCTTGTACTAACTAGCTCCAATGCTTTGCTCTTCAACTTCGTCTTTAATTGTTTGAACCTCAGGGCCATTGCACTCTCATTTGCTGAATATCAAAAGCAAGGTATCAGCTCAAACTGAAACTTGAAACCATCCGCAAACTGTCAGCTTGTTGCAAGCGCCGCTACGAGTGCAGCAAGCCGCAGGGCAAAACCCATTTTGTTTATCCAGCTTTGGAAGCCGAAACGCCAATTCGAAATGCCAATTACCGCCAAATTCCCGCCATGTTAGCTATTTACACGCACTCTGCTGCAGAATTTCTTGTCAGAGTTAAACTCGACGTTTACAGCTTGGAATCCGAGCTGAAAACCTGTGCGTGTATGTGTATATATGTATGTGTGTGCCTGTACATAGTTGGAAATTGCGTAGGCCCTACAAGTTCCCTACATTCCCATTACGGCTGCATATTTGACTAACTGGATTTGGCGCCAACTAAATGTTGTAACGATGTTCGTAACGTGACTAAAGGCGCTCAACTTTAGCTCAACTCTCTAATGGGCCAGAGCTGCCACGCACTCTCAATTCGAGTTAAATGCTGTTAGGATTGCCTTAAATGAAATTTAATGGGCAGCAGATATACCCTGACCATAAATAAAGTTGAGTGTGCGAGCTTGGTTAATAAAAACGAGTAAATAAATAATTTAAGGTAGGAACGACTTGCAGATGCCCAGTAACTCTCACAAAATTAACTGTTTTTCCACTGATGCAACAAAGCTACAATAAATGGGCCTATAGATACCCTTTTCTAAATAATAAACACTTTACTTCCTATTGAGTTTTTCAAGCAAGGCTCAACTAAACTTTAGCTGAAAGAGTTGTATTAATATCTATTAGCAATCGACTGATAGGTGATACATAGTGCTTGTAGTTCATTAAATTATTAAACCGTTTCCTGCATTATGTTTCAGGACAAAAACCCTAACTATACTAACTATATATATATTTATACCAATTGTCTATACTCTATATTAAGTTCACATGAACATGAACTTCTCATGAATGCGTTTAGACAGCTTATGTTTCTAGGATATACAGACGTTGCATACTCAAATCTGCTTAGCTCTCGACAATTCTAACATCAGCATAAACAGCAAACTGTCATTTAAACGCTTGCACTTCTAATCTCAACAAGCTGATTATAACTTTCTCCAAAAAAAAAAGAAAACACTGCAACATTTTTGGATTTGCATTTCAGTTTGAGGCATCAGCAATGTGGCTGCCACTGACCGCAACGCACAGAAAACACTACGCAACATACAAACCAAAATAGAAAAAAACGAAAATAAAATAAGGATAGAAACCTTCCCACAAACAAATTTGAGGACCAAAGAGAGACAATTAAACCGCGTCCCAACTGAATATAAATCCTCCCTGTAGTTGAGGTGACAATAAAAACTAAACATGTTGCGAGCTAGCATTTAGTTTATGTGGAGCGTTGGATTGGATTAAGGGTTGGGCTATGGCAGGGGCTGGCGCTGGCGCTTCCAACCCCGCACAACAGTTAGTACGTGGCTGGGGCTTAGTCGGAACTTTTATGCTAACCCATGTTGATAATATCAAAGTAGTCTGGGCAGATTAAAACCAAAGCCACAAGCGACGTGCTCGTTGTCGTGTGTAAGCCAATAGATAATACGCTCTCGCCCACTGGCATTTAAAGGGAATACATTAAAGAAATTTACAGCTCAAATGAAAATTAATTAAACCAGTTGTAAGTATAGTTTTTATTGAAATATAACTTATATATAAAAGCCTGTTCATAATTTCGCTTAACTAATTCCTTTTCTTTGATTCCATTAACCAAGCAGTGTTTCATCTGTGGAATCCATTTCATTGGGTTTACAGTTCATTTTGGGACAACCAAAGCAAGCAGTCCACCTTCCAGTATTAACGATTTTGCAAATTTATATAAGTCTTTTTTACTGCTAATATAAAATGAGTCTTATACCTAATCCAGAAGCCTATTGCTATAAACTGATATACAAGCAAAACATATCGAAGTTTGTACATTTTCAACTATTATACAAATATGTTATACATGTGTTATATAGAGTTATACTCATTTAGTACATTGCCTGCTTAGTACATTGCTACTGTTATACTCATGCCTAAACTTTTATACTTACATACAATTATTATACAACCATAAGTGGAACCCCTAGAAACATGTTCTTTTATACTTGCATAACATTTTTTAAAAAACTGGTTCAAAACTTAGTTAAGCACAGTTTTAACCCCCATTGAAACTGTTATATACCTTCGCACCCTTAACAACACTATCGAGCTGTTCTACAAAATTGAACAGTTGAATATAGTGGGAACAGAGAGCAGCAGCTAAAACTGTTATAAACAAGCTGTATAATTTGTTTGCCACCCCAGCACAGACGCATCAGTAGCAAGTCAAAACTGTTCTACGTATACTAGATGAAGCCATATCAACCCCTGCTAACACTGCTAGCTACTTTCGTATCTATCTTCATTTGAAACGCAACAAAAGTTCAACAATTCTTAGTTTATATTTTAAAACAAAATCAAAAATCTCGAGCTTTATCAATAACATCCCCAAGCGCTTTCAAGCTTCCTTCTGAAAGCTTTTGTTAATATAACCGTTGAGTGGAAGAACTGACGGAGGACTTGGAATATCATAAACAGGATATAAGGGTGCAAATTCGTTGACTCCGAAGGCATGCAGCTCCTCCTCGTTGATGTTGCCGCGTAGCGTGTGCTTCGACTCCACAAACGTGGGCAGAGCTTTGGAGTGGAAATTAGATATTGAACAGGGATAGTTTGAAGGCCATCACATTGACAAACTTACCTATATCTGGAGAGTTGAGCTGATTCTCTAGAGCCGTGATCATGGGCAGCTCGTCTGTGTGTGATTCATAGCGTGCACTGCGCCTTGGCGGCTGCTGCAGCACAACATCCTTCCCCGAGGAGGTCTTCAAAGCCAGCGGCCAAGTGCCAATCGTAATGGGCATCGTAATCATCTGATGCTCCTGCAGGCTCTTAATCAACGCCTCTACCTCCAGCTGATAGGCAATCTGTATCAGATTGCACACGTTAAGGCAGGTGGGCGGCGTGCTGGGCACCTCCATGTCAATGGCCAGGGAAACCGTGCTTCGCTTCAGCACAGAGTCTCCTTGGATCTTGCCAATAACAATGCGATCTACGCGTGAGTGCTCCGGCGTAATACTAAAATACCGGACCAGCATCACCAGCGATAGGCGCAGCTCAGAGACGGATACGCCACTATTATTAATCACGACCACCGTGACAGGTATACGCTGGCCGGGCACATAGCCCGACTGGGGCAGGTGCAACTCCATTTTGATGGGCGCCGTCTTGAAAGGTCCGCAGCAAAAGGTTCTGTAGTTCTCGCTGTGGGCAGCTAACTGATAGATAAATCAATGAACTACATAAGACTGAGACAGAGAGAGGAAAACTTGTGGAATACTGACTCTCAGTTGCGGCGTTTCTACATTAAGATCCATCATTTTCAGCACTGTTATGCCATGTGTATAAGCCTGATCGTATTTCCAGGGCCGGATCAGTAGCACCTTGACTATGTAGCGGATGCAGCCATAGCGACCCTCAAAGGACGTGGGACACTGATAAGGCAGCTGACAGGCGAAATTGTAGTTGTGCACACCCGCCTGTATGGTATGTCTGTCATTGCCTAATGGGTTAGATTGTTCATAAATTGATTAGCTGACTGATTGGTTACTAACTAATGCATCGCTTAAATTTGAAAGTGTGGCTGGCAATAGCACTGGAAGTAGACTGGAGTATGATTGATGATCAATCCATAAAGCTCGAATGATAAACATTTTACAATTGAAGCCTATTGGAAGTTTATCACTTGCATAAGCAGAACAGGTATGAAAGAATGATTTAGTTTGTTGTGCCGGACTAGGAGACACCTATACCAACCCCGCCACTTTACTGCTTGTCTGTTAAGTGGCAAATCCAAACTAAAGTTAGAAGCTGATAATGCAAACACACTTCAATCGCAACTACAATTCTTGCCTCTGCTTACCACATGCTTTTGCCAATTGGCCAAACGTTTTATTTATTAACTTCTGTGTTACTTGACGTATTCCAATGAAATTTTCAGCATATGATCAACATATTCTATTATATATTTGTCAACTTATTAAATATGCAAACTCATTCAAATGTTGGTTATATTTGCAATTGGAGTTCAATTTAAAGAATTTAGTAAGCTCTAAATTGTATAAAACATATTTTGAGACTCTAGCTTCTAAGACGTGCGAGATATAATTTAATAACTGTAGTTCGATGACGTATTTAATCGATAGCATAAAAATGGGAATAGTTATCGATAAGTTAAAACAAACTTACTACTGCAAGTGCTATAGATGGAATAAAAAATTAAATTGAAAGCCTCTAGCTCTTATAGATACTGAGATCGATGCGTTCATATATACGGACAGACAGACAGTCAGGGCTTCATTGAGTCAGTTCTTCCTCCTGATCAAAAATATGTATACTCTATGAGATCTGGCATGCGTCCTTCTGCCATTTTCACAAAACCATTATACCCAGAAATTTTTTTCAATGGCTTCATCGTATAAAAATAAAAGCAAAATCTGAATTATTTTTGTTTTCATTGTCCCAAGCTAAGTAACTCTGCTTATCGTTTCATATTCAGTTTCTTTGAACTAACTTCACTTGATTTACAATTCGTATACTTACTTTGCTCAGAGCCAAGTAGATATGTTTGTGATGCTAGATAATCCTCTCGGCCCGCGTATAGTTTTGTTGATGTCAGACGTCTTTCGCTCCATTTTGTTATAGAGTAGCCAACGACTTTAACTAGCGCAGCTGTCGTGAAGATAAATATGATATATGATATAACAGTATGATATAATAGTATAAGCACTATAAACAGACAAGTGATAAGCTCGCTGTAAAGCCTAATAGATACTGATTTTTTTACCGTGCTGCCATAATATATTGACCCATTTAAAGGATCACTAATTGCCTAATAGCTTTAATTAGTAAATCGTTCTGATAAGAAATCGAGTTTAGTTGGTATTAATAGCTATTGGGGAACAGCTCGTGAAGGCAAGCCATATTTTAATATATATCGCTCGGCATTTGTACTTGAGGAACTTGGCCGGAGAATTTTTGTTTAAAGAGCTCATGTTTATTTATATACAATTCTTATCTCACTGCTTTTCGCATTCCACACACAAAAAATCGGAATCAATTTCGTCATGAACATATATACAAGTATATATTAATTTGGACTATCAGCTATCGTTATCGCTCCAGTCTTTATAGTGCCAATATTTGATGGACATTCAAATTCCCGCTGCGTAAAAGGTGCAAGACTTGACATTCATATACGATATTTAGTATATGGTTAGCTATAATACCTTGCACCTCCTTGATTTTATCGGACTTAAGGATCACACAGCCGCTAACCAGCTGACCGGCATAGAAGGTGCCATGCTTATTATTATCGAAGGTAATCTCGCACGTAACAACCATTTCGATGGCCGTCAAACCCGCACTTTATGACAAATTCTTAAGTTTCCGAGCCAACAACTTTCCGTAACGCAACGCAACGCATTTAGGCCGGGCAACGAATAACGACTAAACTAAGTTGAGTTGCTGCTGATGGTGGACTCTATTGGTGGTTCCAGTTGAATTAGATAAGCGATAAGACCGGAAAGCAATGTACGTTACTAACTGCGAACAATTAAATATCGTATAAGTGCAACGAAATGGAATTGGAACCGGAATTTATAAGAGTTGAGTTTCAGACAAGCTATCACAAGTGGCCAGACCTTGACAGTGGTCTCATGCTTATGCTGAAGGTTTGATAAGGGCAAATACCCCTTCGCATAAACAGAGAGATTGCGGTTAGATAGTTCAAGCTTTACATAAAATTTGTCAACTTTGATATGTCTTATATTTTGGTTACTTTTACTATAAAATTTGATTTATACTTGCTAAGATATATTCCACCTGTTACCTGAACAGCTAAATTGTACATTTTAAACTATTTCCTTATATTTCTCTTTATCTAAAACTAAACTGATTGCCTTTTCAAATGACTGATAAGAGCTTCATATACTAGATAAGGTAAACCAAAACTCACATTTAAATAATTAAATATAATATATATTTTGTTAGATATTCAATTCTGAATATTTCTAATATCAGTTCAATATCTATATAAAAAAAATCGCTTAAAAGATAAATATATTATTATTTTTTACTTTCTGTTCTTATTTTTGTATATTAATTTTTTTAATATATTCACTAATAAGTTATTACAGATTAGATATTTCTGCTTTGAATTTATCGTGCATTTTTTTCAATAGCTCATTTTCTTATCTCATGTCACGCTTTCTTCCAGCCCATATTTCGCTTTGCAAATTCGATGAAACATTTAAGTGCTTTAAATTATTGGGTTGCTTATAATTTATTTATTTTCTTCATGCGTGTTTTACTTGAATACAGACTAGATTAAGCAGAAGTTACAGATAATAAATATAGCCTATATAGGTTGTCTTTTGTAGTCTGCTTTGTTCACAGCCAAGTGCCTTTGTTGGCATTCATATCAGCATTTGGAAGTCCTTTGTGATCCGCATCAACTGAAGGCGCTGTGGGACTTGGTATATTAAATATTGGATAGAGTGGTGCGAAGCCTTGCTCATCTAGACTCAAGGTGCTTGGTGGTGCAGTGGCTTGTATGTTGTTAGCGCTATCCACTTGAGTGCGCATATGAAGAGCCTCCTCGTAGTTGGGCGGTGCTAAGGATTCAAATTAGATTAGAGCGAGCTTTCGGAAGAGAAAAGAAGAACTTACGAATGCTGCCATCAATAGCCCATGGCGCATTGACATCTGAAGGTGGTGCAGTGGGTTGCCGCCCCGCTATGTCGCCCAAAGCCTTGGCATCAAGTCCTTGTGTTGGCTGTCCATCCAAGGCACGTGGCTGTGGTTGCACGGGCGGATACTCCAGCAGTGGCACACTACCAATGGTAATAGGTATGCTGATGACCTGGTTGCGATGGCAGCCCTTGACGCGTGCCTCCACCTCCACCTGGTAGGCGATCTGTATGATCTTGCACAGATTGAAGCAGGTGGGCGCCGTGGCGGGCACACGCAGGTAATAGGTGAACTGTTTCTTGCAGTGATGCGGCACTGGATCACCCATCAGCTTGGTCACGAGTATGCGCTCATTGCGGGATCTCGATCTATCAAAATTATACGCATGATAGGTGACCATCATTGCCATGTTTACCTGCAGCTGTTCCACGGCTATATGGCTGTCGTTGGTCACTAGGATACCTATAGGTATGGTCTGGCCAGAGACGTAACCCGTCTGTGGCAAAGACATCTGCAGTTGCATTGGTGCCGATGTGCAGGGCCAGCAACAATAGACCTTCTGCGTTTCCATTTGAGTAGGCATCTAAAGATTATGTATCATAAAATGAAATATCTTTTTTAGTAATCTGTCAACTCACTCGTAGAAGCGGACTGTCGTAGTTGAGGTCCATGATTTTGAGAACCGTAAAGCAACGCGTGTAATCCTGATCAAATTTCCAGGGCCTCACCATTGCCACCTTTATCATATAGCGCACTCGCCCATAGAAACCCTCGATAGAGGATGGGCAAGTGGCAGGTATTTGGCAGCTAAAATTATAGATGTGTACTCCAGGCTCAATCGATATTTGTGCTATGAATGCAATGTAAGAAATTAAAATAAATACTCCAAGGCATTAGCTGATTTACTAACTGCTTTGACTGGAGCCTGCCAGATAGGTTTGGGAAGCTATATAGTCCTCACGGCCGCGATATGTGTCGGAGGACTTGTCCTTGCCAGTGCCAGTTGATTCTGACCATTGTGTTTCAGCAAATCCACTTATTTTTAATGTTAGAGCTGAAAAACAACAAAGTGGAATTTTGTATATAAGCATATAATAATTAAATAATAATAATTTTTATCAAAAAAATCATTTTAATTGTAATATACTTATTTGTAACTTGTATACCAAATTTGAAATATCTAGATTTGGTGGCTTGCGAGATCGTTGTATTTATACAGCTCAAGAATATATATACTTTACGGGGGTCTGCTACGGCTCTTTCAGCCTGTTACATACAATCCATTTTCAATAAATACAGAGTATAAATAGTAAATAGAATCAAATGGGACAACGCGGCTGCCGCCTATTGCCTGCTGCATCATACTGCAGCCGGCCGGCATAATGCATCTGGTATGTTGAATTTATTTTGGTTTTGTTTTAGCCAATTGCTTTTCTCCTTTTCTAGATATTGTATATTTCTTTTTGCATTGTTTTGCTCATGACGTCAGGTCGACAAGCAAACAATACGCGAACATCGAACTAAATATATATACTTAATAATTCTTTCACAATTACTATTTATAATCATTTTCTTATGTACAGAGATTCTTTATATATTCTAATGTAAATAGCGGAAATATATACATGTATATCACAACAATGATTCGCAAAATACAAAACTAACAAATCTTGAGTATACAAATGTTTTGCTTCTACTCAGTTGTAAAGTTGATTTTGTTCATAAATTTGTCTCGAAATTTTGATGAACTATTCAGAAAAATTTGTACGGAATGTCAGTTATATCTATTAATACATTATTATTAATAGGGGAAAAATATGTTAAAATCAAAATGAATAGTTTATATATTTGAAAAATGTTGTGCATTACCTATTACCCAAGTAAATAATTTGATTTAAATAAGATTTCAGAGTGAATTATATAAAGAAATAAAAAATAATAATAATTTCATTTTTTCAATAAGTTCTATAGTGTAGCTAATAGAGCAGACACTATGGTATCTTTGAATGTATAATATATAAAAGACGGATAACTAATAAAGCCTTTGTTTACATTTCAAATGGATATTTTTAGTTTTTTGTTTTTTTTTTTAAATAATGATAATTGCTTGACCATACGCCGATTAATATCAACAGCTACCAAATTTAGCGCGTGCCAAATGAGAAAAAAAGTTCACATGAATCATTTTCTATTGCCTGGGTCTATCCTACAAAATTTACCACTTTGAACAACTCTTTATATATGTAGCTGCCGATAAGATAAGAATGAGTCATGGGGAAGAACACTCTTGACGGTAAATTAACAAAAAAAAACTCGACATACAATTTTGCACGAAATCATAGCCGGGTTTTCTGTATTTACCTTTAACCAGCTTTATTTTGTCCAATTTGAGGGTAACTTGGCCCGACACTACTTGACCCGCAAAGTAGGTGCCATGGGGATTGTTATCGAAGTTGATTATACAGGTAACACCCATTATATATATATCACTTGGTATATGGTGAGCGCTATCTGGCCGATAATTGTAAATGTAATTGTTTATTGCTGCACCACCGAGTCTCTGCACTTCGCACTTGTCGCTTTCGGAGTCCAAAACACGACTGATTGGATTGTAATTAAAAACCAAGCGGTTCGCTATTTATTTCTCACATAACGCCAACAAGTTTGGCAAGTTCCAAACATTCTCTTGCCACGTTTGAAACGAACTGAGAGTGGAACAAACTTTTGCTGTTTCTTTTTTTTTCTTTCATTTTAATATATATATTTTGTTCACCTCGACAATTTTTATCTTATCGCCGTGTCAATTGTAAATTAAATTTTCTGCCCAAGTGCAGTGCACACCACACTAAATAGAAGTGTGTGAGATTTCGGGGCAAATGAAAGAACATATTTTAATGTTATATATAATTAAATAAAAATAAAAAATAAGTAATTAGAAAAAAGCAAAATAAAGCCATAATATAAATTTATTTATATATTTATATATTTACAGTCGAGAGCCCGACTACGGAATACTCTAAAGTTATTAGCTATTTTGAAAAACCAGTTGGAATTCATCCGAAAGACGGGCAGCTCATTTTTTGTGTACACTTCAGGTTAATCTATAAATCAAATTGATTTGCCTTATCTTTTAAAGCGTGCAATGTATGCGTATGCAGATAATTATATATATATATGTATATATATATATATAAATATATGTTTTATGTATGTTTTATTATGTATATTCTACAGCTTGAGTCCTCCCTCGGTAAAAGCAATGTTCAGAGTAAACTTACCTTTTTTCCGAATGCTAAACATAAAAGTATTTGACTTTATGTTTATCAGATTAAGGGAAAAAATAAATGACATATTTCTCTATCAAATGATTTCAGTTATTTCCAGTTAAAATTTGTAAGAATAAAGACTGTAAAATTCTATAAGTATAAAATAGCTAACAGATTATCAAAACAAAAATCTTTGTTCGTGTAAGCATTTTCTACTAATTTCTTATCAATTTCATATTTATTTGTCTCTATTTTAATTTACAGATATACATATATTTTCTAATCCATATTTCTATAGAAAAAAGTTTTTTATATATAGACATTTGTTTGAAAGCAACATCTACAAATTTGTAATCAGAAACTTGAGCTATAAATGCCATATGATATGCTTTGTAATATGATATGTGAAAGGTAAAATAAATAAACATTTAAGATTCGTACATGGAACTATAAAGAACCTTAAATGAACTAAGTTTAGCTTCAGCAATTCTACGAAAGAAAACCCAAACAAAGTTGTTAGATAAATAAAAATGCATTTTCGTTCAAACTTAAATATAAACGAAGGTCTTTTATACAATTTTGTTTTTATTTACCATTCAGTTAGCTTTTGATTAAACAATGCTCTTTCGTACTCAGATCCAGGTGCTACGATCGATATCTTCAAGTTTAGCATTCTCCGTTAAATTGTTTATGTGGAATACAGAATAGAGCGGAGTAAAGGCGCAATTTTCCTTGGTCTGCGTTGTCGAGGGACTGAACTCTTGGCTCTTTTTCGTTCGATTTGCTGTCGACTTAACGTTGGATTTTATGGGTCCAGCGCGAATGTGGACTGCCTCTGCGTAGCTGGGCGGAGCTGTATGTATGTTATATAGGTCAAATTGGATTCAGGATATCATATAAAATATTTCTGGTTTTCCATTAACGCACCTATACTAGCATCTGCTGCCCAGGGGTTGACAGCAGGTGTTGTTGCAGCAGCTGCAGCCTCATCCAGCAGCACCAGTGCCTTCTCGTCCAGCTGCTGGGCAACAACTTCGACTTCAACTGGCATGGAGCGAGGCTGTTGGGTCAGTTGCTTGCTCAATGGCACATTGCCAATGGTCACGGGCATGTGCACCCGTTCGTTGATGTGCCAACCCTTGACCTTTGTCTCTACTGCCACCTGATAGGCAATTTGTATGATGCGACATAAGTCGAAGCAGGTGGGCGGTGTTGCAGGCACGGGCAGGTCAAAGATAAACTGTTTTTTGCAGTTTCTTGTGACGCCCTCGCCCCTCTTCTTGCTCACCACGAATTGCTCGCTGATTGTCTCGACACTGTGCTGACTGTAGTAGAGCACCATCATCACCAAACTGACTTCGATCTGCTCCACTCCTATGTGACTGTCATTCGTGATCAGCACACCCACAGGTATCGTCTGGCCAGGCACAAAGCCGCGCTGCGGCAGCGACAATTGCAGCCGTAGCGGCTCCGAGCGGCAGGGCCAGCAGTTATAGGTCTTCTGATCCTCCGTCTGGGCAGGTGTCTAAGCAAAATATGAAATGTAGCCCATTAGTTAATCAGACAAGTGGGTAAATGCCAAAGCCCAAGAGGCTACCTTTAAAATAGAGTTTATTGAGTGAAATGGAGAAGTTTTTTATATATTTTTAATTTTGTTGATATGTCTACAATATCTTTTATAAACTACCAGTTGTACCTAAAAAGCAATTATTATCATATATAAATATGGAACAAAAATTAACTAAGATTGATCAAGTACGAAGTTTCCAGTCTGTCTACTGTCTGACTCAGCTCAGATTGGAAATCTGATCAATATTATTGCCTCGGGCTGCTTAATTACTTCCCCTAATAATGCTTATGTCATATTTCAAACTTACGTTTAGGAAAAGACCTTCCCTGTTGAGATCCATAACTTTCAGCACGGTAAACGGACGCGAGTAGGTCAGATCGAACTTCCAGGGCCTGATGACCTTAACAGTAACCATATAGCGCACACGACCGTGAGTGCCCTCAAAGGACGAGGGGCAGACAGCGGGTATTTGGCAGGCAAAATTGTAGACATGGGTGCCAGGCTCAAGGGCGACTTCTAGATCCGAATAAACATACAATATATTAATATTAATATAGATTTAAATATCAGAGGGACGTACTTGTTCCTTCAGCAACTAACAGTTCAACCTTGGAGTGAATATAGTCCTCGTTGCCACTATAACTTTCTTCTGTGGTCTTGTTGTCCATATCAGTTTCTTCTTCTGTCCAATATGTCATGGCAAAGCCTTTTATCTTTAGAATTATAGCTGAAAATGTTCAGAAAAAATAAAAATATTTAAAATTAAAATTTTTTATATTTGTATATATATTTATGATTATATTTATAAACTCTTTTTTTTAATATATTCAAAATATATATAATTAACTTATTTTTCTGTACTCAATTCTATATATTACTTCAACAAAAGAAGAGCTACCATGAAGTTGAACTTTAGATAACAAAAATATATTAATAGATAGCCAAAAATAAACATGAATCATTTACAGGTTTATATTTATATCACGTTTTTATTTTTCAATGTATAACAGCTATATTTAATTATTGCAATTTTACTAACTTACCCTTCACCAGCTTTTCTTTATCGGAATTCAAAGATACACTGCCAGAAATCACTTGACCCGCATAGTAAATGCCAAATGGATTATCTTTAAAGTCAATTTCACAGCTAAAAACCATTTTCGTAGTGAGAACTTTTTATTGTCCAGGTAAACAATAAATATTTATAATATGTCTTTGATTTTGCCTGCGTTTCGCTTAGCTGGCAAATAACGTACTGAATTTAAACATTTTTTTTTATATTTTGTCGCCTAACCGGAATCGTCAACATTTATCTTATCTATACGAAAATATTGGAATTATGTGCTTATTTATGAAAAAGAACAACAAAAAATACGAACAAATTTAGTTACATTTGACATGTGTAAGCGAAATTCAAGAATTAATTTAGATATGACGAGCTGTTGAGATAAAAAAATTGGCTATATATAATAAATATTATAATAAAAACTTGATTTATGAAAGACAAAAAAATTAATTATAATTATAGATATTCTAGCTTACACAAATCTGTTAACAAAATAGAGAATTTGTAGTCATCCATAGACTCTCACTGAGAAGCCAGACTGAGACATCCACGTTTGAGATTACAATGAGTATATTTATTTCTATAATATATGTTGTTTTTTTTTTTTTTTTTTTTTTGCTAGATAAGATAGCCTGTGGCAGTTATTATATCATGTTAGTAGCGCAAAAAGAAAAACTTGATCAGTTAACATTTAGCAGCGAGCGGGTTCGGAGCGCTCTTGGCTCACAAAGTACTCAAACAGCAGCAATGTCCAATAATTGCCAAATTACCTTCGATCAGAATGAGCATGGAACATATTTTACCGGCCAGGTGGTTACCGGCAAGGTGATAGTCAATTTGAATAAGACCAAGAAACTGCGAGGTATGTCTGATAATTTGTGAGCCTCCCACATATTTAGCCTGTGAACTATTTTCATTTTTGACTACACAAATTACTTAGTCTATGGAGTCCACTTCGCATACACACATACATCAGACTCTTATCTAATCTGTGTTTGTATTCATTTAACTTGTTTTTTGTTCTCTGTTTTCGTTTTGTCTTTTTGTCCCATTATATTTGTAATTTACTGATAAATCGAAAAGTACGTTAATCGATGCACAAAACAAAGCAGAAAAAATTTGTGTATTATTCAATAAATGCCCGTGGGGATCTACCTATTGATAAGGTGTAGAGTGTGCATCAGGAAATGCCAAAACCTATTAGTCATTTTTATGGGTCTTCAGAGACTTTGCTGGGAAACATTGAAAATTTTGTTTTTTTATTTTGTCAGGGAACAAATTTTGGTGGTTTTTTCGCTGTTTTTTACACATTCCAAATAATTTGTTAGGTTTTAAAATTAAATTTACAAACAGTTTTTTATTCATTAATTATTGACTACTAAAGAATTTTGTCATTTAAAATAATTAATAATTAATCAATTTAAACCATTTTGTTAATTGATAATAATTAATTAATTGATCAAGAATTTATAAAAAAAATAATAATTAAAAAAATTCACTTTAATCGTTTTAAAGACACTCCAATTGCACTTTGTTTGTCATTAAAATAATCAAAGCCTTAAGCTTTTCACTGCCTTTTAAGTTAAGTTTAAGTTTAAGCTTTATTTATTTTGTTAATTACATTGGCTTCTTCCTGTTTAATATAAATGGACCACAACTTCATTCTTCTAGGAATTAAACTACAAATCAGCGGCTATGCACAGGCTCAATGGCGACGTAGGCATGGGCGCGCCGTGCCCACAAATCAGTACCGTCCGGGACGCAAGCGTTACTTTATGGGTCGAGAGGATTACATAGCCTCGACTACATATCTGATGGGCTCGGAGCAGGCGCCGACGACCAGCATTGATGCTGGCACCTACACGTACACCTTTGCTTGCCCCATACCCAGTCATTGTCCGTCCTCTTTTGAGGGCATCTATGGCCACATACGCTACTTGGCCAAGGTAATGTTCATACGCCCCGGCGCCTCCAACCGCACCACGAACGTGGGCTTCACCGTGCTCAAACTGCTCGATCTGAACCTGGAGAATAAAATGCTGCGCGAGCCAGCCAGCAGCGAGGGCATGGAATACTTTTGCTTCATGCAAACCAAGCCGGTCCACATAAGGGTCACGCTGCAGCAGCAGGGATATGTGCCCGGCCAGTTTATGCTGGTCCATGCGGATGTACGCAACGATTCCAGCAGCGACTGCAGGAAACTAATGATCATGATCTATCTGCACGCTACCTACACATCCGACATGCCCTCCATGCAAATTGTCTCCGAGAAGATTCTGCTGGTCAAGCGCGAGGGCGGAGGCGTGCTCCACAATTGCCAGAAATCATATACCGAATCGCTGCGGATACCGGCTACAGCGCCCACCTGCGAGCACCTTAGTAAGGTGGTTCGCGTCTCGTACGAGGTGCGCATCGTGGCCGTGATGAACTGGCTGATGGCCAATCCAAAAGTCATCATACCCATCACCATTGGCAATGTGCCGCTGGTGACGGCTGGGCCGGTCACTACGTTTGGCATTGCGGCCGTGCCACGGGACTTGCCTTGTACCTCGGCTAGGGCCATGCAACTGGCCTCTGGTGTCAACAATCCAAGCTACGAGCTTACAGAAGAGTTGGAAGACTACGAGCTGCCCGAGGATGGGGACGATGAGTTCGAGATCGGGGATGACCTAGCACCAGAACTGCGTACGTCTAATATATATAGCCTAAGGCTAATTACTATACTCGTTCACATTAAGATCTTACCTTTTCTAATCAATGTCTATTCCAAATATTCTTATAGCTCCACCCACCTACGAGCAAGCCATGTTCATGACCGCAGACATCGCCGATACGGATGCCAATACGGTTAGTGAGGCGGCTCGGTTCACACCACGCTATCCCGTCTTCGATGTGGATACGTTCCAGACTCCGCCCCCGAATCCGCCGCAGAAAAAACGCCGTCGCCGACGCCATCGTGCCGAACAACGCTCGGACAAGAGGCAGCTGGCGCAAGACCAGTCGAGCGTTGAGGAAAAACAATTCGTAGAATCGCCCGTGGAGATTTGAGAGCTTATCAAGTATCTTATCGCGACAGTATTTATATTATAAACAGCGTAAAATTGTATTATATCCCAGCCAGATTGTTTGCAAAGCATCTTACGCTGTTTGATAAATAAACAACTACATACAGTATATGAAGAAGTTCCTAAAGTTAAAGTCATGCAAAATAAAAAGCCTTATCTGCTCTTAAAATACACATACATATTTTAACCATTTTTAATTATGCTTCAAAGTTGAAGAGGTTAACTCATAACTCATAGATACATATGAAGATAGCGTATTAGTTTCTTATTTACAAAATATTAAACAAAATAAAATAAAAACCTTTCAATATTTGATATTTAAATTTATATTTCCTACTTTATTAGTTGGGTGCAATATATTAGTTTGACATTCCTCTCTTTTAACATAGCGCAAAGCTTTTATCCAAATATTACATCAGCTTGTGCGTCAGAGTTGTGTACAAGTGACGCGAGCAGTGCGTTAGCTTTTCAGCGCTCACTCTCTT